>CM038679.1:131859320-132385128 GCA_021605205.1 Aegilops longissima | reverse complement strand
TACTTAAATTTAATAATATTAATCTAATATGCCCATTGGTGTTCCAAAAGTACCTTACCGGATTCCTGGAGATGAAGAAGCGACTTGGGTTGACTTATACAATGTTATGTATCGATGAGTACACAGGGATTAAGAGAAATAATAGAAGGAAAAAATTAAAATCTCCTAGATAGGTGATACAGTAGAGTACTCCAATCCGTAAGGTGCCATTTATTAATTTCATGTGAATACCTGTTGGACCATGGTATCAATCATCAGCAATCTTGCTAGCAGTAATGTGCAATTCCTCAAAAACATCCCGGGAGACCTTGGAGTTTTTGCGCTTCCATATTTTCCAGAGGACAATGATAACAACATTATAGAGTGAATCTTGTCGAAATAATTTTTCCAAGAGATCTTTGACTGAATCAACATTGAGTGGATGAAAACTTTGAAGTTCAGACCAAACCAAAGCTAGGGAGGAGCAACTGATTAACATATGAGGAGTAGTCTCAGATTCATTCGAGGAAGGACAATGCCCGGACTGGCTTATGAGCACTATACAATCCCGCCATCCCACTTTACCTATCAAATTGAGTACAATCCTACTATCAGCTGCAATCGACACTGTATATCAGGAGCAATCAGCAGTCTACATATATCATTAGCAGCATATTTAGTAATCAGCCACACACCCCAATTATCTCTCGTATGTTCTCACCACAGCATGGCCCAGCGCTGCCTCAGTAATATGATATACAAATCAGATCATAGTATACGCTCGTTCAGAAGAGCGGCTAAAAATAATTTAACAAATTTCAATGACCTTAATTGAGATCATCTAGGTTCAGAACTATCTGATGTGAAATAAATCAAGATAAATTTCAGCAAGGAATAAAGTAAGCTGGTTGCAGCACAAACATTGTTAATTGTACATATGTACATCAACAATGATAAGCATTAAGTTCCCTATTTAATAGTTCATACTATTCTGATCGAAGATTCAGAGTAGGTGGTGGTGCTGACCATGGAGGAGGAACAGACGCCTTAAAGAAAAAGGTCAGTATTTTTTAATTATGATTTCGGTTTTAGTGGTATTCAGACATTCACTTGATCCAAATACCTCTAATTACTCGAGAACATTCATTCTACTGGACTAAGATACTATAAACACAGAGAAACAATTATATTTAGGCACACTAATAGGAGGGCCTACTATCTAACAAAGTTCAATGAGTATAGATCAAGCTTTGCATAATCAGATAGAAAGAGTATAAGTGGTATAACTGTACTTGGTAGCCTACAATAAAATCTTGTGTGAAGTGGAGAAGAGAAACTAAAAGATGAGCTAAAAGACAAAGCCGCAATATAAATAGATTAATTAAGGTTAAGTAAAATCTAATCAGCACCATGATTCGACAACCAAGAAATCAAAGTTTGGGAGTATCACTCCTAAAAATGTTTTCCTCGCCCACATAAAAAAGACAAACATCACAGCGAATGAGGTCGGAACCTGGATAATATAAATGTGTTCAAAAATTAGTGAAGGTGCATCTGATGCACTACAGGATTTCATAATCTATTAACTCTATGCTCCTTTATGTTGTCAAGATTTTAGACGATGTTCTTCCTAATGTAACAACTGACTTTGTAGAAAAAACAATAACTCTATAAATTTAATAAATATTAGTCATGTTATTCCTATACTTCTATAGGTAACAAATTTCCAAACCAGCGACTGTTAAATCTGCCAAACCAAACATTGCATAATTTTCCAGACTGAATAAGAGGTAAGGGAGATATCCCTTTTGCACCTTGTCCACATTGCTGATGACGAAGGCATCCAGGTGGTGCTGATGAGCCTGTTCTTCTCGGCGACCCTGCAGCCACCTCACCTCAAGCGCCCGCTACCTGCACCTCCTTCTCCAGCGTCAGCATGGTGCCCCAGACCCGCCACATCCATATCCCGGATAAGAAAATCACCACCAACATCACACCTCTAGGAGAACTTTGCTGCATTTACAGGCCAATTGTCAGCTCTGGTTGCTGCTCTATTATCCTCCTCCTTGCAATTCTTCATAGACTAAAGAGCAAAAAAAATTCAAAGCAAACTATATCCAGGCAATGAATTATATATATCAAAGATTAATCTTAGCAAGAGTGTACTTATATATATATCACTGATACTACTTATGAGCAGCTAAAGATGGGCTAATGCTTGCACTGGAGACCTTAATATAAAAGAATAAAGGCATTAATATGTGTAATCTGCATTAGAGTAAATAATTTTCTATGCTGAGTTTCCAAATCATCTCCATAATTGAAAACCTGGATGGCTTCAATTTTAAAAGGAATAGCCTCGACTATGAGATGCTAAGCATGCTTTGCATCTGACCGAACTTCTCTGAACCATATACTCATACTATAGCCAAAAACCATTTGCACACGTACATGATAAATTATGACATTTGTTGGCGAGGAAGCGACATGAAAAGCTGCTGCTACAGACTGGGTTAAGTGAACAGAACAACAATACCAAATCTAAACAAAAATAAATTGTACTATCATTAAAAAGAATCCATTGTAAGAGCTGCTACAGACCTTTAAAGCACGGTAGCAGTATTCAAACACCAACATCGAGCACCTTCAGCGAGAGATCCGGATTAAAACACCAACATCGAGCACACATATATTTGATAGCTCCACTCCAAAAGTATGAAATTCCTCAAGTTGAATACCTATAAACAAAAGGTGAAATAAGGATCTCTTTTGGACATATCAACAAAAGAGGAAAGGTTATGTTAGAGACCAATCGAAACCATCGAAAGTTCAGCACATCAGTCTTTCAGCAAATGTACATGCAAAGCAATTCTTTCTCGGAGTGAACTCCGTACTCTTCTGTCACACCGAGGCGGTCTATACAGGTGCCGCCCCCGGCGGCGCGCCCTAACACAGAAGATCGTCTTGAGTCTCGAGTTGCCGCAAACAACCCCAAGGACCTGCAGCACCACAACACCCAACATACGTGGCGGCAAGGTGTCGTGCTCGACGGCAGTGAGTCCCGGCATGACAGGGTGCCCCTTTGGTAACAACGCAGCGCCGTCGGCAGTGGGCATCCCGATGCCATGAAAAAGCAAAGAAAAATGTAAAGTGAAACTGATGGAAAAATCACAAGAACAATAAGTAAGACATACCATGAAAAAGTTGAGGCATACTTCTTGTCCATTCAATGTAGTTTTCTTCCCATTCACGCCAACCCATCTCTCTCTCAAGATTGGCTGATCAATAATGCACATAACCTAAATAAAAGAAAAATAGTGAATGGCAAGTATTATAGAACAAATATCTATCATACATGACGCATTAGACAACATGTCCAGAAGAGACTTCAGTATATAAATGATATGCTGAAATTAAACAAAAATATTTTACAGGTTGCATCAAATATGTCGCAGCAGTAGTTAGTTGTTGACAGTATCATTAAAATGAAGCTAAATCACTCGGTACATGTAACTATATATGATAGGCTGCTATCCAGTACAGTTTCCTTCAGGTAGTAGTGAAGAAAAATGGACAAAAAGATGGAGAGCTGATATGAGAAAGAGAAAATTAGCATACCGGCATGAGCTATAATTGAGTGCTAGTTCAACAAACATAGACTCAATAGAGCAAATCGTTGTGCATGTTTCACGCATCTAAAAAAATTCTAGTTCAATTGAGAGAGTCACCAGAGTACTTTATATGGTCTTTCTGCACTTTTTCTTGTCTAAGTAATATAACTTGGTGGAGGAACTCAAGATTAGCCGATCCAGTTTACTTCAATATGCAGGACACTCGCACAAATAGCTTTATGAAAGAAACTGTAGCTGCCCTTATGGGATGCACATCTATACCTGTACCGCTGCACGAGCTCACCCTTGGCGGCGACCTGTATGACACGAAGCACATGTTCACGACGGAGTAGATGTATTGGTCACCAAGCGCGGGGAGCACATGCGAAAATGTCTTCCAGTCGCGAGTTGCCGCACCCAACCCCAAGGACCTACAGCACAACAACACGCAACATAAGTGGCGGCGAGGTGCCGTGCTTGACGGCAGCGAGTATGAGAAGCTCACCTTCCGACCAGTTACAAATCAGCTGGTGCTTCCACACAGCTGACGCCCGACTCTCCAAACAGAAGTATTCTTATTTGAATAAGGATGAGCATGAGCATGATCAAGAATATAACTGAATCAGATGGTGTTTCCAATATAACTGAATATAACAAGAATGAGCATGATCAATAGCAGATTGAAATGGCTAAACAGACAACCACCATCTTCCCGAATCAACGAAGACTACACGGCAGGGAACGAAGTGCTCATGGAACCAGCCAAAATTCACACCATCAGACATGGATGCCTCTACCGGCGGCGGATAGGACGAGAGGCCGGGTAGATTCGTCCACGCGAAATTCCGCACAACCGTGGCTGGATCCTACGAGGTCGTCCTCGTTGCCGTCGGATTCATCCACGTACATCACGGTAGGGGGAGGGGCGAGAAGGTGAGCATCTTCTCCTCGGCGAAGGTGAGCATCACCCCATTGTCTTTTCGCTGCAGCTGCATGAGCACGACACAGGGGACAGTAAGCAGCAGTAGCACGAACACACAGGGCGGCCAGCCACAGAACAACATCATCAGTACGGGCCGGCCACAAGCACACGGGGCCGACGGCAGGTAATAGCAGCACCTGCAACATGACGGGGCGGCGGCGTCTCGCTGGTAACCCTAACCCTAGCTCGCCGGCCCAGGCAAATTGGGTGAGCCAGAGAAAGAGGACTGACCTAGCCGTCGCCTCCGCCGAGGACCACGGGGAATCGCTGGGAGGAGCCGCCCTCGTCTTCCGTCGAGCACCAGCAGAGACATAGGGGCGGCGGGTTTCGACTTTTGATCCAGGTGGATGGGCGAAGAGGAGAGCGAGAGGGATCTGCAGAGAGGCACGTGATCTCGGCGGCGGCGAAGGGCGACTCCTCTCGGATATCGATGCCGGCTCCTCGATAGCCTCTCGGCGGCGGAGCGGGAGGCGGGGCGGCGGCGGTGGAGTGGGAGAAAGAGGGAAAGAGAGAGGTTGCAGCGGGAGGGGGTGGATCGAGAGGAGGGGTCGCAGCGGGAGGGAGAGAGAGAGGGAGCGATCATTGGGTTTTTGGCACCGGTTTTTTTCGCAGAAGGTTAGTGAGTTAACGGAGGTGGGAGGATGACGAAAATAAAACGGAGGTGGGAGGATGACGAAAATAAACCAGCGAAAATAAACCGTGCGGACTATTCACCAAGTCGTCTATTAGGAGTAGAGATGACAGAGGAGAGATTGGAAGAAGGACAGAAAAAAGAGAGGATACCGGGATCGCTGGCCATGTGGGCAGTCACGCCTGTGTCAAAGAACCAGTTGGAGCCGCCGCCGCCGCCGCCGCCGCCGCCCTGCTGCAAGAAGAGGTTGTTGAGGGCGGCGTGGAGCTGCGTTTGATCCCACGAGGGCTTGATCTTCCGAGGCGCCGAGCATAGCCATTGTAGACCATTTGGAGCACCAAGGCCCGGCTGTCCTATATCAGGGTGGACGACACGAGCGGTCTTTCGGACCGGCTCGTGGTCCGCTCGGTCCTAGCCCGCTCAAAAACTCAGTCGGTCCGAGCTCAAGAATCAGGCCCGACAAAGCTTCGGTCTGGTCCGGGCTTTAACCGAGCCGACCGAGCGGACCGAGAAAACATAGTCACCGCCGCCGCCGTTCCTCGTCGTCGCGCCCACCGGCAACCCGGGTGAACCATCGTGTCCCGAAGCTTCCCTATTCTTCCTTCCTCTCCTCCCCATGCGCCATAGCCTCTTCGCCACTCGCCATCATTGTCGTGCTTACCGCCGCCAATATGGAATCTCGACCATGGCCATTCTTTGTCGTTGAGCGCAGCTTCGCTTACACCGCCACCAGCCTAGCCAGTAGGCGAACGCCTCGCCAGCGCCACCAGGATGAACTGGACGGCCTCTTGCATGTGTGGGCGCTTCACCAGGTTCGCTATGATGTACTGTAGCTCCGAGGCCACTGTTTCTGTTCATGCACCAACGAACTCGGCGCACAAGCCCACGATTTCTCCGTCCGCGAGCCAACGCTGCCGCCTTCAATTTCTATCGTTGTGGTCTTCCAGGACCCAGAGAGCGATGAGCGTGTCCACATACGCCCGTAATATCATTGTCGATTTGTAAAAATTCAGTTTAAATCGGTTTCGTCAAAATTCAGTTTAAATCGAGACGGTCGATGAGTTCGATTAGCTAGTCTGTCAGTAGATTCAGTTAGATGGTTAGCTAGTTTCGCTCGCAGGACCTAAACAGCAGCTAGATGGTTAGCTAGATTCAGTTAGATGGTTAGCTAGATTCAGTAAATCCTCTCCCCCTCTCTCTCTTGTGCGATCAGCAGCTATCTGCAACTGCATAAACAGCAGCTAAATAGGACCTAACGCAGCAAAAAACAGCCTGCCAGGCAACATCACTAGTCGGTCCATTCAGTCCTCTCGGGCTTGACCGAGCTGACCCTCAAACGGTCCGGTCCCAAAAAAGCAGCTCGTTGGACAGCTCGGTCCGGTCCGGACCCGACCGCTGCCGGCCGGTCCAAAGGACGGCTCGGACCGGGACTGGACCGGCCCGGACCGTGTCCACCCTGAGTCCTATATGGGCAGCGTAAGCCTGGGGAGTGGAGACGCCAGGGCGTGGGCCAAGAAGACCGGCGCCCGGAGCACGCCAGTTCGGTGGCTACGCCTGAAACATGCCGGACGGCGGATAGCTGCGCCAGGCCAAAACGGCGCTGGCCGAGTCCCAGCAGCAGAGCGCCAGGGCGCGGTAGGGGCACCATGGCCTTCTTTATTCTTCTTGTTTCTTTAGCCCTTGCCACGGCCGCGACTACCCGAGACAAACAAAGCGGAGTAGGCGCGCCGATCGAGGGCCGGGCAGGCGGCCGGCGGTGCGGCGTGGGGGCCGGAGAAGCGGTTGGCGGCGAGGCGGTCGCTGGATATCTTGTGCATGGCGCGCAAGCGCCGTTCCTCCCGCAAAAAGCGCCACGAGCATGGGCGAAAGTCATCCCATAGGGTTGATGGTGAGGCGGCGATGCGGTGGCGAACTCGCCGTTCAGCCCGTTGATGAACGTGGTGAGCATGTCTGGTCGGTGACCGAGTGCCCATGTCGCGAAGTGTGTCGGAGACACTTGAGGCGGTGGCGGCGGTCACAGAGAGATCTCCTTGGACAAGGTTGAGAAGTCTCGCTTGGCGGCGGGAGCGTTGAAGACGGTTGTCGCGGAAGAGGTCGGTGATGACGGTCAAGCGTTGGCGGCGGTGTCGGAGGGCTGGATGATGATCTCGAGGATATCTTTGGAGACGGTGGTGTATAGCAGAGAGGCGATACATTGATCGATCTGGGTCCACTCGACGTCGCCCAGCGCCATAAGAGCGTCAACGGAGCCATCAATGTGATCGAAAAGACCGAGCTTGCGGAAAGTGAGGTTGAAGAAGGTTTGCCAGATGCAAAAGTTGGACTCGTCGAAGTCGAGGATGACGGTGACGTGGTTGCATATGTTGATGAGCTGGATGGCGGTGGCACTAGGAGCAGCAGGGTTGACGAAGCTAGCGGCAAAGGGGTTGGAGGGTTGGGACCCAGATGTGAGGGAGGAGTTGGGAGTAGAGGCGAAGTCGCCGAAATCCATGGCTATGGCAGCAACGACGGGCAGGGCTCGTGGCTAATGCTAGGGTTCGGCAGCTAGGGGTGCAGCGGAAGCAAGTCGCAGGAAGGAAAGAAAAACTGATACCATGTAGACTAGATAGTTTAGGAGAATATGATCGCATGCATTAGAGGCCCAAAGGGCGCACATATATACAGTTACATTGCCAGCCTATACTTGTCCTCCAATATCTAATCCTAGTTTAAAAGGAAAGAATAGATATGAAGGTGCAGATAGGAAGGTTAGGATTACATAAGTACGTACGCTAATACATGCTACCTTATTCTTACACTGACAAAGCGACATGCATCCGGCGTCCGCCTGCATCCTTATTCTTTGTGTTGATTTGTGGATGAACGTCGTGGAGGAACCGGCAGATTGATAGATACACTCCGACAGCGACAAATTAGCCTAATAAGATGGCCGGTGACCGGCTGCCGGTGTCGGTATATGCAGTTTACACATATTATACCCAGCTGGTCCATCACGAGTGCTGGACTGCTGGGGCACCTAGCTGACCGATCTCTGCATCGGCCATTCAAGGTCGAGCTAGCTAGCTAGCAATGGCGCGGTTCAACGGAGCCACTGTTCTCCTCATCATCAGCGCCACCGTGTCCGTCTACACCTGCGCCATCATCGCCGGCGCCGCACTCGGCCGAACACTGGACAGCACCGCGACGACTAATCAGACGCCGTCGGACAGGACCCTCCGCGTCAGCGTCAGCTTCAGAGGCCTCGCCGAGGACTTCGCAAAGGTGATCGTGTATTCACATATCGACACATAGATTTACCTAACCATCTCGATCTGGTTTGGACTTCACAAGGTGATGGAACTAAGTTATATCCATGGTGAATTCAGGAGCTCTGGGGTGGTAATCACAGGGAAGGACGATCAGGCAGAGCTCTCGCCAGTGCTGGTGACGGAACTGCGGTACTGTCATCATCCCCCGCGAGCGTCTCGCTCTCACCACGAGCCAACAGGGCGGCCGCGGCGGATCGCGAGTCAGCGCTGCAGCCCATGCCAGTTGCCAACTACACGCAAGTGAACAGCAGGGCCAGGGATGACGTCCACACAAGAGCAGCAGCTAGACCGTGGTCGAGGCGCAGCAACTTCTCCAACGAGATCACTGACGAGAAAAGGCCGGGAGGAAGAGGAGTGATCAAGGTCGGGCCGTGGGGAGGATCCGGCGGGGCACCTTTCTACATGCGCGGCGGCCGCGGCGTGAGCGCCCCTCGCATGCGCAGTGTCACTCTGCAGTACACCGACGACGCCATCCATTCCTTCTCTCAAAGCTCAGACGAGGCCATGGTGAAGCAGACGCTCCAACGAGCAGAAGGTGGTGGCCAAGGTAGAGCTCGTCTAACGGTACGTGCATCAACTAAGTATATATTACTTCCGTCCTAAATTACTTGTCTTGAATTTGTCTAAATCTACTAGAACACTAATAATTAACCAACATCTTGAAATATATTCCAATTAAATATATCTTTACAATTAACTATGCTGTTTCTCTTGAGGAACATAGACAATTGGTGTTTACGAAGAACTAATTATAAAAAGTTTTTATCATTTATGCCATTAGTTGTGTCCCATTACTCAGTTTTGCCTTTAGAAATTTCAACTACTCAAAAATGCCATCGATCGGTGAGATGCTTGCTAAAAAATGCCATTAGATATCTAAAAAATACTATCATTCCATTAGGTGTTTACTCAAAAATGCCATTAGACATTATTATTTGCATATAAAACCCGTTGACCATGTTATATGACAAAAATAAATATCCACATGTCAGTTCTCTCTATCTCACAATGATAAGTGTGGCCCCAATTGTCAGGAGTAAGCAAGTGAATAATTTTACAGGAAAATAGGAACGATGTTTGGGATCAAGTGGACCCCACACTTGATTGTAGTGAGATAGAGGGAGAGTTGACATGTTGGTCCATAAGTATTTATGTCATTATAACATGGCAAAAGAGATTTGAGATCACAATAGTGGTGTTCAATGGTATTTTTGAGCATGTGTCTAACGAAGCGATCACACTTTTGATCAGTTGAAAATCCTAGTGACAAAACTAAATAGTGGGACACAACTAATAGCATAAATGATAAAAACCTAATTATAAGATGATAACTTGGCTCCTTTCTATTATTTTTTCGGTAGGACTCTCCTAACCGAGACCTTCTTTTTAGCCCTACGAACAGATCAACTTTGCATCGGATGAGCAGCTCATCGCAGTCGAGGGGACTTATGGGCATTGCAGCTATGTTCGGGCAGTGGTTGTCACCTCGCTGACGTTCCGTACAGACAAGGGGAGAACATACGGGCCGTATGGCAAAGAGACCGGCACTCCCTTCTCCATCCCGGCCGCGAATGGATGCATCGTAGGCTTCTGGGGACGTTCCGGCTGGCTCCTTGACGCCATCGGTGTTTACATCAGGCCGTGCCAAGCTCTCATGGCAGCTTAAGAAGCAACCACGGTTGTTATGGTTCCTTATGATATCCACTAGGAGGAAAGGGAAGAATGTAATATACACATACACTGTTTTACCATCACGCTATTGTGTGTAGTTGTACTATGTAATTTCAGAGAATAAGCTGCGAGACATGTGGACGTTTATCTCTTGAAGCGAATATATAAATGATCAAAGTTTCTGAATGTGTTTTACGGCTTTTTACGACTGAAGTACAAGAAAATCTGCCCTTTATATGGAAGATAGAAAATATTGTAAGGAAAAGTTAATCTTAGGAAAAAATTAACGCCCACACGTGTGGTATTTTACACATCGCCTACACGTCTCCTTTACCACTTATGTTGCTACATGTGAACATATGACATCAGCAGGAATCTTTTAGATTTTCGGTTTAAAAATGTTTTATCTCCTAATTAAAAATCGAATTAAAAATCCGTTCACCATTAAATCCGTCTCGACGAGATCTTCAAAACTAGACCCCATGTTGATATATTTCGATAAATTTTTTTTACCCAAAAGTTGCCATAGTGCTTAAACTAAAGTTGCCATATGGCAATTTCAGTTTGTAGAGCATGACAATTTTACTATTTTGATGATGGCAACTCTAGTACTTTGACCATAGAAATTATTTTTTGTATGAACCATGACAATTTTAAGTGCATGTATCATGGCAATTTTAGTTTATGGTTCATGGCAAGTCTAGTTTCTTAATTCCTCATTTTATAAATGTCATGATTTACCTTAAATGTAAAAGAAAATAGCTTAAATATATCATGGCAACTTCAGTGTAAACACCATGACAATTCATGTGCAATAGACATGACAACTTTTAACCCAAAAAAATTCTTTAAAATGTATTGATATAAGATCTAGTTTCGAAGATCTAGTCACGAGGGATTTAAAGGTGAAAATGGATCTTCAATCAGATTTTTCATTTAAGAGATAAAACATTTTAAAAACTGAAAATCCAAAACGATTCCCACATGCATGCATACGGTGACGTGGCGCAGTCTGTGTGTTATAGGGCGTGTGGGCAGGTTTCGCTCCCACCACACGTGTGGGCGTTAGCGTTGTCCTAATCTTAAGCTGTATTATTATTCAGGACCAACTATGCATCAGGCACCTGAAAAAAAGTTCCATCAGTCACTTCTACTCTAGACCGTCTGATCTTCATCCAACGGCTGTAAATAGATCGCGGTGTTATTCATCATCTACCTCTGGCTTCTTCTTCCTTGCACAGCCGGCGGCCCGCCCAGGCCTAACCGCCCACCTCCGTCCCTCGCGATTGGCGGCTAGCGCCACCTCGCTGCCCCACCCTCCCCCACGGTCGTGCTGGTCGTCGCCTCGGCCATCCCTCCAAGCCCCGCCGCATTGCAAAACAACTCCGGTGATCCTCTGCACCCCCACCTCCTAAGATAGATAATGTGGCCATGGCTCCCCCCGAGATAGATTCTCTTGTGAGCTTCGACGTGAAGGAAGGAACGAAGGAAGAAGGTGACTCATGCGAGCAAAGTTTTCAGGTACCTCGGAATTACCAGGGCCATTATTATTCTCGCAAAGAAAAGTTCATCTTAAGGAGCTAGGGCCATTTTTTCAGTTGGCAAGCTAGAGTTTGGAAGCGTAAGATTTTCGAGTATAGCCTGTAATCCTATTTTGAGAATCATACCCCAAATATATTCAAGCAAATGTCAGAGGGCAACGATGCGGCAAACATGGCGAATCACTTGTTAGGGCACACAATATGTTATGGTGGCGCAAAACAAAACAAAATACCACTCGAACCTCAGACATGTTGTGGAGATAGGTGATGGGAACAGGGTTTACCACTAGACACATAGTCATGACAACAAAAGAAGAGTTCATAAAGCGTATCGCTGTCTCCTCCTCTCGGATCCCTCAGATAGTTTCCTTTTCCTTTTTACATTTTGAGCATTTGTTGAGCTAGTGCCCCCAACCTGGATATGTGTTGTTTCCTTTTTTCTTTTTCCATTTTTCTTTTTGGTATTGTCTCTTGATACTTTGTGCTGTACTTGGTTGCTTGTGGTAGTTGTTTATTTATCAAACGTGGCAAACGTCTTTTATGGTGATCCCTCACATGGTTTCTCACGGTTCCTTCGAACGCTTCGTCGGAGCGTTTCATGTGTAACACCTCCAAGGTATCCGCACGTGTTAGGTCGGAGGTTTGGGCGGCGGACTGCTAGGTCTGGTTGCACGACATGGGCATGGGAGTGTTGACAGCTAGGTGGTGGGACTGGACAAACCCTTTCTAGGGTGTTGCCCCTCCACTTATATAGACGTCCCAAGTGGGCTCAACACTTGACGCACATTAGGACTCTACGCCCAACTTCTCTATGCCCAATTTCAACGCAGAGCCAATCCAAATGGGATCCCACCCCTTAAGCGCACGACTCTATAGGTTCACGTACACATGGACATGGCCTGAGTCGATAGTTTATAGCGGGTTCTTGCAGAACGTGTCAACTCCCATGTGTGCGCAAAGTCATATTGACGAACCTTGACAATGTGCCATATGCAACGTTCCTTTTGCATCAAGATATATGTTGTCGAGCTCAAGGAGAGCACTTGTCATCCTTGTTGTACCTAGACCTCTCTTCTCGAAAAAATGTATAGATTCCCGAACTGGGTTAACACTTAACCCAAGTCGCGTGATGTAGCGACCCGACCCGAATGGATCAAGTCTCTGTGCTCAGTGTCATCCTCGGATCGAGAATGCCGACACCACACAAGATTTCGAAGGATTTATAGCGAGTAGCAATCACACACTTATTACATCGTTGTCCACAAGGAACTGAATACAATAATATGGCTTAAGGCCATCTAATAATAACAATGAAGGCTTGGAAGATAAGCGAGTCCATCAACTCCAACGGCATCACCGAGTATAGAACCACGACCTAACACCTTACTGTAAATTCGAAAAGTGCAACGTGAAAAGTTGCAGCCAAAACGGGTCAAGACATGGAATATCTTTGGCAATGTAACACATAAGAGCAATGAATGAATAAGCCTATACTACATGCATATATGGCTGGTGGTAAGGCTCTCTGATTACATTTGCATAAAGCTGATTTTCCCTACATCAAAGGAATAATTTTATTTAACTATCATGGTGGTTGTTAAACATTGAGAATGGTTGACAAGATCCTCAATCCCAATTAAAAAGTACTCATCAAAACCCAATAACTTTTATTAGAAGTAACATGTTGAGATTCAAATGATAATCAAGCACCGGATACTCAAATTGTCCATAACCGGGACACGGCTAATCATGATCAGTTTATACACTCTGCAGAGGTTTTGACTTTTCCCCACAAGACTCGATCGCCTCCGCTAGGTTCTCGTGACTACATGGTGTTTGAGAAACGGATGACCGAGACATAGTTTTTCGTAAGCGCTAGCACCTTACATGTGGGTAGACCGTACCAACCTACATCCCCTACATCAGCTAGCCTACCCGTAAGAGTTCGTGACGACTTAGTCAACTACGCCAGAGCCCATAATTGGCTTGTGGCTGCACACGGAAGTTTCAGTTTGAAAAATCTTATGATCCCTTAGAGCACAGGTGGCGGTCCAAGAAATACAGCAAGTCTGATGGAAACCAGTGCCTCAATCCACCCAGATGTGTGTTTAGGTTGCCACCTTAGATAAACCATTAATTAAACAATCTCACATCTGTCATGGATATTCACTCACCCAATCCACGCCTACTAGCATAGCATGGCATAATAAGCAAACGAGAAGTAACTCCCAAGGTTTCATAAGTAAAAGCAGTAATAGGTACTACTCAATCTACTTCCCAAACCCACAATTTAATTAGATCCTAATCATGCAAGTGTTTGAGGAATAGATCTAATGCATAAAACTGGGTATGAGAAGGGTATGATCAAAGTGTTACTTGCCTTGTCGATGATCCATGAGTCCTAGAGATTCAAGTAACAAGCGGCGACTCCGGGTGATCTAACGCAGACAAACAACAAGCATACAATAAGTACTCATCTAATGCACGGGAAATCTCGAATAAAAGATCTAACCGAAAGTTCAACTTAAGAACCCTGGTTGCAAAAGAATCGAATCAAAATAAACTCCGAAAGTCGAAACTCGAGAGAGAACGTCTCGGTTTTGCAATCTGAAATTAGGTCAAAATTTCACAGTAGCAAAACTCTGTGAAAGTAGGGTAGTCGGAACGGCGGTTTTTATTTAAACTCCAGCGCTTGAATCACCCGATTCCGATAAACGAGCGAGAAATAAAACAGTTTTGAAAATCGGATCTCAAATCAAATCGAAAATAACGGATTAAATTCGATTAAAAGAAAACGACGAACGGGTTAAATAGCGAACGTTCGTTAATGAATCGAATCTAACGAACGCGTTCACTAAAAACGAACGGTTCGGTGAACGTCCGTTAATTAAGAAAACCGAAAAAAAACCAATCTAGGTTTTTTTTAAAAAAAAACCGAACATATATTTTAAAAAAAAAAACCGGATCGGTTCGAGGGGAGAAGACCGAATCGGGCGGCGGGCGGGGCGGCTACCTCCGGCAATCGCCGGCGAGGTCCGTGGGTCCGTGGGGTTCAAGGTCGAGGGGCGGGTCCACGGGCAATGGCGGCAAGGCCCATCTGTGTGGGGGGTCGTCGTTGGCTCGGGCGGCGTCGAGGGCGCGCGCTGCTCCGCGGGTTGGGGTGAGAGAGAGGGGTCCGGGGTTATAAAGGGAGGGGGGGCGGTCGGGGAGGGGGCAGGGAGCGGGTCAGGCGGGACTCGGGCGGTGGGCGTGGCGGCGGTGGGCTCTCCGCCGGGCGGCGGCATGTGAGGAGGAGGCGGAGGTGGGCTGGGGCTGGGCCTGGGCCTGGCTGGCTTGGGCACTGGGCCTCGGTCCAGAAAGCAGATTTTTTTAAATAAAAATTAAACCAAATGAAATAAAAAATACCAAATGAACTCCAAATTAAATAAAACAAATTTTCCCGACTCCTAAAATGAGTCGAACAAAATGAACTTTAAAACAGCAAACATGCATAAAATTTTAAAATGCTCATTTTGCCTAAGCAAAATAAATCTTCCAAAACCAAATTTGGTTTATTTATAATATCTTCATTTTTCCTAATTGTTTGGGAAAGTCATATTATTCCCTCTCGAAATATTTTTATAGGAAAAACTTTATGTAGATAATTTAAATAAATCCAAATGATCCTATTTTCAAAATTTGAGAATTCCCAAATATGAAAATTGTGAAACTTCCAACTCTCTCCGAGGGTCCTTGAGTTGCGTGAAATTTCTAGGATCGAAAAATGCGAGAAAATATGATATGCATGATGACCTAATGTATAACATTCCAAATTGAAAATTTGGGATGTTACAAACCTACCCTTAAGATGAATCTAGCCCTCGAGATTCGGGTTGGCTAGAAAATAGGTGAGGGTGGTCCTTGAGCGTAACTTCCTCTCTTTCCTGTGTGGCTTCATCCTCGGTGTGGTGGCTCCATCGAACTTTGCAAAACTTGATAACCTTGTGCGGGTAACTCTGCTGGCATAATCGAGAATCTTAACCGGTTTTTCCTCATATGTCAAGTCATCCTTCAACTGAATTGCCTCCAATGGCACTGTGGTCTCTTAACGGTACCTCTGCAATCTCGGGTGACATTTCTTCAATCGAGAAACATGGAATACATCATGAACTCCGACAGTCCTTCCGTAATTCCAACTTATACATAACTTCTCCCATGCGTTGCAAAATCTTATATGGTCCAATAAAACGGGTGCTAACTTTCCTTTAACTCCAAAACGCTTAACTCCTCAAGCGGGGATACTCGAGATATACTGTCTCCAACTTCGTACTCAATCGCTGCGCTTTGAATCGGCATAGCTCTTACATGCGGACGGGCTACCTTGAGCCTGTCTCGAATCAACTTAACTTTCTGCTCGACTCCTTAATCAAATCTGGTCCAAACAACCGACGATCTCGGTTTAGTCCCATGACAATGGTGTCCTGCACCTTCTTCCATACAAGGCCTCGAAGGTGCCATCTTTAAGCTGGTTTGGTAGCTCGTTATTGTAGGAAAATTCTGCATACGGCAAATTATCGTCCCAACTAGATCCATAATCTAGTGCACAAGCTCTAAGCATCCTCCAAAATCTGATTGACTCTCTCGGTGCATCCATCGGTGCGTGGGTGGAAAGCTGTCTTTCAATTCCAATCGGGTTCCCAATGTTTCGTGCAACGGTTCCAAAATTTCAAGTAAACCGGGTTCCTCTATCGATACAATGCTCCTCGAATTCCGTAAACATACAATTCTGGTCATGTATATCTTTGCCAACTTAGCACCGCTATAGGTAGTCTTATTTGGAATGAAATGAGCTACCTTGGTCAAACGGTCGACTATGACCCAAATCGAGTCATATCTGAACGGGTCTTTGGCAAACCTGTGATGAAATCCATGCCTAGTTTATCCCACTTCCATTCGGTATCGGCAATGGTTGTAACAATCCTGCTGGCTTCGATGCTCGCCTTTACTTTCGACATACGCCATAAACGGCTACATACTCCGCAATATCTTTCTTCATTCCGTCCACCGTAAAATATTCTTCAAATCCAAATACATCTTGGTATTTCTGGGTGAATCGAGTAGGGTGAATCATGGGCTTCTTGCAAAATCAACTTCCGATCTCGGGTCATTGGGCACATAAACATGGTCTTCAAACCATAGGGTATCGTGCTCATCCTCACGAAATCCTTTAGCTTTTCCTTTGCTCATTTTCTCCTTTATAGAGGCAACTTCCTTATCGCCTTTTGGGCTTCTCCGATTTTGTCCATTAGGGTCGATGAATCTCCAATGCTGCTACATAGCCTCTGGAACTATTTCCAAACATAGCTCTCGAAGGTCCTCGGCTAACTCATTGGGTATTTCTCCCATCATTAGGGTATTGACGTGGCTCTTACGGCTCAATGCGCCTGCTACGACATTAGCCTTTCCGGGTGATAATGCAATCTCATATCATAATCCTTGATTAGCTCTAACCATCTCCTCTCATCGAGATTCAACTCCTACGTGTGAAGATGTACTTCAAACTCTTGTGATCTGTATATACTTCACAATGATTTCCAATGAGAAAATGTCTCCACGTCTTCAAGGCATGCACAACGGTGCTAACTCCAAATCATGAGTGGCATAATTCAACTCATGGGGCTTAAGTTGTCGTGAAGCATCTGAAACAACTCTTCCTTCCTGCATAAGCACTGCTCCAAGTCCTCGACGTGAAGCGCCGCAATACACCTCATAATCCTTAGTTTGATCTCGCAATATCAAACTGGTGAGGTAACCAATCTTTTCTTCAACTCCGAAAACTTGCCTCACAGTCCTCGGTCCATATGAATTTGTTTTCCTTCTTCAACAATTCAGTCATAGGCTTTGCAATCCTTGAGAAATTCTCAATGAATCTTGGTAGTATCCTCGCGAGTCCAAGGAAACTCGAATCTCTCCAACTGTCGTTGGTGCTTCCCATTTGGTTACGGTCTCAACCTTTGTGGGGTCAATCGCTATCCCTTCTCCGGATATAACATGTCCGAGAAATCCAACTTCCTTTAGCCAAAACTCACATTTGCTGAACTTGGCATACAACGGTGTTCCTCGGTTTCCAAAACCAATCGCAAATGTTCCTGTGTTCCTCTTCATTCTTCGAGAAAATCAAAATGTCATCAATGAACACCACGACGAACTTATCCAAAAACTCCATAAACACTTTGTTCATCAGGTTCATGAAATAGGCTGGTGCGTTAGTCAGTCCAAATGACATAACGGTATACTCGTACAGTCCATATCTCGTGGTAAATGTTGTCTTGGGTATGTCCTGCTCCCGAATCTTCAACTGATGGTACCTTGATCGCAAGTCGATCTTAGAAAACACTTTGGCTCCTTGCAAGCGATCAAACAGATCGTTTATCATAGGTAGTGGGTACTTGTTCTTGATTGTTACTTCATTCAATCCACGGTAATCAACAACCATTCTCAAAGATCCATCCTTCTTCTCCACCAATAAAACGGGTGATCCCCAAGGTGAAGAAC
Organism: Aegilops longissima; assembly: GCA_021605205.1. Classification (NCBI taxonomy): domain Eukaryota; kingdom Viridiplantae; phylum Streptophyta; class Magnoliopsida; order Poales; family Poaceae; genus Aegilops; species Aegilops longissima. The sequence goes on along the minus strand of CM038679.1, from coordinate 132,366,871 downwards.
TTGGGCGCGATAGTTCCTTAATCTGCTTCTTGATTTCCGCCAAATCCTTTGCGGGCATCCTGTACGGTCGCTTCGATATCGGGCCTGTTCTCGCAGCAGCTCGATCAAAATTCAATGTTTCTATCCGCGGCATTCCCAGCAACTCTTAGGAAATACATCAGATAATCCTTTACCACGGTACTTCTTCCTGTACCACTCGATAAGCAATTAACTTGTGCTCTCCTCGGCTCGTCGCCGTGATACATACTTAATCCTTCTTCCTTCGGTGTGGTGAGCAAAATCGATCTTGTGGTACAATCTATGTTTCCTCCATACTTTGATAACCAATCCATTCCTAATATCACATCCAATCCTTGGGATTTCGTAACTATTAGGTGCGAGGGGAAAACATAGTGTCCAATCCTTAGCGGCAATGATCACACCATTTACTAGCCATATACTCGCCGGGTGAGGTTACTAGCATGGGTGACCTAAGGGCTTGGGTTGGTAACTTGTACTTATCCACAAATCCCTTGATATGTATGAATGCGATGCACCAAGATCAAAAAGAACAACTGCGAGAAATGACTTAACCAAAACTTACCGACATCTTGATCGGGCTGATCTTCAACCTCCTCCACATCAATGTGGTTCACTTGTCCCCTGTTGAAAGGGTTTGGCTTCTTTCCGAGCTTCCATTGCCATTTCCATTCGGCCTTCGGACGATCATTTGCATAGTGCCCAGTCTTGCGGCACTTAAAGCAAGTAATGTGACTCAGTCTACCTTGGATGGTGTAGACGGGTTGGTGCGGTTCTGTCGTTGCTTCCTCCATTCCGCTCCCATTCTTGGTGCCATTATGGTTATGCGAATTACCTCCTCCATGGGTATGTCAAACTGAATTCTGATTTAGGGTATAACGAGGCTTCTTGGGATCCGAGTTATACTTCCCTTGTCCATACTTCCGCTATGTTCTCAATTTTGTGCCGCCCTTCAATCATGAGAGCTCGGTCTACTAACTCCTGGTAGTTGTTGAAACTTGCTACCATCAACGGCATCTTGAACTCATCATTCAGTCCTTCTAGAAACTTCTCCTGTTTAGTGCATCCGTAGTAACGCTATCAGGGCATAACGTGCTAATTTGCTAAAGTCATCCACGATCGCCAACAGTCCTTCCTCCTTGGCGAGGTTGCGAAACTCACGCTTCTTCATGGCCATGGCTCCTGCTGAAACATGGGCGGTCTGAAAGCTTCTTGGCTGGTCCCATGTGACGGTGTGTTCACGGGTAAGTGGTCGTGAAATTCTCCCACCATCGCCGCTGGGTCCTTCAAGTCGATGTCTTGCAAACTTCACTCTTTCACCATCTGTGCATCCTGCAGTGGTCAGCTCCTTCCTATCTTGCGGAGCCAGGTCATCGCTACAATCGGCTCGGTGCTCTTGGAATACACCGCGGGTTCATCTAAGAAAACGAGTCGATGATCCGCAGTGGTGGTGGTGGCGGTGGGTTGTTGTTGTTGTTGTTCGCACCAATGTTTGAATCAGGTATTCCACTCTTTGGATCAATTGGGTGATCTCTGGCGGGAAAACGAATCCGGGTCGCGTCTCGGAGGCATCGATGGGTTTAGAAAAGAAGAGAATGTAGAATAGAATGAGGTCTAAGGGGAATCACTACCCAAATGCACATGAGCAAAATGCACACAAAATCACTTCATTCAATCAAACAAGGGTTTACAACGATCTAACTATCGCAAAAGTGCGTGTACTATGCTGTTTACATGGAGGGAATACTACTAATATGTGGGGGACTTCTACTAATTTGAACCGGTGGAAGACTCCATGATGTCTGCTCCAGCTTCGTCTTCAAAATCGGGTTCACTTGGATCCGAATCGGTGTCGTCAATGTGGATGTAGTCGATTGGGTATTCGACATACTGGTCTTCATTCCTGAGCGCCAACTTCTTCTTGAGCTCTTCGATTTCGTACTTAAGATCGTTATTGTGTCTTGCCAAAGCTACGATCTCGTCCATGTAGTCCTTGCGTGTAGTCTTCAGTTCTTCTTCCAATTCGATGATCCTTTCCTTTGTCTTCTGCAACTCCAACATGTCATTGCACATTTGGTTCTCCTGGCGTCGAATGTGCTGGTTTAACTCCTGGATGAAAGCTGCAATGGACCTATCCTTCTTGGTGTTGACGACGTCCCGTTGTCATCTCGGCGTCCAAATCTGATAGATGGTGTCCTTGAGGTCTTCTTGATAAACTTCTCCAATGCGCCCCATGGTGATGTGAGCTGCCATGCTCTTTCCTGCACTCCAAGTGGGTGCAATCGAAAACACTATCTATAGGCTTGGTGATTGGGGCGAATGTCCTTCCCGAACGTGAGCATGAATCTTCCAGCGCTCCTCTTCAGGCAGAGTGGCGTTGAAAGTCCCGGTGAAGCTTGGTAATCCAATGTTCAGGTACTTAGTGACTTCCTTCAAGTGAAATCCAAAAGGTGTGCCTTCATCCGGTTGGGTGTACTTGATCTTCGCGTCCATCATCCTAAAGAGAGTAGAAAAGATGAGGAGTTAGAAAATGGGAGGAGAGAGTGATCTATGGCTTTAACTTAGTGGTCGGTCTCACAACAACAGTGTGCTCGATACCATTCTCTCAGAGCGACCCGACCGAATGGATCAAGTCTCGTGCTCGGTGTCATCCTCGGATCGAGAATGCCGACACCACACAAGATTTCAAGGATTTATAGCGAGTAGCAATCACACACTTATTACATCGTTGTCCACAAGGAACTGAATACAATAATATGGCTTAAGGCCATCTAATAATAACAATGGAAGGCTTGGAAGATAAGCGAGTCCATCAACTCCAACGGCATCATCGAGTATAGAACCACGACCTAACACCTTACTGTCGTTCAAAAGTCTGCAACGTGAAAAGTTGCAGCCCAAAACGGGTCAAGACATGGAATATGCTTGGCAATGTAACACATAAGAGCAATGAATGAATAAGCCTATACTACATGCATATATGGCTGGTGGTAAGGCTCTCTGTTACATTTGCATAAAGCTGATTTTCCCTACATCAAAGGAATAATTTTATTTAACTATCATGGTGGTTGTTAAACATTGAGAATGGTTGACAAGATCCTCAATCCCAATTAAAAAGTACTCATCAAAACCCAATAACTTTTATTAGAAGTAACATGTTGAGATTCAAATGATAATCAAGTACCGGATACTCAAATTGTCCATAACCGGGACACGGCTAATCATGATTAGTTTATACACTCGCAGAGGTTTATGACTTTTCCCCATTAAGACTCAATCGCCTCCGCTAGGTTCTCGTGACTACATGGTGTTTGAGAAACGGATGACCGAGACATAGTTTTCGTAAGCGCTAGCACCTTACATGTGGGTAGACCGTACCAACCTACATCCCCTACATCAGCTAGCCTACCCGTAAGAGTTCATGACGACTTAGTCAACTACGCCAGAGCCCATAATTGGCTTGTGGCTGCACACGGAAGTTTCAGTTTGAAAATCTTATGATCCCTTAGAGCCCGGGTGGCGGTCCAAGAAATACAGCAAGTCCAGATGGAAACCAGTGCCTCAATCCACCCAGATGTGTGTTTAGGTTGCCACCTTAGATAAACCATTAATTAAACAATCTCACATCCGTCATGGATATTCACTCACCCAATCCACGCCTACTAGCATAGCATGGCATAATAAGCAAACGAGAAGTAACTCCCAAGGTTTCATAAGTAAAACAGTAATAGGTACTACTCAATCTACTTCCCAAACCCACAATTTAATTAGATCCTAATCATGCAAGTGTTTGAGGAATAGATCTAATGCATAAAACTGGGTATGAGAAGGGTATGATCAAAGTGTTACTTGCCTTGCTGATGATCCGCGAGTCCTAGAGATTCGAAGTAACAAGCGGCGCACTCCGGGTGATCTAACGCAGACAAACAACAAGCATACAATAAGTACTCATCTAATGCACGGGGAAATCTCGAATAAAAGATCTAACCAGAAAGTTCAACTTAAGAACCCTGGTTGCAAAAGAATCGAATCAAAATAAACTCCAAAGTGGAAACTCGAGAGAGAACGTCTCGGTTTTGCAATCTGAAATTAGGTCAAAATTTCACAGTGGCAAAACTCTGTGAAAGTAGGGTAGTCGAACGGCGGTTTCATATTTAAACTCCAGCGCTTGAATCACCGATTCCGATAAACGAGCGAGAAATAAAACAGTTTTGAAAATCGGATCTCAAATCAAATCGTAAAATAACGGATTAAATTCGATTAAAAAGAAAAACGATTTAACGGGTTAAATAGCGAACGCTCATTAATGTAACGAATCTAACGAACGCGTTCACTAAAAACGAACGGTTCGTGAACGTCGCTAATTAAGAAAACCGAAAAAAAACAAAACCAATCTAGGTTTTTTAAAAAACCGAACATATTTTTTTTAAAAAACCGGATCGGTTCGAGGAGAAGACCGAATCGGCGGCGGCGGGCGGCTACTCCGTGATCGCCGGCGAGGTCCGCTGGGTCCGTGGGGCTCGGCGGGTTCAAGGTCGAGGGGCGGGTCCACGGCTGGCGGCGGCGGCGGCCCATCTGGGCAAGGGGTTCGGCTGGCTTGCTCAAGCGGGCCGAGGCGGCGTCGGCTCCAGCGGGTTGGGGTGAGAGAGGGGGTCCGGGGGGTTATAAAGGGGGGGGCGGTCGGCTTGGGAGGGGGCAGGAGGCCTGGTCCCAAGGGACTCAGGCGTGAGGCGGCGGGCGGGGGCTCTCCGCTCGAGGCGGCCATGGCGAGGAGGAGGCGGAGGTGGGTGGGGGTGGGCCTGGGCCTGGTTGGGGGCCTGGGCCTCGGTCCAGAGCAGATTTTTTTTAATAAAATTAAACCAAATGAAATAAAAAATACCAAATGAACTCCAAATTAAATAAAACAAATTTTCCCGACTCCTAAAATGAGTGAACAAAATGAACTTTAAAAACAGCAAACATGCATAAAATTTTTAAATGCTCATTTTGCCTAAGCAAAATAAATCTTCCAAAACCAAATTTGGTTTATTTATAATATCTTCATTTTTCCTAATTGTTTGGGAAAGTCATATTATTCCCTCTCAAATATTTTTATAGGAAAACTTTATGAAGATAATTTAAATAAATCCAAATGATCCTATTTTCAAAATTTGAGAATTCCCAAATATGAAAATTGTGAAACTTCCAACTCTCTCCGAGGGTCCTTGAGTTGCGTGAAATTTCTAGGATCGGAAAAATGCGAGAAAATATGATATGCATGATGACCTAATGTATAACATTCCAAATTGAAAATTTGGGATGTTACACGTGACCATGCTTTCTGAATCTGATCACTCGAGTGGCCCAGAGAATATCCCTCTGAATCAAAGGGGCAAATCTCATTTCCTTCAACAATGTCTTGCAACATGTATCATGACTGACCTGAAAGCTACCTTTATAATTGCCCAGTTACGGAGTAGCGTTTGATGGATCCTAGGTGAAAGGATCGATATGGTTGACTAGAGAGGTGGGGGCATAGGCGACTACCATTTTTAGCTCTTTAAAAAAATTAGGGTTAACAACAAAATAGGTTGTCTAGATATGGAACTAGGTGGACAACATATATAATGAGCATAAGAATAGCAACACAAGCAAGCACAAGATACAAACACAATATAGCTTGCACAAAGTAAAGGTTCGAAATAACCACAAGTGGAGTCAATGGAGAAGAGGATGTGTTACCGAAGATCCCTCCCTATAGGGGGAGGTACGTCTGTAAGGGCATATTTATCCCTAAGGTGTTTTGGTGATTGATGACAATGATTTTGCGGACTAATCGTGTGCCTTAGTATTTCAGACTTTTCATCACTAGGCACAAGACGGTTTGGTGCCCCTCGAATACTATTGAAGACGGCGTTTTTCTACGTTTCTTTTCTATATATGGATTTGAGTCATAGGAAAGCCGTACTATTAAGAGGGGGTCCGCTTTGGAAAAGGTTTGGGTGGAATCATCACGTACACGTTTACTACTTTTGCACCGCCTTTCCCTTAGCACTTTGGAGCATCATCCGTTTCTTCATGTTTATGCAAAAAGAAGAATTCCTTGTGTTGCTGTTCTGGGGGCATGCGGTAGTACCGCAGGTCCTTGCGGTAGTACCGCTCCTCAGGAGCGGTTGTACCTTGGCCTCCGGCCAGGCTCAGCTACTCGTGCGACTGTAGGGGCGGATGTAATTTTTTACATCCGCCTTTACGCTGTAGTACCGCTTACGCGCTGTGTAGTACCGCCCATGTGTATGTAGTACCGTAAGTCCTGGTCTGGCACAACAACATGAGCAGAAGTAGGGGCGGATGTAATTTTTTACATCTGCTCCTTGCGCGGTAGTACCGCGTGCCAAGTGCGGTAGTACCGTGTTGGATTTTTGCATCGTTGGAATCTCAGCGAAAGTTGGCACATATGTAATTTTTATTTGTCCACGCCCTTCCCAGGCTAGTCCAATCCTGCCTTGCGGTAGTACCGCAAGGGAGAGCGGTAGTACCACGCCAGCGGTAGTATCGCTCTTAGCTTCTGTGCTACAGGCCTGTGCTAGCTCCTGCCGTGGCTGCGGTAGTACCGCGGTTCGCCGTGGTAGTACCGTGAGCCTCTGTGGTAGTACCGCTTGTTTGATGCGGTAGTACCGCAGGTCGCGGGCTGGTTAAGTGGATAACGGTTGGATTTGTCTCTCCACTATATAAGGGGTGTCTTCTTCTCTGAGTTGACCACCTATTCCAACCCGAAGCTCCATTGTTACTCCAAGCTCCATTTTCGCCCGATCTCTCTCCCTAGCCAATCAAAGTTGTTGATTTTCTAGGGATTGGTTGAGAAGGCTCCAATCTACACTTCCACCAAGAGAAATTTGATTCCCCCGACTAATCCCTTGCGGATCTTGTTACTCTTGGGTGTTTGAGCACCCTAGACGGTTGAGGTCACCGCGGAGCCATAGTCCATTGTGGTGAAGCTTCGTGGTGTCGTTGGAGCCTCCAATTAAGTTGTGGAATTGCCCCAACCTTGTTTGTAAAGGTCCGGTTGCCGCCTCCAAGGGCACCAATAGTGGAATCACGACATCTCGCATTGTGTGAGGGCGTGAGGAGAATACAGTGGCCCTAGTGGCTTCTTGGGGAGCATTGTGCCTCCACACCGCTCCAACGGAGACGTACTTCCCCTCAAAAGGAAGGAACTTCGGTAACACATCCTCGTCTTCACTGGCTCCACTCTTGGTTATCTCGTGCCTTTACATGTGCAAGATTATTTGTGTTATATCCCTTGCTTGCTTGTGTGCTTGTTGTTGTCGCACCTTATAGGTTGCTCACCTAGTTGCATATCTAGACAACCTCTAGTCAACGTCCACCTCTAGTCACCCCCCTCTAGTCACCTATATCGATCCTTTCAATTGGTATCAGAGCCTCGTCTCTTTATTACGGACTTTGCCGTCCGAAGAGTATGGTTGACACCGTAGACGGTGCGGAGGAGCACTCCGGTGCGAATCTGGTCTCGTCTAAGGGCGATGGGGGAACCGCGGTTCTCGTGAGGAATTCAATGTGGCTTTGGAAACATTGAAAACCTCCATGACGACTGAGGTTGAAAGCATGTTTAATAAATTCATTGAAGGGCTTAAACTATCCACCGCACCGTTGAAATGGGGTGATCCCACTAACAAGGTGACGGATGCTAACTCCGACAAGGGGGAAGCTACTAGTGAAAAAGCTCCTTCTTCTAGTGGTAAGAATGGCACCGGCATATTTGCCCATGTGGAACCTCCACTTGTTTATGGTGGACCGATTCCTTATACTCATTTGAATCATGCCGGTCCTCCCCCTAAGATTGTTAAAAATGAGGACTTTGATTCTTGAGTTTATCGCTTTAAGCGTCATTTAAATCATGTGAATACTAATCTTTGGATAATCATTGAAGTAGGTTTCTATCCTCATGACCGAAGCAACTTCACCCCTAGAGAAGCCGCGGATAATCAATTCAATGAGGATGCTCTCTTCATCATCCAAGATGCAATTCCACCCGAAGATCTCCCTCATCTTCGGCCCTTCGCCATGGCCAAAGATGCATGGCATTGTGTTGTCTCCCTCTACCGGGGAAGCGCAAGCATTCAACGCTCCAACTATGAAGTGGTGCAAGATGAAGCCGATGAGTTTGCAATGAAACAAGATGAAGAACCTTGTGAGCTTTACCGGAGAGTAACCAAACTCACGGTCTCACTCCGAGATCATGGGAGCAAGGACACGGATGAAAATTGGATCATGCGCAAATTTCTCAAGGCAATGATGCCTTACCACAAGGCCATGTCCTCCGTCATTCGTCAAAGGCCGGACTTCCACACCTTGTCCTCAAGTGAAGTGTTGGATAAGTTTGTGGCTATGAGCATCTTGGACAAGACCGCTGACAATGCGGTGCTACGCTCTCAAAGGGCAAAGAAGCCCAATCCTTGCATTGAAGGCCAAGGTTAGTGTTGAAAAAGAAGAAGAAGAGGAAGAAGAGGAAAGCAACCCCGAAGATACAAAGTATGCCTATCATGAACACATGGCTCTTGCTTCAAGGCAATTTTCGAGCAACAAGAACACAAGGCACAACTTCAACAAGAGCAACTCAAGTGGCGCGAAGGTCAAGCAACGAGTGTGGACTTTCTATAATTATGGCAATGTGAGCCATTTTGTTGCGGAATGTCCTTACGAGAAGAGGGAGGACAATGGTGGCAAGCTCATCCGAAAATACAAGGCCAAGTCTTTCCCCAACAAGAGCAACTTCACCAAGAAGACTCCTCCCAAGGCGTTGGTGGTCCAAGAAGAATATAATGAGGATGATGATGATGTTTGAAGATGGTGAGTCGGTTGCCATGGCCTCCGTTGCCATTGCAACAACTCCACAGGTGTCTCTCTTTGACTCACCCAATGAGAGCATCACCGCCAAGTGCCTCATGGCTAAAGCCACCAACAAGGTAACCCCCAACATCAAAACTACCATCATTAATAATCCTTCTTTGATGGATTGCATTGATGAACATGAGGGTTCTAATGTGGAGGAAAATGAGTTTGAGTCTTTTATGAGTAAACTCAAGGGTAAATCCAAGAAGCACTTCGTTGCTCTCTTGGAACAACTTGGTGAAGCCAATGACATGATCAAGGCTCACGAAGATACCATCTCTAAGATGGAGGGGCATAGTCGTGACTATGCCGATGAGATATCGGATCTTTCCAATGCTCTTGAGGAAGAGCGTGGTCTTCGTTTGGCTCTTGAGGAGTCACACAACGATGATCATGCTAAATTAAAGAAAGATCTTGATCATGCTCATGTTGTCTCTCGCGTGCTAACCTCCGAGAAGGCCAAACTTGGGGTTGATCTTGCTAGACTAAAGGAGGAGTTTGATATACTTGACAAGGCTCACAAGGCCTTGAAGGGTATTCATGCTAATCTCAAAGAGTCTCATGATCAACTTCAAGTGAAGCTAACAAAGGAGAAAGCCACCTTTGCTCATATGGTGTTAATTGATAATGCAAATGCTACTAACACTTGTTGTGAGCATGTGCATCTTGTTGAGGAGAATGCTAAGTTGAAGGAGCAATTTGAGAAAGGCCTTGTGTTGTGCATACAAGGTGAGAAGAACCTCAACGACCTTTTGAGCAATCAAAAGGAAGTTGTGGCCAAGGAAGGGATTGGTTTCGCACCCATGCCCAAGAACAAGAAGAAGAATGACAAGACCAAACGATCTCCCCCTCTCAAGCAGAACTTTGTGAACGAGGGAGAGGGTGCTTCCAAGGAGAAGAAAAACAATGTGAAGGGTGGTGGTGCCAAGAAAAGCAATGCCACCCCTTCCAACAAAGCCAGCGACTTTAACCCTTCTTATGTGTTGTGGCGTGCTAGCGGTGGGCATGTATATGTAAAATTTGTTGGTTCTCCTTATGAGTACATTGAATGGTCTATTTGGGTTCCTAAGACCCTTGTCACTAACATCAAAGGACCCATTAAAAATGGGTACCTAAAACTAAGCATTGATCTCTTGTAGGTGTTTGCTTCTGGTGGGGGATCATGGTTGCTCGATAGTGGAGCCACTAATCATATGACCTGAAGCAAGGACTTGGTGGTGGACGTTCACAAGATTACATCTATGCCCACCAATGTCGAGTGGGGTGATGCCTCGTCCTCTAAGGTATTGGGGCTTGGCAAGGTTGTCATTTCTCATGATCTCACGATCGAGAATGTCATGCTTGTTGAGTCCCTTGCATAAAATTTACTTTCCGTTTGTCAACTTGCACTCATGGGATTTGCCACTTTCTTTGATATTGATACCTTGGCCCTCTTGTGGAACAAGACTCTTAAAGTAGCCTTTGTTGGGCATGTCGAGAACGGTCTCTATGTGATTAACTTTTCAGAGCGACCCACTAAGACCGCGACATGCCTAATGGCTAAAGTTGACGTGGGATGGCTTTGGCATCGCCGATTAGCCCATGTCAATATGAGATCTTTGAAAAGTCTTCAAAAGGGGGACCATGTCCGTGGACTAATAAATGTTAGTTTTGCTAAAGATCATGCTTGCAGTGCTTGTATCGAAGGAAAGCTTCATGAAAAGGCTCACCCTCCCACGACTATCATCTACTCGAAGAGGCCTTTGGAGCTCCTTCACTTGGATCTCTTTGGGCCTCCATTCTTTGATAGTCTTGGGGGTAGAAAGTATTGCTTGGTGATTGTGGATGACTATTCAAGATACACTTGGGTATATTTCTTCAAGAGGAAGAGCGAGACCCAACAAACCGTCATTGACTTTGCAAATGAAGCCCAAGATCAACACAATGCAAAGATCTTGACAATAAGAAGTGACAACGGCACCAAGTTCAAGAACTACACCTTGGATGAGTTTCTTAGTGATGAGGGGATCAAGCATCAATATTCCGCACCATACACCCCTCAATAAAATGGTGTAGCGGAGAGGAAGAACTGGACGTTGATGGATGCATCAAAGACCATGATGGCGGAGTTCAAGTCTCCATACAACTTTTGGGCCGAAGCCATCAACACCGCTTGTTATGCATCCAATCGGCTCTACCTCCACAAGGGCTTGAACAAGACTCCTTATGAGATACTCACCAGTAACAAGCCCAACCTCAAGTACTTTCGGGTGTTCGGCTGTAAGTCTTTCATTCTCAAGAAAGGTGTTCGTTTGTCTAAATTCGAGGCTAGAGCTTATGAGGGCATATTTGTTGGTTATGTTACAAACTCTCATGCTTACCGTGTCCTCAATAAGTCCACGGGACTTATTGAGGAGACGTGTAACATGGAGTTTGATGAGAATAACGGCTCCCAAGTGGAGCAAAGTGGTACTTGTGATGTAGGTGATGAAATTCCTCCCCAAGCCATAAGAAGAATGAGTGTTTGTCATATCCTACCCATTGAGGAACCCCTTGTTGCCGAAGGAGAAGGACAATGTTCCACTCAAGTGGAACCATCACCAACCCAAGACCCACACGCTTCCGAAGAACAAAGTGAAGGTTGTAAGGGCTTTCTTGTCCCTTAGTAGTTTTGGTGATTGATGACAATGCCTTTGCGGACTAATCGTGTGTAATGAGCTTTTCAGATACATCACGACTAAACACAAGACGATTTGGTGCCCCTCGAAGATTATTGAAGACGGCTTTTGTCTACGGTTCGGTTCGGTGGAGTTGAGTCATAGGAGAGCCGTACTATTAAGAGGGGGTCCGCTTTGGAAAGGTTTGGGTGGAATCTCACGTACACATTCCCTTTTGCACCGCCTTTCCTTGAGCTCCTAGGAGTGTTCCTCCATCTCACCTTGTCTCTGCGATTTGAAGGTCTCCGCCTTGCTCTTCTCGGGCTAGCGGTAGTACTGCTCTTCTGAGCGGTACTACCGCAGGAGCCAGCGGTAGTACGGGGCCCCGGTACGGTAGTACCGTAGGCTCCCACGGTAGTATCGCTCCTCGGAGCGGTAGTACCGCGAGCTCTGGTCTGGCAACGCTGCTCAAGCAGTGGTACACGCGGATGTAATTTTTTACATCCGCGCCCCCCGCGTTAGTACCGTGCTGCGGCGCGGTAGTACCGTGACGCCAGGCCAGGTTCAGTAGAAAGTGCGGAGGTAAGGGCAGATGTAATTTTTTACATCTGCACCTTTCACGGTAGTACCACACCCTTGGTCGCGGTAGTTCCGTGTCGGATTTTTGCACGACATTTTCTCAGCGGAGGTAGTCACGGATGTAATTTTTTACATCTGTGCCTACGGGCCGGGCTTCTTGCTGTCTTGCGGTAGTAGTCAGATGGGGTCATGTAGTACCGCATCTGCGGATCTACCGCTACTGTTAGTGCTCCTTTTGCAGTGTCTGGTCTCGCCATGCCCACGGTAGTACTGCTGTCCGCCATGTAGTACCGCAGAGCCCATCTTGGTAGTACCGCGCCTATGGTGCGGTAGTTCCGTGGGTCGGGCTGAGTGGTGGGTGACGGTTGGATTTGTCCCCCCACTATAAAAGGGGGTCTTCTTCTCCAAGAAGACCCACCTCTTCTAACCCTAAACTCCATTGTTGCTCCAAGCTCCATTTTCGCCCGATCTCTCTCCCTAGCAAATCAAACTTGTTGATTTGCTCAGGATTGGTTGAGAAGGCCCCGATCTACACTTCCACCAAGAGAAATTTGATTCCCCACTAATCCCTAAGCGGATCTTGTTACTCTTGGGTGTTTGAGCACCCTAGACAGTTGAGGTCACCGTGAAGCCATAGTCCATTGTGGTGAAGCTTCGTGGTGGTGTTGGGAGCCTCAATTGTTGTGGAGATTGCCCCAACCTTGTTTGTAAAGGTTGGTTGCCGCCTTCAAGGGCACCAATAGTGGAATCACGACATCTCGCATTGTGTGAGGGCGTGAGGAGAATACGGTGGCCCTAGTGGCTTCTTGGGGAGCATTGTGCCTCCACACCACTCTAACGAAGACGTACTTCCCTTCAAAAGGAAGGAACTTCGGTAACGCATCCTCGTCTCCACCGGCTCCACTCTTGGTTATCTCATCCCTTTACTTGTGCAAGCTTACTTGTGTTTTATTCATTGCTTGCTTGTGTGGTTGTGATTGTTGCATCATATAGGTTGTCCACCTAGTTGCATATCTAGACAACTTACTTTGAGGCAAAGTTTAATTTGGTAAAGAAAAGCTAAAAATTGTTAGTTGCCTATTCACCCCCCCTCTAGTCAACTATATCGATCCTTTCAATTAGTATCAGAGGCTCATCTCTTTTTAAGGACTTTACCGTCCGAAGAGTATGGTTGACGTTGTAGATGATGTGGGAGAGCACTCCGGTGCGAATTCGATATCATCTACGGGAGATGGGGGTAACTCGATCTCACGTGAGGAATTCAATGTATGCTGGACACATTGAAAACCTCCATGACGACCGAGGTCAAGGACATGTTTAAGGATTTCTTAGAAGGGCTTAAACTTTCCATCGCTACCGTGAAAGTGGGTGATCCCGCCAACACGGAGACGGATGCTAACCCGACAAGGGGAAGCTACTAGTGAGAAAGCTCCTATGTCTAGTGGTAAAATGGCACGGCATCTTTGCCCATGTGCAACCTCCACCCGTTTATGGTGGACCGATCCCTTCTACTCATTTGAATCATGCCGGTCCTCCCCCCAAGATTGATAAAAAGGAGGATTTTGATTCTTGGGTCTATCGTTTTAAGCGTCAGTTAAATCATGTGAACACTAACCTTTGGATAATCATTGAAGAAGGTTTTTATCCGCATGACCAGGGCAACTTCACTTATAGAGAAGCCGTGGATGATCAATTCAATGAAAATGCTCTCTTCATCATCCAAGAAGCAATCCTTCCCGAAGACCTCCCGCATCTTCGGCCTTACTCGTTGACCAAAGATGCTTGGCGCAAAGTGGTTTCTCTCTATCGGGGAAGTGCAAGCATTCAACGCTCCAATTATGAAGTGGTACAAGATGAAGCCGATGAGTTTGCAATGAAAGAAGATGAAGAACCTAGTGAGCTCTATCGGAGAGTTACCAAGCTCGCGGTCTCTCTCCGGAATCATGGAAGTAAGGACACGGATGACAATTGGATCAAGCGCAAATTTCTCAAGGCAATGATGCCCTATCACAAAGCCATGTCCTCCGTCATCCGTCAAAGGCCGGACTTTCACACCTTGTCCTCGAGTGATGTGTTGGATGAGTTTGTGGCTATGAGCATATTGGACAAGACTGCCGACAATGCGGTGCTTCGCTCCCAAAGAGCAAAGAAGCCCAACCTTGCATTGAAGGCCAAGGTTTGTGTCGAAGAAGAAGAAGAGGAGGAGGAAGAAGAGAGCAACCTCAAAGATGCAAAGTATGCCTATCATGAACACACAACCCTTGCTTCAAGGCAATTTTGGAGCAAGAAGAACTCAAGGCCCAACTTCAACAAAAGCAGCTCAAGTGGCGCAAAGGGCAAGCAACGAGTGAGGACTTGCTTCAATTGTGGCAATGTGAGTCATTTTGTTGCGGAGTGCCCGTATGAGAAGACGGAAGACAATGGTGGCAAGCTCATCCGTAAGGAGAAGTCCAAGTCTTTCCCCAACAAGAGTAACTTCACCAAGAAGACTCCTCACAAGGCTTTGGTGGTACAAGAAGAGTACAATGAGGATGATGATGATGATGAAGATGGTGAGTCGATTGCCATGGCTTCCGTTGCCATTGCGACGACTCCCCGGGTGTCTCTCTTCGACTCACCCAATGAGAGCATCACTGCCAAGTGCCTCATGGCTAAAGCCACTGTAGCGACCCGACCCGAATCGGTCAAGTCTCTGTGTAGCTGTACCATCCCAAGATCATGCTGGCACACACAATACATTGATGCAAAGATTCAAAGTTCAATCACACCTGAATTTATTACACGATTCTCATATCGAGTCTTTATTACAATAGAATAAATTCGGCCGAAGGCCAACTCATGAGAAATAAACTAAATAAAGCTGCGGAAGCGTAGACAAATAGCGAGTCCATCCGACTCCATAGGGCAAACGCCAAGCGTGGATCGTAGCCTCACTCCTAATCGGAAAACTCCTCTGCAACATAAGAAGTTGCAGCCGTGTAGGTCAGCATTTTGAATATGCCGGCAAGTCATGAAGAGAGAGTAACAATAAAATTACTAACACTATATGCAATTTGGCTGTGGGCTCTAAGTTTCATCATTTTGCGAAAAAGCCAGTTTTTCCCTACAACAAGGACTTGTTTGCAAATACTACAAAATATTGGTAATTATTGAGATGGTTCCGCCAACCAATATCTCATTCCCAATTATTAAATAACCCTCAATTAATTTATTAAGTTCGTGTTGAGATATCCAAATACTCCAAGTTCCGAGGCTCAAATTGTAAAGAATCGGGACACGGCTAACCGATTAGATCTTCACTCTGCAGAGGTTTATGACTTTACCCGCAAGAATCATTCCTCCTTTAAGTCTTCGCACTTCACGGTGTTTGAAGACGGATGAACAAACAGGTCTTAGAAGAGTTCCTCAGGCCACCGCGGTACCCATCCAATCCTACCGTTCTTCTACATCTTGTAGCACCGTCCGCCAGAGTCACACCTAGGGTCGACCAAGCCGAGCCCATAATGGCTTGCGGCTGCTGGAGTAAGCTTCCGTCAATGGGGTATCCATCCGTCTCTTCGTGGCTGGGTGAAGCTTTCCCAAGATGTCATGGCTCTTCTCCATGCATCCCGCCAACCACTAGTTTCTCCAGGTGCCCGTCAACCGTCCTCCACACGAGAGTGAATTTTGAAGTCCATCTTGAGCTTGAAGTCATGGGGTTGTCATCATCTTGACTCTCACATCTCCCTTATGAATCACTCAACCAACCCGTCTCACGAGCATAGCAAAATAAACTACTTCGTCCCCGCAATGGTAACAAGGGAATTGGGTTCATCCTACCTCATGATACTACTCAAGAACATAACTTAAAATTCTCCTACTGCATGCATGGTGGGGAGGTATAATTCTAATGCAATAAAACCATAGGCATTGTAAAAGAAAACATGGTCAAATGACTTGCCTGGCTGACGGTCTTCGAAAGCTAGGGATTCGTGATAGCAGGCTTCGCACTCCGGAAATTCTACCGAGGCAAACAACAATCATAATAAGCATAAGAGCATACAATCACTTAACATAACAGCATGCTATCATAAAACACACAAAACAATCAAACCAAAACCAAAGAAAACTCGAAGAAAATCCAAGCCAACAACTAACAAGAAAATAAAATAAACTTTTAATTTTCTGTAAATAAAAGTTCATGTTCTAAAGCTACAGAAACTAATCTAAAATAAACTATAACATAGGTAAAATAAAATTATTTACTAAAGAAAACAATAGGAAAACAGTAGCTAGTTAAATAAATAAGAAACACATGATTTTGACTAAAACTATTTTTTATTAAATTTAAAATTCCCAAATAAATTCCTACTGTTAGGCAATGTCAAAACAAAGCAGTGACAAAAAGAATCACTAAAATAAAATATTCCTAACTCATTTTATAGCAGAAATACTAATCTGTTTAAAACTAAAATAAAAAAATTTCTAATAATTTAAACATGACTAAACATATTTTCTACAGAAACTAAAACAAATTTGTAAACTAACAAAAAAGAATCAACTAAAAGTATTAAGTAACCTAAAAGACATGGATTTTACAAAATCTGAAACTATTCTGTTAAAAAACGAAACGAAAAAAATAACTAAAAAGAAAAGCTGCGCTAACGGCCTATCTAACGCTTCAGGCGACAAATAACTAAAACGCGCCCGAGGGAATAAACCGATCGGGCCGGTCTAACTAAACCACTAACTAAACCAAAATAAACCGTAACTAAACCGGATCTTTTTAAACTAAACCATTCCCCTTCGCTAGTCTAATCTAGACCCTAGATCCTAGATCGGACGGTGGTGGGGGTTTCCGGCGACTCACCGCGGTGGCGACGACGGCGACGGTCGACGGCGGCTCGGGTGACGACGGCGCGGTGGCTTCGGTGGTCCGGGACGGCGGAAGGCGTCCGTGGTCTTGGCGGAGCGAGGGAGGTCGAGGACGAGTCGGTGGAGCTCGGGGGTCGGAGAGGCAAGGCAGAAACAATGGGCCTTGGCGTCGGGTTCAGCGAAGGATTGCGGCGAGGTGGAGGGTTAGGCGAGGGGAAAGTGGGGAACAGGTCGAGGGGTGCGGTATTTACACGGGCGTCGACTTGGAGGAGGGGGCGGATCGGGAGGATCCCGGATCTTGGATTCGCGGCGCGCGACGCGGTGGCGTGGAGAGGAAGAAGAAGGGGTGGGGTCGGCGTGTCGAGAGAGGGAGGCGGGGTTTGGGTCGGGCGACCAAGGAAGGAGAATCGGGCGCGGCGCTGGGTCGGTCGGCTCGGCTATTTGGCGGTTGGCTCGCCCGCTGGTGGGCTGCCTCGGCGCTGGTGGGCAGTTAGCTGGGTGGCGCTGGGGTTTTCTTTTCTTTTTTTGAATTAAGGGAGGAGAGAATATATTAAATATATATATTTTATATAGGACATATATATATCAAAATTTTCAGGGGAATATTCCCTACAATTTGAACATTTTTCCAGGGGCAAAACTCAAACTAAAAAAACATTTTTTTGAAAATCCCAAATAAAATCAAATTTGAATTCAAACCTTTTGGCAATGTTTTTCATCTGACATTTTTGGAGTGTCATGTTTACTCCTCTCATACTTTTTCTCAAGTATTTGTCAGGCATTGTTTTGAAATAAATTTCAACTGCCAATTTGAATTCAATATCCAACAAACTCAAAATCTTCTGAAATACTTCAAATGCCACTCAATTTCAAACAATATGCATAGATGCTTAGCTATAATTGTAAAACATTCCAAATGGAAAATTTGGGATGTTACAAACCTACCACCTTAAGATGAATCTCCCTCGAGATTCGGGTTGGCTAGCAAATAGGTGCGGTGGTCTCGGCGGAGGTCTTCTTCTCGCTCCCGGTGGCTTCCTCCTCGGAATGATGACTCCACAAAGACCTTGCAAAACTTGATGATCTTCTGCGGGTGACTCTGTTCATAGTCTCGAGAATTCGGACGGGTTTCTCCTCATAAGTCAGATCACTGTCGAGCTGTATGGCCTCTAGGGGCACTGTGTCTCTCAATGGAATATCAGCCATCTCGGCATGGCATTTCTTCAGCTGAGAAACATGGAAGACATCATGAACTCTGGACAATCCTTCCGGCAATTCCAACTTGTAAGCAACTTCTCCACGACGTTCGAGGATTTTGTAGGGGCCAATGAACCGGGGTGCTAACTTTCCTTTAACACCGAACCTCTTGATTCCACGAAGTGGGGACACACGAAGTATGCCCGGTCTCCGCTTCATATGTTACTTCCTTGCGTTCATTGTCGGCATAACTCTTACGCCTCGATCGAGCTACCTTGAGTCTATCTCGAATCAGCTTGACTTTCTCTTGGAATCTCGATAAGATCGGGACCGAAAAGTTTCGATCTCAACACCATCCCACAAAGAATGGTGTTCTCGCACCTCCTTCCGTATAGAGCTTGAAGGGCCATCTTGATCGGTGCGTAGCTGTTATTGTACGAGAACTCCGCGTATGGTAAATTATCATCCCAGCTAGACCCATAGTCTAGCGCACAAGCTCTCAACATGTCCTCCGGGATCTGGTTGACTCTCTCGGTCCGTCCATCATGCTGCGGATGAAAAGCATCTTGAACTCCAGCCTCGTACCCAAAGTTTCATGTGGCGATTCCAAAACTTTGAGGTAAATTGTGTTCCTCTATCGACACGATACTCCTCGGAACTCCATGCGGACATACGATCCTGGTCATGTATATCTTGGCTAACTTAGCGCTGGTATAGGTAGTCTTCACGGAATGAAATGAGCTACCTTGGTCAAACGATCAACCACTACCCAGATGGAATCATAACTGAGCGGGTCTGGGTAATCTGTGATAAAATCCATTCCAAGTATTTCCCATTTCCACTCGGGAATCGGCAAAGGTTGAAGTAACCTGCTGGCTTCGATGTTCCGCCTTTACTCGTTGGCAAACATCGCATCGCTACGTACTCGGCAATATCCTTCTTCATACCCGTCCACGAAACTTTCCTTCAAATCCAGATACATCTTGGTGTTACTGGGGTGAATCGAGTACGGTGAATCATGAGCCTCTGAAGAATTAGCTTCACGAGTTCGGGATCATTGGGCACATAAATACGGTCCTCGTACCATATAGCTCCGTATTCATCCTTACGAAACCCTTTAGCTTTTCCTTCATTCATCCTTTTCTTTATCTCATCAATTTCCTTGTCCGACTTACGGGCTTCACGAATTCTTCGGCCAAAGTGGACTGAACTTCGAGCTGCAACATATCCTCTGGAACTATCTCAATCGAAGATTTACGAGGTCATCGACTAACTCTCTGGGTAATCCTCCGCTATAAGAGTATTCACATAACTCTTACGGCTCAAGGCATCTGCTACAACATTAGCCTTTCTGGGTGGTAATGGAATCTCATGTCATAGTCCTTGATTAACTCTAGCCATCTCCTCGCTCGAGGTTCAACTCTTCTGCGTGAAAATATACTTCAAGCTCTTATGATCTGTGTAAACATCACACCGGTTTCCGATGAGGAAATGTCTCCAGGTCTTGAGTGCATGCACTACTGCTGCTAACTCCAAATCATGTGTGGCATAATTCATCTCGTGTGGTCGTAGCTGTCTTGAGGTATAAGCTACAACTTTTCCTTCCTGCATGAGTACTCCTCCGAGTCCTTGGCGAGAAGCGTCACAATATACCTGGTAATCCTTGTGTATGTCCGGCAAAATCAGTACTGGGGCTGCAACCAAACGTTTCTTCAATTCCTGGAAAGTGGCTTCACAATCCTCGGTCCAAATGTACTTGGCGTCCTTCTTCAACAGCTCAGTCATGGGCTTGGCAATCTTTGAGAAATTCTCAATAAACCTCCGATAATATCCTGCGAGTCCGAGAAACTGCGGATCTCCTTGACCGAGGTGGGTGGCCGCCAATCGGTGGTGATACAACCTTGGTGGGGTCAGCTGCTATTCCTTCTCTTGAAATAACATGTCCGAGGAATCCGACTTCCTTCACCAAAATTCACATTTCTTGAACTTGGCATACTGGCGATGTTCTCGGAGTTTCTCCGAACTAGACATAAATGTTCCTTATGCTCTTCCTCGCTCTTGAGAAAATCAGTATATCATCGATGAACACCACGACAAACTTGTCCAGATATTCCATAAATACCTTGTTCATCAAATTCATGAAGTATGCAGGGGCATTAGTCAATCCAAATGACATGACGGTATACTCATATAAACCATACCTGGTGGTAAATGCTGTTTTAGGTATATCCTTTTCACGGATCTTCAACTGATGATACCCTGATCGAAGATCGATCTTTGAGAATACCTTGGCTCCAACTAGCTGATCAAACAGGTCATTAATCATCGGCAGAGGGTACTTGTTCTTGATGGTCACGTCGTTCAACGAACGATAATCCTAACCATTCTCGTGGTTCCATCCTTCTTCTCTACCAAAAAGCTGGGGCTCCCCAACGTGACGAGCTTGGCCGAATATATCCCTTCTCCAATAGCTCATTAATTTGCTTCTTGATCTCTTCCAAATCGTTTCGGGGCATCCGATAGGTTCTTTTGGATATTGGGGCTGTGCCAGGCAATAACTCAATCAGAAATTCAATGTCTCTGTCTGGTGGCATTCCTAGTAATTCCTCCGGAAACACATCGGAAAATCTTGCACTCTCGGCACTTCATCTGAACAACTCCGTGAGGGAATTTACTGATTCTTCATCGGGATACGTGCGGATACATACTTGATCCTCTTCGCTCCGGAGTGGTGAGCAGAATCGTCTTCTTGAGCACAGTCTATGTTTCCTTCAAACTTCGTCAACCAATCCATGCCTAGGATTACATCCAAGGTGCGGGTTTCCAATACTATGAGGTCTGCGGGAAATTTATGGTTTCCGATGTTAAGGGTTGCATGATGCCTAAGCACGCCATCATTTCTCCTCTGCGGGCCCGGCGTGAAGAGGGCTTCTAAGGGTTCTAGTGGGCAACCCGTACTTTTCCACAACTACCCTTGATATAAATGAATCGTTGCACCGTAATCAAAGAGTACCAATCTGGATGTGAATTTAATAAAACTTACCAACCACGATTGTTCGGCTGATCATAGACGTCCTCCACGTCAATGTGGTTCACCGAGCACGAGGAAAAGGGTTGGGCTTCTTTGCTGAGCTTCCATTGCCGTTTCCATTCCTCTGCTTGGCCTCCGGGCGTCGGTGGCATAGTGCCCTATTTTACGGCATTTGAAACGGTGATGTGACTCAGATCCTTCGAAGCGGGCGGGGCGATCTTGGTTGCCATTTCCGTTTCCATTGCTGTCTTGTTGTCGGGTTGCGGTTGTTCCCATTTCCTCCATGGTTATGTCCTCCATGATTATGTCCTCCATGGGTGTGATGGGTATGCCCTCCAGTATGGGGCATAACGGGCTTCTGCTGAGCTCGAGTTGTACTTCCCCGCCATACTTCCGCTATGCTATCAATCTGCAGCTGCTTGCCTTCAAGTATGGTGGCCTTGTCTACCAGCTCACGGTAGTTGTTGAAGGTAGCCACCATTAGCTGCATTCCCATCTCGTCATTGAGTCCTCGAGAAACTTTTCCTGCTTGCGGCATCGGTGGCCACATCATCCAGGGGCATAGCGGGCTAACTTGTTGAACTCATCCACGTCTCGCCCCACAAGACGGTTCCCTGGCGTAAGCTGCGGAACTCGCGCTTCTTGAGACTCATGGCTCCGGTGATACATGGCGGTGCGGAAAGCTTCTGGAACTGATCCCACGTGATGGTGGCGATGGGATAAGTGGCGGTGTAGTTCTCCCACCAAGAGGCTGCGGGTCCATCAAGATGATGTCGGCAAAGCGCACCTTCTCTCGCATCTGTGCATCCAAAGAAGTGGCTAACTCCTTCCGACCTTGCGGAGCTAATCATCGGCCACAATCGGCTCGGTCTGCTAGAGAACACTGGCGGATTCAGCCTTAGGAAGCGGGTCAAGTTGTCAACAGGGGTGGTGGCGGTGGATTGTTGTTGTTGTTGTTGTTCAGTTACGGATGAGCATCGCATGAGGGCATTCTGCTGCTGGATCAGTGGGTGAGCTCCGGCGGAAAGTTGAGACCGGGGTCACGTCTCGGAGGCATCTGGTGTTTTGGAGTGGATGAGAAAATTAGAATAGAACAAGGGTCTAATGAGAAAATATCACTACCCATATGAATGCACAATCATAATCACACCAATCATTTATTCAATCATCTCAAACATGGTTCAATCTCGGATTACAAATTTTCACGACTAATCAAAAATAACGGCCTAACTGATCGACGAAATTAAAATAACATGGCGGTCGACTAAATGTCTTCATCGATTATCCTTGCGTCCTCTGGTGCGGCGTCCTCCGGTGTGTTGTCCTCTGGTGCGGCGCCTCCTCTTGCGGCTTTCTTCACTGGAGCTCTCTTCATAATCCTGGTCATTGCTCACGAGGGGTCCGTCATCTCCACTCGGAAAAAGGTCTTCTCCCAGGTCCATCTTCTCCTCTAATGCGGCAACATCCATCTTCAGATTGTCGACTCTCTCCATGAAATCCTTGATTTCTTCTTCATGGTCAAGGAAGTCTGCGTGTGCTTTCTCCTCCAGTTCCAGTTCATAGAACAACAGCCTCCTGTGTACCTTGAGTTCTGGCGAGTCCGGATCTCCGTTTCTGAGGAGACACTCCAAGTCTTGGACATATGAGAGAATGGAGTCGTCCTCACTGATGCGAATGATATCTCCATTCCTAGCTCTGCGAGAAATCATGGCGAGGTCGATGGGTCGAGCTCGGCCTGTACTCTTCTCGAAGATGTCCAAGTGCACGATAAATCGCCATGTCTCTTCCGAGGATCCAATTGAAATCGGTAAACTCAAAGTCAATGGGCTCTGAATGTCCTCCGAAGGCCCTCCACGAATGTGCACCTCAATCTCAGGCGGGTATCCGTCGGAAGTGCATTGGTAGGCTTCCGGTGATTGAGGCAGAGCAATCTTCAGCTTCTTCACGATCTGAACCAGCTTCTTGCCGAGAGGCATCGTCTCATCTGGTGGCAAAACTCCGTAGCGTAACGGGGTGAACTCGCGGCCATCTAGAATGTTGAAAATCGGAGAGAAGTCGAGAAATGAACAGGGAGAATTACGGAATGATAAGGACATAAAATAAATAGTCTCTTCCTATGGCTTTCCGATCCTAGGGGTTACGTCCTACGGTCAGCGTGTGCTCTGAATACCATCTCTGTAGCGACCCGACCCGAATCGGTCAAGTCTCTGTGTAGCTGTACCATCCCAAGATCATGCTGGCACACACAGTACATTGATGCAAAGATTCAAAGTTCAATCACACCTGAATTTATTACACGATTCTCATATAGAGTCCTTATTACAATAGAATAAATTCGGCCGAAGGCCAACTCATGAGAAATAAACTAAATAAAGCTGCGGAAGCGTAGACAAATAGCGAGTCCATCCGACTCCATAGGGCAATCGCCAAGCGTGGATCGTAGCCTCACTCCGATCGGAAAACTCCTCGCAACATAAGGCGTTGCAGCCGTGTAGGTCAGCATTTTGAATATGCCGGCAAGTCATGAAGAGGGAATAACAATAAAATTACTAACACTATATGCAATTTGGCTGTGGGCTCTAAGTTTCATCATTTTGCGAAAAAGCCAGTTTTCCCTACAACAAGGACTTGTTTGCAAATAC
This sequence comes from Aegilops longissima, assembly GCA_021605205.1. Taxonomy (NCBI): domain Eukaryota; kingdom Viridiplantae; phylum Streptophyta; class Magnoliopsida; order Poales; family Poaceae; genus Aegilops; species Aegilops longissima. The sequence continues at coordinate 132,343,025 of CM038679.1, read as the reverse complement.
TACAAAATATTGGTAATTATTGAGATGGTTCCGCCAACCAATATCTCATTCCCAATTATTAAATAACCCCTCAATTAATTTATTAAGTTCGGTGTTGAGATATCCGAAATACTCCAAGTTCCAGAGGCTCAAATTGTCCGTAACCGGGGACACGGCTAACCGATTAGATCTTCACTCTGCAGAGGTTTATGACTTTACCCGCAAGAATCGTTCCTCCTTTAAGTCTTAGCACTTCACGGTGTTTGAAGGCGGGATGAACGAAACAGGGTCTTCAGAAGAGTTCCTCCGGGCCCTTGCGGTACCCATCCAATCCTACCGTTCTTCTACATCTCGTAGAACCGTCGCCGAGTCACACCTAGGGTCGACCAAGCCGAGCCCATAATGGCTTGCGGCTGCACAGTAAGCTTCGGTCAATGGGGTATCCATCCGTCTCTTCGTGGCTGGGTGAAGCTTTCCAAGATGCCATGGCTCTTCTCCATGCATCCCGACCAACCACTGGTTTCTCCAGGTGCCCGTCACAATCCTCCACCCAGAGTGAATTTTGAAGTCCATCTTGAGCTTGAAGTCATGGGGTTGTCATCATATTGACTCTCACATCTCCCTTATGAATCACTCAACCAACCCGTCTCTGAGCATAGCAAAATAAACTACTTAGTCCGGCAATGGTAACAAGGGAATTGGGTTCATCCTACCTCATGATACTACTCAAGAACATAACTTAAAATTCTCCTACTGCATGCATGGTGGGAGGTATAATTCTAATGCAATAAAACCATAGGCATTGTAAAAGAAAACATGGTCAAATGACTTGCTCGGCCGACGATCTTGAAAGCTAGGATTCGTGATAGCAGCTTCAGACCGGAAATTCTACCGAGCCAAACAACAATCATAATAAGCATAAGAGCATACAATCACTTAACATAATAGCATGCTATCATAAAACACACAAAACAATCGAACCAAGACCAAAGAAAACTCGAAGAAAATCCAAGCCAACAACTAACAAGAAAAACTTTTTATTTTCTGTAAATAAAAGTTCATGTTCTAAAGCTACAGAAACTAATCTAAAATAAACTATAACATAGGTAAAATAAAATTATTTACTAAAGAAAACACTAGGAAAACAGTAGCTAGTTAAATAAATAAGAAACACATGATTTTGACTAAAACTATTTTTTATTAAATTTAAAATTCCCAAATAAATTCCTACTGTTAGGCAATGTCAAAACAAAGCAGTGACAAAAAGAATCACTAAAATAAAATATTCCTAACTCATTTTATAGCAGAAATACTAATCTGTTTAAAACTAAAATAAAACAATTTCTAATAATTTAAACATGACTAAACATATTTTCTATAGAAACTACAACAAATTTGTAAACTAACAAAAAAGAATCAACTAAAAATATTAAGTAACCTAAAAGATATGGATTTTACAAAACTGAAACTATTACATTAAAAACAGAAACGAAAAATAACTAAAAAGAAAACTGGCGCTAATGGGCCTATCTAACGCTCGGGCGACAAATAACTAAAACGCGCCCGAGGGAATAAACCGATCGGGCCGGTCTAACTAAACCACTAACTAAACCAAAATAAACCGTAACTAAACCGGATCTTTTTAAACTAAACCATACCCCTTCGCTAGTCTAATCTAGACCCTAGATCCTAGATCGGACGGTGGGGGGTTTCAGTGACCTATCAGCAGTGGCGGACGGCGACGGCCGACGGCGGCTCTCGGTGACGACGGCGCAGTGGCTCCGGTGGTCGGCGACGGCGAAGGCGTCGTGGGAAAGGCGGAGCGAGGGAGGTCGGGACGAGTCGGTGGAGCTCGGGGTTTGAGACGGCGGGCAGAAACAATGACGTGGCGGCAAGGTCGGGTTCCGCGAAGGATTGCGGCGAGGTGGAGGGTTAGGCGAGGGGAAAGTGGGGAACGGGTCGAGGGGTGCGGTATTTATAGGGGCGCCGACTTGGAGGAGGGGCGAATCGGGGAGGATCCCGGATCTTCGGATTCCGGCGCGGCGACGCTGTGGCGCCGAGAGGAAGAAGACGGGGGGGTCATGGTCAGTGAGAGAGAGGGAGGCGGGTTTGGGTCGGGCGACCAAGGGGGGAATCGAGCGCGCTGGCTGGTTGTCGGCTCGGCGCCTGGCCGGGGCAGTTGGCTCTGCCCATTGGGCGGGCTGCCTCGGCCATATTTGGGCGGTTAACTGGCGCTTTTTTTTTTTGAATTAAGGGGAGGGGAGAGAATATATTAAATATATATATATTTTATATAGGACATATATATATCAAAATTTTCAGGGGAATATTCCTACAATTTGAATATTTTTCGAGGCAAAACTCAAACTAAAAAAAAACATTTTTTGGAAATCCCAAATAAAATCAAATTTGAATTCAAACCTTTTGGCAAAGTTTTTCATCTGACATTTTTGGAGTGTCATGTTTACTCCTCTCATACTTTTCTCAAGTATTTGTCGGGCATTGTTTTGAAATAAATTTCAACCGCCAATTTGAATTCAATATCCAACAAACTCAAAATCTTCTGAAATACTTCAAATGCCACTCAATTTCAAACAATATGCATAGATGCTTAGCTATAATTGTAAAACATTCCAAATGGAAAATTTGGGATGTTACAGCCACCAACAAGGTAACCCCCAATATCAAAACTACAATCATCAATCATTCTTCTTCTACGGATTGCATTGATGAACATGAGGGAACTAATGTGGAGGAGAATGAGTTTGAGGCCTTTATGGGTAAACTCAAGGGCAAATCCAAGAAGCACTTCGTTGCTCTCTTGGAACAACTTGGTGAAGCCAATGTCATGATCGAGGCTCACGAAGAAACCATCTCTAAGATGGAGGAGCATAGTCGTGACTATGCCGATGAGATTTCAGATCTTTCCAATGCTCTTGAGGAAGAGCGTGGTCTTCGTTTGGCTCTTGAGGAGTCATACAACGATGATCATGCTAAATTAAAGAAAGATCTTGATCTTGCTCTTGTTGTGTCTCGTGTGCTAAGCTCCGAGAAGGCAAAACTTGGGGTTGATCTTGCTAGACTCAACGAGGAGTTTGACATTCTCGACAAGGCTCACAAAGTCTTGAAGAGTTTTCATGCTAGCCTCAAAGAGTCTCATGATCAACTCCAAGTGAAGCTAACCAAGGAGAAAGCCACCTTTCCTCATATGGTGTTGATTGATAATGCAAATGCTACTAATCCTTGTTGTGAGCATGTGCATCTTGTTGAGGAGAATGCTAAGTTGAAGGAGCAACTTGAGAAAGGCCTTGTCACATGCATACAAGGTGAGAAGAACCTCAACGACCTTTTGAGTAATCAAAAGGAAGTTGTGGACAAGGAGGGGATTGGGTTCGCACCCAAGTCCAAGAACAAGAAGAAGAATGACAAGACCAAATGACCTCCTCCTCTCAAGCAAACTTTTGTGAGGGAGGGAGAGGGTGCTTCCAAGGAGAAGAAGAACAACGCATAGGGTGGCGATGTCAAGAAGGGCAATGCCACCCCTCCCAACAAAGCCGGCGATTTTAATACCTCTTATGTGTTATGCCGTGCTAGTGATGGGCACGTTTATGCCAAATTTGTTGGTTCTCCTCATGAGTACATTGAATGGTATATTTGGGTTCCTATGACCCTTGTTACTAACATCAAAGGACCCATTACTAAATGGGTACCTAAAACCAAGCATTGATCTCTTGTAGGTGTTTGCTTCCGGTGGGGGATCATGGTTGCTCGATAGTGGAGCTACAAATCATATGACTGTAAGCAAGGACTTGGTGGTGGACGTGCACAAGATTCCTTCTATGGCCACCAATGTTGAGTGGGGTGATGCCTCGTCTTCTAAGGTATTGGGACTCGGCAAGGTTGTCATTTCTCATGATCTCACAATCGAGAAGGTCATGCTTGTGGAGTCCCTTGCATACCATTTACTTTCCGTTCGTCAACTTGCAATCATGGGCTTTGCCACTTTCTTTGATATTGATACCGTGACCCTCTTGTGGAGCAAGACTCTTAAAGTAGCCTTTGTTGGGCATGTCGAGAACACTCCCTATGTGATTAACTTTTCGGAGGTACCCACTAAGACTGCGACATGCCTAATGGCTAAAGTTGATGTGGGATGGCTTTGGCATCACCGTTTAGCCCATGTCAATATGAGATCTTTGCAAAGTCTTCTCAAGGGGGACCATGTCCATGGACTAACGAATGTTAGTTTTGCTAAAGACCGTGCTTGCAGTGCCTGTATCGAAGGAAAGCTTCATGAAAAGGCTCACCCTCCCACTACTATCATTTACTCGAAGAGGCCTTTGGAGCTCCTTCACTTGGATCTCTTTGGGCCTCCATCCTTTGATAGTCTTGGGGGTAGGAAGTGTTGCTTGGTGATTGTGGATGACTACTCAAGATATACTTGGGTGTATTTCTTCAAGAGGAAGAGCGAGACCCAACAAACCGTCATTGACTTTGCAAATGAAGCACAACATCAACACAATGCAAAGATCTTGACAATAAGAAGTGACAACGGCACCGAGTTCAAGAACTACACCTTGGATGAGTTTCTTAGTGATGAGGGGATCAAGCATTAATATTCTGCACCCTACACCCCTCAACTAAACGGTGTCGTGGAGAGGAAGAACCGGACGTTGATGGATGCAGCAAGGACCATGATGGCGGAGTTCAAGTCTCCATACAACTTTTGGGCCGAAGCCATCAACACCGCATGTCATGCATCCAATCGGATCTACCTCCGCAAGGGCTTGAACAAGACTCCATATGAGATACTTACTGGTAACAAGCCCAACCTCAAGTACTTTCGGGTGTTCGGGTGTAAGTGTTTCATTCTCAAGAAAGGTGTTCGGTTGTCTAAGTTTGAAGCTAGAGATTATGAGGGCATATTTGTTGGTTATGCTACAAACTCTCATGCTTACTGTGTCCTCAATAAATCCACGGGGCTTATTGAGGAGACGTGTAACGTGGAGTTTGATGAGAATAACGGCTCCCAAGTGGAGCAAAGTGGCACTTGTGATGTAGGTGATGAAATTCCTCCTCAAGCCATAAGAAGAATGGGTGTTGGTTTTATCCTACCCGTTGAGGAACCCCTTGTGGCCGAAGGAGAAGGACAATGCTCCACTCAAGTGGAGCCATCACAAACCCAAGTCCCACACGCTTCTGAAGAACAAAGTGAAGGCCCTCAACCTCATGAACAAGACCAAGGGCAAGATCATGCTCAAGACGATGTTGACACACCAAGTGATGCCCAAGGTCAAGTCTCTCCCCCGAGCAAGTTCAAGATCAAGAACATGCTCAAGACGGCGCTCAAGATGATGAAGGACCCCTCCTCAACTCACCTCCGAGGAGAAATTAGAGCGTCGTGCCGCCAAGATTGCTTCCAAGCTCACCCCCAAGGGTCATCTCATGAAGAATGTACTTGGAAGCATCCAAAAGGGGGTAAGCACTCGTAGACAATTGGCAAACTATTGTGAACATCACGGTTTGTTTCTTGTGTTGAACCCCAAAAGGTATATGAAGCTCTTGAAGATCCGGATTGGCTTAATGCCATGCATGAAGAACTCAACAACTTCGAGCACAACAAGGTGTGGAGGTTGGTGCCAAGGCCAACTGGGAACCACAATGTCATTGGGACCAAGTGAATTTTCAAGAACAAGCAAGATGCTCATGGAACCATCATTCGCAACAAGGCAAGATTGGTGGCACAAGGTTACCCCCAAGTCGAGGGTATCGACCACGGTGAAACCTTTGCTCCCGTTGCTCGTCTTGAATCCATTCATTTGTTGATTGCTTATGCTTCACATCACAACTTTAAATTGCAAGAAATGGATGTGAAGAGTGCTTTTCTTAATGGTCCCATTAATGAGTTGGTTTACGTCAAACAACCCCCCGGGTTCGAGGATCCCTACTTTCCCGATCATGTGTATCAACTCGATAAGGCACTCTATGGCCTTAAACAAGCCCCACGTGCGTGGTATGACCACCTTACCGAGTTGCTACAAGATCGCGGGTTTGAAGTTGGGCTCATTGATCCCACTCTTTTTACTAAGAAGGTCAATGGGGAGCTGTTTGTGTTCCAACTATATGTTGATGACATTATCTTTGGTTCCCCTAACAAAGCTTTTAATGATGAATTTGCCGCACTAATGACCTCAAAGTTCAAGATGTCTTCCATGGGAGAGTTGAGGTTCTTTCTAGGTTTCGAAGTGAAGCAAATTTCGAAGTGTAACATCCCAAATTTCCTATTTGGAATGTTTTACAATTATAGCTAAGCATCTATGCATATTGGTTGAAATTTGAGTGGCATTTGAAGTTTCAGAAGTTTTTGGAGTTGTTGGCATTGAATTCAAAATTTGGCAGTTGAAATTTATTTCAAATCAATACCTGACAATACTTGAGACAAAGTATGAGAGGAGTAAACATGACACTCCAAAAATGTCAGAAGAAAACATTGCCAAAAAGTTTGAATTCAAATTTGAGTTTTATTTGGAATTTTAGAAAAATGATTTTTTATAAAGTTTGAGTTTTGCCCCTGGAAAAATGTTCAAATTATAGGGAATATTCCCCTGATCATTTTGATATATATATGTCCTATATAAAATATTTATATTTATTATGTTTTTCTCTCTCTCTCTAAATTCAAAAAAATAGAAAAGAAGGACCCAGCGCCACCAAAGCCAGCCTGCCCGGCCAGTGCCGAGGCCCACCAAAGAACCACCCGGCCTGCCCGGCCAGGCCAATAGCTGGCCCACTGAGCCCCCTCGCCCGAAACCCCTCCGGATCGGTCGACCGACCCGATCCCTGTCTCCCCTCACCCGCTGACGCCCCGGCCCCACCACCTTCTTCCTCCCACGCCACACCCCGCCATCGAATCCCGAGATCTCCGGATCTCCTCCCGATCTCCTCCCGATCGCCCCCTCGCAAGCCGAGCCCCCCTATATACCCCTCCCCTCGACCCGCTTCTCCCCTCGCCCGACCTCTCCTCTCGCCGCAAACCCCCGCCGGAGATCCGAGTGCGCGCCCAGGCCATTGTCGCCAGACCGACCGCCCGGCCACCCTCGAGCTCACCCGACCCCACCCCGAGCTCCTCATCACGCCGCACGCTGGAGGTCCCGCGACGTCCCGACCACCGGAGGTCCTCGCACCGTCGCAGCCCGAGCTGCCTGCCGCCGCCGCCTCGGTAAGTCGCCGGAGTTCCATCGCCGTCCGATCTAGAACGAACGGTGTAGATTAGACCTCAAGGGTTAGGTTTAGTTTAAGTGAACGGTTTTATTCCGGTTTAGATCGGTTTTATTAGGTTTAGTTGGACCGCCGACGCGGTTTGTTTTCTGTTAAACCGTGCAGCGTAGTTTAGTTATTTAACGCTTGAGGCGTTAGATAGGCCCATTAGCCGTTTTTCGTTTTAGTTTTATTTTTCGTTTTCTGTTTTAACAGAATAGTTTCAGTTTTGAAAAATTCATATCTTTTAATCTACTTAATATTTTAAGTGATTCTTTTTTTGTTGGTTTGCAAATTTATTGTAGTTTCTGTAGAATATATAATTAGTCATGTTAAAATTATTTAAAATTGCTTTATTTTAGATTTAGACAGAATAGTAATTCTGCTATAAAATGAGTTAGGAATATTATTTTTAGTGATTCTTTTGTCACAACTTTGTTTTGACATTGCCTAACCGTAGGAATTTATTTGGGCATTTTAGAATTAATAAAAATAGTTTTATCAGAATCATGTTATTCCTATTTATTTAACTAGCTACTGTTTTCCTATTGTTTCATATAGCAAATAATTTTATTTCACCTAGGTGATAGTTTATTCTAGGTTAGTTTCTGTAACTTTAGAGCATGAACTTTTATTTATAATAAATAAAACTTTTATTTTATTTTCTCTTGCTAGGATTGTTTTAGGCCTAATAGGAGTTTTATAATAGCTTTTAAGGTGATTCTTTTTGCTCCTAGTTGCATGATGAATTCTTTTCTGTTAGGTAGCATAAACCCATACTTAGGTTCTGTTAAGAAAAATTTTGTTATGCAAAACTACTTCATGGTTGTTGTATGATGTGGTGAAAACTTTGAGTTGGATTTCTTCGAGTTTTCTTTGGGTTTTGATTCGTTTGTTTTGTGTGTTGTGTTAGCATGCTATTATGTTAAGTGATCATATGCTATATGCTTATTATGATTGTTGTTTGCCTCGTAGAATTTCCGGAGTGCTAAGCTTGCTACCACGAGTCCCTAGCTTTCAAGATCGTCAAGAAGGCAAGTCATTGATCATATTTTCAATACCTATGATTTTATTGCATTAGAATTATACCTCCCCACCATGCATGCAGAGGTGAATTTGAAGTTATGTTCTTGAGTAGTATCATGAGGTAGGATGAACCCAATTCCCTTGTTACCATTGCCCGGGACGAAGTAGTTTATTTTGCTATGCTCAGAGACGGGTTGGTTGAGTGAATTCATAAGGAGATGTGAGAGTCAAGATGATGACAACCCCATGAACTTCAAGCTCAAGATGGACTTGAATTCACTCTTTGGGTGGAGGACGGTTGTGGGCACCACGAGAACCCGGTGGTTGGCGGGATGCATGGAGAAGTGCCATGACATCTTGCGGAAAGCTTCACCCAGCCACGAAGAGACGGATGTATACCCATTGACCGGAAGCTTACTCTGCAGCCGCAAGCCATTATGGGCTCGCTTGGTCAACCCTAGTTGTGACTCTGGCGGACGGTGCTACGAGATGTAGAAGAACGGTAGGATTGGATGGGTACCGCAAGTGGCTGAGGAACTCTTGAGGAAGACCCTGTTGCTCGTCCGCCTTCAAACACCATGAAGTGCTAAGACTTAAAAGGAGGAACGATTCTTGCGGGTAAAGTCGCAAACCTCTCGCAGAGTGAAGATCTAATCGGTTAGCCGTGTCCCGATTCTGACAATTTGAGCCTCGAACTTGGAAGTATTTCGAAATCTCAACACTAAAATTAATAAATTAATTGAGGGGTTATTATTTAATAATTTGGGAATGAGACATTGGTTGGCGGGACCATCTCAATAACTACCAACAATTTCGTAGTAATTGCAAACAAGTCCTTATTGTAGGGAAAAACGGCTTTTGCAAAACAATGAAACTTAGAGCCCCACACCAAATTGCATATAGTGTTAGTAATTTTATTGTTATTCTCTCTTCATGACTTGCCAAGATATTCAAAATGCTGACCACACGGCTGCAACGCCTTATGTTGCAGAGGAGTATTCCGATCAGAGTGAGGCTACGCTCCGCGCTTGGCGATTGCCCTTTGGAGTCGGATGGACTCGCTATTCTTCTACTTCGCAGCTTTACTTAGTTTATTTCTCATGAGTGGCCTTTGGCGAATTTATTCTATTGTAATAAAGACTCGATATGAGAATCGTAATAAATTCAGGTGTGATTGAACTTTGATTATTTCATCAATGTACCGTGAGTGCCAAGATGATCTTGGGATGGTACAGCACGTAGACTTGACCGATTTTGGGTCGGTCGCTACAGAGATGGTATTCAGAGCACACGACCGTGAGGACGAACCCCTAGGATCGGAAAGCCATAGGAAGAGACTCTTTATTTTATGACCTTATCATTCCGTAATTCTCCCTGCTCATTTTCGACTTCTCTCCGATTTTCAACATTCTAGATGGTCACGAGTTCACCCCGTTTGCTACGGAGTTTTGCCACCAGATGAGACGATGCCTTTCGCAAGAAGCTGGTCCAGATCGTGAAGAAGCTGAAGATTGCTCTGCCTCAATCACCGGAAGCCTACCAATGCACTTCCGACGGATACCCGCCATGTGATTGAGGTGCACATTCCAGGAGAACCTTCGGAGGACATACTGAGCCTATTGACTTTGAGTTTACCGATTTCAATTGGATCCTCGGAAGAGACATGGCGATTTATCGTGCACTTGGACATCTCCGAGAAGAGTACAGGCCGAGCTCGATCCATCGACTCGCCATGATTTTTCGCAGAGCGAGGAACGGAGATATCATCCGCACAGAGAGGACGACTCCATTCTCTCATATGTCCAAGACTTGGAGTGTCTCCTCAGAAACGGGAGATCCGACATCGCCAGAACTCAAGGTACACAGAGGCTGTTGTTCCGTGAACTCGAATCGAGGAGAAAGCACATGCAGATTTCTCGACCATGAAGAAGAAATCGCAGATTTCATGGAGAGAGTCGACAAGTGAAGATGGACGTTGCCGCATTAGAGGAAAAGAAGGACTTGGGAGAAGACCTTTTTCCGAGTGGAGATGACGGACCTCTCGTGAGCAATGATCAGGATTATGAAGGGAGCTCCACTGAAGAAAGCCGCAAGAGGAGGCGCCGCATCAGAGGACGCCACACCGGAGGACGCCGCACCAGAGGACGCAAGGATAATTGATGAAGACATTTAGTCGACCGCCATGTTATTTTATTTTCGTCGATCAGTTAGGCCGTTATTTTCGTTTAGTCGTGAGATATTTGTAATTGAGATTGAACCATGTTTGAGTGGATTGAATAAATGATTGGTGTGATTATGTTTGTGCATTCATATGGGTAGTGATATTTTCTAATTAGACCCTTGTTCTATTCTAATTTTCTCATCCACTCCAAAACACCAGATGCCTCCGAGACGTGACCCGGTCTCAACTTCCGCCGGAGCTCACCCAGCTGATCCAAAGCAGAGAATGCCCTCATGCGATGCTCATCCGTAACCGAACAACAACAACAACAACAACAATCCACCGCCACCACCCCTCGCTGACAACTTGACTCGATTCCTAAGGCTGAATCCGCCGTTGTTCTCTAGCACATTGAGCCGATTGTGGCGGCGATTGGCTCCGCAAGGTCGGAAGGAGTTAGTCACCGTTGGATGCACAGATGCAGAGAAGGTGCGCTTTGCGCACATCAACTTGATGGACCTGCAGCCTCTTGGTGGGAGAACTACACCGCCACTTATCGCATCGGCACCATCACGTGGGATCAGCCCAGAAGCTTTCCGCACCGCCATGTTTCATTTGGAGCCATGAGTCTCAAGAAGCGTGAGTTCCGCAACTTACGCCAGGGAACCGTCTTGTGGGGCAAGACGTGGATGAGTTCAGCAAGTTAGCTCGCTATGCCCCGGATGATGTGGCCACAGATGCCGCAAAGCAGGAAAAGTTTCTCGGGACTCAATGACGAGCTGGGTATGCAGCTAATGGTGGCTACCTTCACCAACTACCGTGAGCTGGTAGACAAGGCCACCATACTTGAAGGCAAGCAGCAGCAGATTGATAGTCGCAAGCGGAAGTATGGCCAGGGAAGTACAACTCGAGCTCAGCAGAAGCCTGTTATGCCCCATACTCGGGAGGGCATACCCATCACAACCATGGAGGACATAACCATGGAGGAAATGGGAACAACCGCAACCAGGACAACAAGTCGCAATGGAAATGGCAATGGAAACGACAATGGCAACCAGATCGTCCCGCCCCGCTCGTAAAGATCTCGAGTCACATCACTGCTTCAAGTGCCGTAAAACAGGCACTATGCCACCGACGCCCGGAGGCCAAGCAGAGGAATGGAAACGACAATGGAAGCTCAAGAAAGAAGCCCAACCCTTTTCCTCGTGCTCGGGTGAACCACATTGACGTGGAGGACGCCTATGATCAGCCGCATAATCGTGGTTGGTAAGTTTTATTAAATTCACAGCCAGATTGGTACCCTTTGATTCTCGTGCAACGATTCATTCATATCAAGGGTAGTTGTGGAAAAGTACGGTTGCCCACTAAAACCCTTAGAAGCCCCTTGGCGTCGGTTCGCAGGAGGAGAAATGATGGCAGCTTAGGCTGTCATGCAACCTCAACATCGAAACCATAAATTTCCGCAAACCTCATAGTATTGGAAAACAGACCTTGGATGTGATCCTAGGCATGGATTGGTTGACGAAGTTTGAAGGAAACATAGATCGTGCTCAAGAAGTCGATTCTCGCCACCACCCCGGAGCGTAAGAGGATCAAGTATGTATCCGCACGTATCCCGATGAAGAATCAGTGCATTCCCTCACGGAGTTGTTCAGAGGAAGTGCCAGAGTGCAAGATTTTCCCGATGTGTTCCGGAGGAATTACCAGAATGCCACGGACAGAGACATTGAATTTCTGATTGAGTTATTGCCCGGCACAACCCCAATATCCAAGAGACCCTATCCGATGCCACCGAACGATTTGAAAGAAATCAAGAACCAAATTAATGAGCTATTGGAGAAAGGATATATTCGGCCAAGCTCGTCACCTTGGGGAGCCCCAGTTCTTTTGGTAGAGAAGAAGGATGGAACCTTGAGAATGGTTAGGATTATCGCTCGCTGAACGACGTGACCATCAAGAACAAGTACCTCTGCCGATGATTAATGATCTATTTGATCAGCTAGTTGGAGCCAAGGTATTCTCCAAGATCGATCTTCGATCAGGGTATCATCAGTTGAAGATCCGTGAAAAGGATAGACCCAAAACAGCATTCACTACCAGGTATGGTTTATATGAGTATACCGTCATGTCATTCGGATTGACTAATGCCCCTGCATACTTCATGAATTTGATGAACAAGGTATTTATGGAATATCTGGATAATTTTGTTGTGGTGTTCATCGATGATATACTGATTTTCTCCAAGAGCGAGGAAGAGCATAAGGAACATTTGCGCCTAGTTCGAGAAACTCCGAGAACATCGCCAGTATGCCAAGTTCAGCAAATGTGAATTTTGGCTGAAGGAAGTCGGATTCTCTGACATGTTATTTCAGGAGAAGGAATAGCATTGACCCCGCCAAGGTTGTGTCACCACCGACAAGCGATCGCCCACCTCACCAAGGAGATCCATGATTTTTCGGACTCGCAGGATATTATCGGAGGTTTATTGAGAATTTCGAAGATTGCCAAGCCCATGACTGAGCTGTTGAAGAAAGACGCCAAGTACATTTGGACCGAGAATTGTGAAGCCGTTTCAGGAATTGAAGAAACGTTTGGTTACAGCCCGAGATTGATTTTACGGACATACACAAGGATTACGGTATATTGTGACGCTTCTCGTCGTGGACTCGGAGGAGTACTCATGCAGAAGGAAAAGTTGTAGCTTATACCTCCGGATAGCTACGACCTCACGAGATGAATTATGCCACACATGATTTGGAGTTAGCAGCAGAGTGCATGCACTCAAGACACAGAGACATTTCCTTATCGGAAACCGCTGTGATGTTTACACAGATCATAAGAGCTTGAAGTATATTTTCACACGAAAGAGTTGAACCTCAGCAGAGGAGATGGCTAGAGTTAATCAAGGACTATGACATGAAATTGCATTACCACCCGTGAAAGGCTAATGTTGTAGCAGATGCTTTGAGCCGTAAGAGTTACGTGAATACTCTTATAGCAGGAGGATTACCCCAGAGTTAGTCGATGACCTCGTAGATCTCCGATGGAGATAGTTCCGAGAGGATATGTTGCAACTCGAAGTTCAGTCCACTTTGGCGAAAGGATTCGTGAAGCCCGTAAGTCGGACAAGGAAATTGATGAGATAAAGAAAAGATGAATGAAGGAAAAGCTAAAGGATTTCGTAAGGATGAATACGGAGCTATATGGTTCGAGGATCGATTTATGTACCCAATGATCCCGAACTCGTGAAGCTAATTCTTCAGAGGCTCATGATTCACCGTACTCGATTCACCCGGTAACACTAAGATGTATCTGGATTTGAAGGAAAGTTTCGTGGACAGGTATGAAGAAGGATATTGCCGAGTACGTAGCGAGATGCGATGTTTGCCAATGAGTAAAGGCGAACATCGAAGCCAGCAGGTTACTTCAACCTTTGCCGATTCCCGAGTGGAAATGGGAAAACTTGGAATGGATTTTATCACAGGATTACCCAGACCCGCTCAGGTTATGATTCCATCTGGGTAGTGGTTGATCGATTGGCCAAGGTAGCTCATTTCATTCCCGTGAAGACTACCTATACAAGTGCTAAGTTAGCCAAGATATACATGACCAGGATCGTTTGTCTGCATGGAGTTCCGAGGAGTATCGTGTCAGATAGAGGAACACAATTTACCTCAAAGTTTTGGAATCAGTTGCATGAAACTTTGGGTACGAGGCTGAAGTTCAGTACAACCTTTCATCCGCAGACAGATGGACAGACCGAGAGAGTCAACCAGATTCTGGAGGACATGTTGAGAGCTTGTGTGCTAGACTATGGGTCTAGCTGGGACGATAATTTACGATACGCGGAGTTCTCCTACAATAATAGTTATCAGACCCGGTCGATGATGGCCCTTTCAAGCTCTATACGGAAGGAGGTGCGAACACCATTCTTTGTGGATGGTGTTGAGATCGAACACTTTTCGGTTCCGATCTTATCGAGATTCAAGAGAAAGTCAAGCTGATTTGAGATAGGCTCAAGATAGCTCATCGAGGCGTAAGAGTTATGCCGACAAGAACGCAAGGAAGTAACTTACGAAGCGGAGACCGAGCATATCTTCGTGTGTCCCACTTCGTGGAATCAAGAGGTTCGTGTTAAAGGAAAGTTAGCACCCGATTCATTGGCCCCTACAAAATCCTCGAACGTCGTGGAGAAGTTGCTTACAAGTTGGAATTGCGGAAGGATTGTCCGAGTTCACGATGTCTTCCATGTTTCTCGGTGAAGAAATGCCACGCCGACATGGCCGATATTCCGTTGAGAGACACAAGGCCCCTAGAGGCCATACAGCTCGACGGTGATCGACTTATAAGGAGAAACCCGTCCGAATTCTCGAGACTGCGAACAGAGTCACCCGCAGCAAGATCATCAAGTTTTGCAAGGTGTGTGGAGTCATCATTCCGAGGAGGAAGCCACCGGGAGCGAGAAGAAGACCTCCTTCGAGACCACCCGCACCTATTTGTTAGTTAACCCGAATCTCGAGGGCTAGATTCATCTTAAGGTGGTAGGTTTGCAACATCCCAAATTTCCTATTTGGAATGTTTTACAATTATAGCTAAGCATCTATGCATATTGGTTGAAATTTGAGTGGCATTTGAAGTTTCGAAGTTTTTGGAGTTGTTGGCATTGAATTCAAAATTTGGCGGTTGAAATTTATTTCAAATCAATACTGACAATACTTGAGACAAAGTATGAGAGGAGTAAACATGACACTCCAAAATGTCAAGAAAACATTGCCAAAAAGTTTGAATTCAAATTTGAGTTTTATTTGGAATTTTAGAAAATGATTTTTATAAAGTTTGAGTTTTGCCTGGAAAATGTTCAAATTATAGGAATATTCCCTGATCATTTTGATATATATATGTCCTATATAAAATATTTATATTTATTATGTTTTTCTCTCTCTAAATTCAAAAAAAATAGAAAAGAAGGACCCAGGCGCCAGCCAGGCCAGCCCCGAGGCCCACCAGGCGCAGCCACCAGCCGGCCCACCCAGGCCAATGAGCTGCCCAGCCGAGCCCCCTCGCCCGAAACCCCTCCCAATCGGTCGACCGACCCGATCCCTGTCTCCCTCACCACGACGCCTGCCCCACCACCTTCTTCCTCCCCACGCCACACCCCGCCGCCGCTCACCGGAATCCCGAGATCTCCGGGATCTCCTCCCGATCTCCTCCCCGATCGCCCCCTCGCGCAAGCCGAGCCCCCCCTATATATACCCCTCCCCCTCGACCCCGTTTCTCCCCCTCGCCCGACCTCTCCTCTCACCGCAAACCCCGGGAGATCCGAAAGCGCTGCGCCATTGTCGCCATTGACCGACCGCCTGCCACCTCGAGCTCACCCGACCCCACCCCCGAGCTCTCCTCGTCACGCCGCACCCGCCGGAGGTCCCCACCGACGTCCCCGACCACCAGAGGTCCCTGCACCGTCGCCGCCCGAGCTGCCGTCGCCGTCGCCGCCTCGGTAAGTCGCCGGAGCTCCCGTCGCCGTCCGATCTAGAACGAACGGTGTAGATTAGACCCCCCGAAGGGTTAGGTTTAGTTTAAGTGAACCGGTTTTATTCCGGTTTAGATCGGTTTTATTAGGGTTTAGTTGGACCGGCCGACGCGGTTTGTTTTCTGTTAAACCGCAGCGTAGTTTAGTTATTTAACGCCAAGCGCTAGATAGGCCCATTAGCCAGTTTTTCGTTTTAGTTTTATTTTTCGTTTTCTGTTTTAACAGAATAGTTTCAGTTTTGAAAATTCATATCTTTTAATCTACTTAATATTTTTAAGTGATTCTTTTTTGTTGGTTTGCAAATTTATTGTAGTTTCTGTAGAAAATATAATTAGTCATGTTAAAATTATTTAAAATTGCTTTATTTTAGATTTAGACAGAATAGTAATTCTGCTATAAAATGAGTTAGGAATATTATTTTTAGTGATTCTTTTGTCACAACTTTGTTTTGACATTGCTTAATCGTAGGAATTTATTTGGGCATTTTAGAATTAATAAAAATAGTTTTATCAGAATCATGTTATTCCTATTTATTTAACTAGCTACTGTTTTCCTATTGTTTCATATAGCAAATAATTTTATTTCACCTAGGTGATAGTTTATTCTAGGTTAGTTTCTGTAACTTTAGAGCATGAACTTTTATTTATGATAAATAAAACTTTTATTTTATTTTCTCTTGCTAGGATTGTTTTAGGCCTAATAGGAGTTTTATAATAGCTTTTAAGGTGATTCTTTTTGCTCCTAGTTGCATGATGAATTCTTTTCTGTTAGGTAGCATAAACCCATACTTAGGTTCTGTTAAGAAAATTTTTGTTATGCAAAACTACTTCATGGTTGTTGTATGATGTGGTGAAAACTTTGAGTTGGATTTCTTCGAGTTTTCTTTGGGTTTTGATTCGTTTGTTTTGTGTGTTATGTTAGCATGCTATTATGTTAAGTGATCATATGCTATATGCTTATTATGATTGTTGTTTGCCTCGGTAGAATTTCCGAGTGCTGAAGCTTGCTACCACGAGTCCCTAGCTTTCAAGATCGTCAAGAAGGCAAGTCATTGATCATATTTTCAATACCTATGATTTTATTGCATTAGAATTATACCTCCCACCATGCATGCAGAGGTGAATTTGAAGTTATGTTCTTGAGTAGTATCATGAGGTAGGATGAACCCAATTCCCTTGTAACCATTGCCGGGACGAAGTAGTTTATTTTGCTATGCTCAGAGACGGGTTGGTTGAGTGAATTCATAAGGGAGATGTGAGAGTCAAGATGATGACAACCCCATGAACTTCAAGCTCAAGATGGACTTGAATTCACTCATTGGGTGGAGGGCGGTTGACGGGCACCTGGAGAACCCGGTGGTTGGCGGGATGCATGGAGAAGTGCCATGACATCTTGCGGAAAGCTTCACCCAGCCACGAAGAGACGGATGTATACCCATTGACCGGAAGCTTACTGTGCAGCCGCAAGCCATTATGGGCTCGCTTGGTCAACCCTAGTTGTGACTCTGCCGGACGGTGCTACGAGATGTAGAAGAACGGTAGGATTGGATGGGTACGGCGGTGGCGGAGGAACTCTTGGAAGACCCTGTTGCTCGTCCGCCTTCAAACACCATGAAGTGCTAAGACTTAAAAGGAGGGAACGATTCTTGCGGGTAAAGTGTGCAAACCTCTGCAGAGTGAAGATCTAATCGGTTAGCCGTGTCCCGATTCTGGACAGTTTGAGCCTCGAACTTGGAAGTATTTCGAAATCTCAACACTAAAATTAATAAATTAATTGAGGGGTTATTATTTAATAATTTGGGAATGAGACATTGGTTGGCGGAACCATCTCAATAACTACCAACAATTTCGTAGTAATTGCAAACAAGTCCTTATTGTAGGAAAACTGCTTTTCGCAAAACAATGAAACTTAGAGCCCCACAACCAAATTGCATATAGTGTTAGTAATTTTATTGTTATTCTCTCTTCATGACTTGCCAAGATATTCAAAATGCTGACCTCTACACGGCTGCAACGCCTTATGTTGCGAGGAGTATTCCGATCGAGTGAGGCTACGCTCCGCGCTTGGCGATTGCCCTTTGGGGTCGGATGGACTCGCTATTCTTCTACGCTTCCGCAGCTTTACTTAGTTTATTTCTCATGAGTGGCCTTCGGCCGAATTTATTCTATTGTAATAAAGACTCGATATGAGAATCGTGTAATAAATTCAGGTGTGATTGAACTTTGATTATTTCATCAATGTACTGTGAGTGCCAGCATGATCTTGGGATGGTACAGGCACAGAGACTTGACCGGTTTTTGGGTAGGGTCGCTACAAATGACCTCAAAGTTCAAGATGTCTTCCATGGGAGAGTTGAAGTTCTTTCTAGGTTTCGAAGTGAAGCAAACAAGAGAAGGCACCTTCATCAACCAAGCCAAATACACTCAAGACATGCTCAAGAGATTCAAGCTAAGCGATGTCAAGCCGGCTTCCACTCCAATGCCCACGAAGTGCCAACTTGACATCGATCCCAATGGTAAAGCGGTGGATCAAAAGGTATATCGCTCCATGATTGGATCCTTGCTTTACCTTTGTGCATCTAGACCGGATATCATGTTGAGTGTGGGAATTTGTGCGCGGTTTCAAGCTGCACCTAAGGAAAGCCACTATGTGGCGGTCAAGCGAATCTTTCGATATTTGGCTCATACCCCAAACTTTGGCCTATGGTAGCCGAGAGTAGCAAATTTCAAGCTTGAAGGATATTTGGATTCCGATTGGGCGGGAGACAAAGTGGATAGGAAATCTAGTTCCGGAGGGTGCCAATTCCTTGGTTGCTCTTTGGTAAGTTGGTCTTCCAAAAAGCAAAGTTGTGTGTCTCTCTCGTCCACCGAAGCGGAGTATGTAGCGGCCGGTAGTTGTTGTGCACAACTCTTATGGATGAGGCAAACTTTAAAGGATTACGGTGTCATTTGTGACAAAGTGCCTCTTTGGTGTGACAATGAAAGTGCCATCAAGATTTCTCTCAACCCGGTGCAACACTTCAAGATGAAGCATATTGAGATTCGGTATCATTTCATCCGTGATCATATTAGGTGAGGGGAGATCGAGCTCAAGTATGTCAACACTCATGATAACCGTGCAGATATTTTCACGAAGCCCTTGGATGAAGCAAGCTTTCGCGAGTTAAGGCATGAGCTAAATATCATTGATTCGAGCAATGTTGCTTGAACCCTTGCACACCCACCATACTCAACTTGTTATCTTGTTTAGGTGTAGGCATGGACATAGGGGGAGTGATGTTCTCTCAATGAACTCTCCCTCCCCCCATTATGCATAAATTGATCAAGTCTTTCACATTAGCCATTCTTGATGGCACTTGTGCTTCAAAGACGAGTTTTGGTCATGGACCCAAGGATAATTCTTCGAGGTGCCATACCAATTGACTCAAACATAGGTGGCTCCGGCCACCGCTCTCCTCATGGAGAAGTTGTGTCTCGTAGCTGGTCTCGGTCGTCATGTGTGTTCGTCTCTTAGTTGGTTGGTGTCTCTTCCGGAGGTTGTTTTTGCCTTTTCTCTCTTTTCTCTTGTGTGTTCTTTCACTTTCTTGGTTTTACGGTACTACCGTGGTGAGCCACGGTACTACCGCAGGAGTTGGTGGCTCTATGTTACGTATGCGGCTCCTCGCAGTGCAGTACTACCGCTACCTCCGCGGCAGTAATTTTTTACTGCCACTGAACGAGCGGTACTACCGCCCAGCGTGCCGTACTTCCGCCCGGGCGGTACTACCGCGATGACCCGCGGTACTTCCGCGCCCCCGTGAGCGGGTGGGGGTTAAGAGCGGGACAGGGGGAGTTCTAACTCCCCCATACCCATTCATCTCTATTCCCCACCCCGTCTCTTTCTCTCCTGACCAAGAACGGCGCCGGAGGCCTTCGCCGGATCTCCGTCTCCGGCCGCACTCCTCGGATTCCGACCGGTGGGATCGTTCCCCACCTCGCCCTCTTGCCATGGACCCAGGTTTTTCCCCAAGTGCCTCTTCTTTTTGTCCTTTCTTGTGCTTTTAGGTCTTGGGGAGATGCATGCGGTGTTCTTGAGATTTTTGGCTAAATCTGTGCAAGTGGGATTCGTTGTAGAGTGGTAGTGTAGTCCCATGCTCTTTGGATAGTCAAACTAGTTCCGTTTGATCAACGGTAGTACCGAAGTTGTCGTGCGGCGGTTCTAGATCCAGATCCGCGTCCTCTGTGGCAGTTTTCAAACCGTGCGGTACTACCGCTCCTCCTGGAGCGGTACTACCGCAGCCTCACCTAGATCTGGCGCTCAGCGGTACTTCCGCACCTTGGTGCGATACTTCCGTACCTCGGTGCGGTACTACCGCTTGGCGTCCGGAAGTAAAAAAATTACTTCCACCCCAAGCGCGGTACTACCGTGCCACCCCAGCATGGTACTATCGCGTCTGGAGCGGATGTAATTTATTACTTCCGAAACCCTGCCTGGTACTACCGTAGATTCATCCTGTGCTCCTTTGTTTCGTCCAAATTGCATGTTTTGTGTTTCTCTCGTTTTGGTTTTGATCCGTTTTGTTCCCGTGCGTGTCTTTCTGTCTTTGTGTCTAAGTGGTGGCTCCTGTTTTGCTCGTCGCTCGAATCCCAGCCGTGACACAAGGTCAAAGCGTCTGCGCAACCCAGATGATGTTCCAGAGGGGTCCTCTGCTGCTTGCCAACGCAGGACCAAGACCACCGCCAACAAACAGAAGGAGCTCGTCATGGGCATGGATGTGATGCCCCAGGCCGAGTTTGTCATTCGAAGGAAGCTCAATCCCTATGTGAATCCCCGGGCTAGCACGCGAGGCAATGAACTCTTCTGGAACAAGCAGCAGAATCGATATACATGGATGTGATCAAGGCCAAGCAGGAATCACTATGTTGAAGTTCACTACATTGATATGCATCAGGACAAGCACCGTGAGTACTTTGAGAGGCCTTGGATCTAGTCGAGCAGTTCGCCATTGAGCACTTGCTCACCTTCCACAAGGATTTTGATCGAGAGATCATCACACAGTTCTTTGCTTCCGCCCATTTCGCACCGATGATGCAAGGACCATGACTTGATGACTAATGGTCGCCGATCGTACGCTACTTGGAAGGAGTTCATGGAGTTGCTTAACGTCCGGATGAAGGGCTCAACACGCCAGCTTGAGTTCGCCTCATGCCAACTCTGAGTCCGCAAACAAAAACAAGCTCATGCCATTCCTTGTTCCAAGACTCTTCCCAACAAGAAGACTGCGTGGGTGCTTAATCCCTTCCTTGACATCATGCATCGGCTCTTTCGGAACACCTTCTTCCCACGCATTGGGGACATGGGCCAGGTACATGCTTACCTCATTGACATTATGCTTATCTGCGAGGAAGCCCGTCAGGCTCAGACTCAACCACTTGATGTCTCACATATCATGTGGTGTGAGCTTCAGTTCACCGTGTTCAACCGTAAGGTCCCCATCTATGGGCCTTACCTGTTCCACTTGATCTCCACGACATGGGAGAGGCTGTTTCCCCATGATGAGTTTGAAGCTCGTGGTGGATTCGTCATGAGTCCATCAGTTCGCATCAAGCCACAATGGGCTAACACCACCACTTCTGCTGAGGCTGCCAAAGGGCTGTGGATGAGGAGGAACTTGTGGGGGAGAAGCTGCCGACTGCTCGCTTTCTCACCTCCCTCCGCTGAGCCCTCTTGGGCAAAGAAGTCAAGAACAAGATGAAGAGGTTGTTACGCATGCAGGTTCGTGGTCATTACAAGGCCCATGTTGCTCGGAAGGAGAGTCGCCGTCGCGACATCAGGATCTTGAGGGCTTATGGGAGGATATGGCCAGCGGTTTCGAGAAGCACATCACCCCGTAGACTGCCTCGATGGAGAAGCGGGGCTACAAGTGGACCGATTCAGAGGAGGAGTCCGTTCCTGCTGTGGAGTCTGAAGACGAGGAGTCCTTTTCCGCCTGAGCTACCACCTTTGTTGTAGGTGACCTCTTTGCCTTTTTGGTGTCTCGATGCCAAAGGGGGAGAGAGTGTAGGATTTGCGTGTGTGTCGTGTGTTTCGTCGTTTGCTTGTTTACTTTGCTTTCCGTCGTTGAACTTGGTTGCTTTGATTTGGTTGTGCTTGTGAGACTAAGTTTATCATATGGTGTAAGACATATGCACTCTATCGTACCTTATCATCTTATTGAGCTTGTGCTATATCATGCTATTCATGTTATGCTCATATCTACTATCTTGCTTAGTGTCAGCCTTACCATGGCAAGATATGCTTTGTTTCTAAAATATAGGGGGAGTGGTGATCCTAGTATTCGTGCCGTGTAGTCCAAAGCACTTTACTCTCTATCACGAATCTAGGGGGAGCCCATCTATAATTTAGAGATGTGGGGTTTGCTTGTGCTATTCATCTCCTTTGTGCAAATCCCGTATTGTCATCAATCCACCAAAAAGGGGGAGATTGTAAGGGCATTCTTGTCCCTTAGTAATTTTGGTGATTGATGACAATGCCTTTGCGGACTAATCGTGTGTATTGAGCTTTTCAGATACATCACGACTAAACACAAGATGATTTGGTGCCCCTCGAAGATTATTGAAGACGGATTTTGTCTACGGTTCGGTTCGGTGGAGTTGAGTCGTAGGAGAGCCGTACTATTAAGAGGGGGTCCGCTTTGGAAAGGTTTGGGTGGAATCTCACGTACACATTCCCTTTTGCACCGCCTTTCCTTGACCTCCTTGGAGTGTTCCTCCGTCTCACATTGTCTCTACGATTTGAAGGTCTCCGCCTTGCTCTTCTCAAAGAAGCGGTAGTCTTGCTCTTCGAAGCGGTACTACCGCAGAGCGCCAGTAGTACCGGCCCCGCACGGTAGTCTTGTAGGCTCCACGGTAGTATCGCTCCTCGAGCGGTAGTACCATGAGCTCTGTCTGGCACCGCTGCTCAAGCGGTGGTAAGCGGATGTAATTTTTACATCCGCGCTTCGCGGTAGTACCGTCTTCGCGCGCTGTAGTACCGTGATGTAAGCCAGTTCGAGAGAAAGTGCCGAGGTAAGGGCAGATGTAATTTTTTACATTCGCACCTTTCATGGTAGTACCGCACCTTGGTCGCGTAGTTCCGCGGTCGGATTTTTGCACGGCATTTTTCACGGAGGTAGTCACGGATGTAATTTTTACATCTGTTCCTACTGGCCTGGCTGCGGCTGTCTTGGCGGTAGTATCAAGATGGGGTCGCGGTAGTACCGCTTCTGCGGATCTACCACGCCCGTTAGTGCTCCTTTTGCGTGTCTGGTCTTCGCCGTGCCCACGGTAGTACCGCGGTCCGCCGCGGTAGTACCGTAGGCCCGTGTGATAGTACCGCGCCTGTGGTGCGGTAGTTCCGTGGGTCGTGGGCTGAGTGGTGGGTAACGGTTGGATTTGTCCCCCCACTATAAAAGGGGGTCTTCTTCTCCAAGAAGACCCACCTCTTCTAACCCTAAACTCCATTGTTGCTCCAAGCTCCATTTTCGCCCGATCTCTCTTCCTAGCCAATCAAACTTGTTGATTTGCTCGGAATAGGTTGAGAAGGCCCCGATCTACACTTCCACCAAGAGAAATTTGATTCCCCCCACTAATCCCTAGCGGATCTTGTTACTCTTGGGTGTTTGAGCACCCTAGACGGTTGAGGTCACCGTGAAGCCATCGTCCATTGTGGTGAAGCTTCGTGGTGGTGTTGGGAGCCTCCAATTGTTGTGGAGATTGCCCCAACCTTGTTTGTAAAGGTTCTGCTGCCGCCTTCAAGGGCACCAATAGTGGAATCACGGCATCTCGCATTGTGTGAGGGCGTGAGGAGAATACGGTGGCCCTAGTGGCTTCTTGGGGAGCATTGTGCCTCCACACCGCTCTAACGGAGACATACTTCCCTTCAAAAGGAAGGAACTTCGGTAACACATCCTCGTCTCCACCGGCTCCACTCTTGGTTATCTCATCCCTTTACTTGTGCAATCTTACTTGTGTTTTATTCATTGCTTGCTTGTGTGGTTGTGATTGTTGCATCATATAGGTTGTCCACCTAGTTGCATATCTAGACAACTTACTTTGATGCAAAGTTTAATTTGGTAAAGAAAAGCTAAAAATTGTTAGTTGCCTATTCACCCCTCCTCTAGTCAACTATATCGATCCTTTCAAAGGCCCTCATCATCATGAACAAGACCAAGGGAAAGATCAACCCCAAGATGGTGTTGAATCACCAAGTGATGCCCAAGGTCAAGTTCTCTCCTCCGAGCAAGTTCAAGATCAAGAGCAAGTTCAAGATCAAGGACAAGCTCAAGACGGCGCTCAAGATGATCAAGTGACCGCTCCTGAACTCACCCACGAGGAGGAATGGGAGCGTCGTGCCGCCAAGATTGCATCCAAGTTCTCTACCAAGGGTCATCTCATGAAGAATGTGCTGGGAAGCATTCAAAAGGGAGTAAGAACTTGTAGACAATTGGCAAACTATTGTGAACATCACGCGTTTGTCTCTTGTGTTGAACCCCAAAAGGTCTATGAGGCGCTCGAAGATCCGGATTGGCTCAATGCCATGCATGAAGAACTCAACAACTTTGAGTACAACAAGGTGTGGAGATTGGTGCCAAGGCCAACCGGGAACCACAATGTCATTGGAACCAAGTGGATATTCAAGAACAAGCAAGATGCTCATGGGACTATCATTCGCAACAAGGCAAGATTGGTAGCACAAGGCTACTCCCAAGTCGAGGGTATCGACTACGGTGAAACCTTTGCTCCAATTGCTCGCCTTGAATCCATTCATTTGTTGATTTCTTATTCTTCTCATCATAACTTTAAGTTACAACAAATGGATGTGAAGAGTGCTTTCTTAATGGTCCTATTAATGAGTTGGTATATGTCAAACAACCCCCCGGGTTCGAGGATCCCTACTTCCCCGATCATGTGTATCAACTCGACAAGGCACTCTATGGCCTTAAACAAGCCCCACGTGCGTGGTATGACCACCTTACCGAGTTGCTACAAGATCGTGGATTTGAAGTTGGGAAGATCGACCCCACTTTTTTTACTAAGAAGGTCAAAGGGGAGTTGTTTGTGTGCCAACTATATGTTGATGATATTATCTTTGGTTCCCCTAACAAAGCTTTCAATGAGTAATTTGACGCTCTCATGACCTCTAAGTTCAAGATGTCTTCGATGGGAGAGTTGAAGTTCTTCCTTGGATTCGAAGTCAAACAAAGAAGAGAAGGAACCTTCATCAACCAAGCCAAATACACTCAAGACATGCTAAAGATATTGAAGCTAAGTGATGTCAAGCCAGCTTCCACTCCAATGCCCACCAAGTGCCAACTTGACATTGATCCCAATGGTAGAGCGGTGGATCAAAAGGTATACCGCTCCATGATTGGCTCCTTGATTTACCTTTGTGCATCTAGACCGGATATCATGTTCAGTGTGGGAATTTGTGCACGGTTTCAAGCCGCACCTAAGGAAAGCCACTTTGTGGCGGTCAAGCTAATCTTTCGATATTTGGCTCATACCCCAAACTTTGGCTTATGGTACCCAAGAGGAGCAAACTTCAAGCTTGTATGATATTCAGGCTCTGATTGGGCGGGAGACAAAGTGGATAGGAAGTCCACTTCCGGAGGGTGCCAATTTCTTGGTTGCTCTTTGGTGAGTTGGTCTTCCAAGAAGCAAAGTTGTGTGTCTCTCTCGCCCACCGAAGCGGAGTATGTGGCGGCCGGTAGTTGCTGTGCACAACTCTTATGGATGAGGCAAACTTTAAAGGATTACGGTGTCATTTGTGACAAAGTGCCTCTTTGGTGTGACAATGAAAGTGCCATTAAGATTTCTCTCAACCCGGTGAAACACTTCAAGACGAAGCATATTAAGATTCAGTATCACTTCATCCGGGATCATATTAGGCGCGGGGAGATCGAGCTCAACTATGTCAACACTCATGATAACCTTGTAGATATTTTCACGAAGCCCTTGGATGGAGCAAGATTTCGCGAGTTAAGGCATGAGCTAAATATCATTGATTCGAGCAATTTGACTTGAACCCTTGCACACCCCCACCATACTCAACTTGATGTCTAGTTTAGATGTAGGCATGGACATAGGGGGAGTGTTGTTCTCTCAATGAACTCTCCCTCCCCCCATTATGCATAAATTGATCAACTCTTTCACATTAGCCATTTTTTATGGTACTTGTGCTTCAAAGACGAGTTTTGGTCATGGGCCCAAGGATAATTCTTCGCGGTGCCATACCAATTGACTCAAACATAGGTGGCTCCGGCCACCGCCCTCTCCTTGGAGAGGTTGTGTCTCGTGTTTGGCCCGTGTTGTCTCTTGCCTTTCTTTCTTCGTGCCGAGCTTGTGCTCGCGGTGTCTCGTTTGTTAGCTCGTTGGTGTGTTCGTTCGTTTGAAGGCTGCGTGCAAAGGCCCCTTTCTTCTATTTTTGAAATTGCATTTTCTTGGGATCACGGTACTACCGTGGCCTGCCACGGTACTACTGAAGGAAATATGCCCTAGAGGCAATAATAAAGTTATTATTTATTTCCTTATTTCATGATAAATGTTTATTATTCATGCTAGAATTGTATTAACCGGAAACATAATACATGTGTGAATACATAGACAAACAGAGTGTCACTAGTATGCCTCTACTTGACTAGCTCGTTAATCGAAGATGGTTATGTTTCCTAACCATAGACATGAGTTGTCATTTGATTAACGGGATCACATCATTAGGAGAATGATCTGATTGACTTGACCCATTTCGTTAGCCTAGCACTTGATCGCTTAGTATGTTGCTATTGCTTTCTTCATGACTTATACATGTTCCCGTAACTATGAGATTATGCAACTCCTGTTTACGGAGGAACACTTTGGTGCTACCAAACGCCACAACGAATCGGGTGATTATAAAGGAGTACTACAGGTGTCTCCAAAGGTACATGTTGGGTTGGCGATTTCGAGATTAGGTTTTGTCACTCCGATTGTCGGAGAGGTATCTCTGGGCCCTCTCGGTAATGCACATCATTATAAGCCTTGCAAGCAATGTGACCAATGAGTTGGTTACGGATGATGCATTACGAGCGATTAAAGAGACTTGCGGTGACGAGATTGAACTAGGTATTGATACCGACGATCGAATCTCGGGCAAGTAACATACCGATGACAAAGGGAACAACGATGTTGTTATGCGGTTTGACCGATAAAGATCTTCGTAGAATATGTAGGAGCCAATATGGGCATCCAGGTCCGCTATTGGTTATTGACCAAGAATAGTTCTAGGTCATGTCTACATAGTTCTCGAACCCGTAGGGTCCGCACGCTTAAGGTTTCGATGATGGTTATATTATGAGTTTATGAGTTTTGATGTACCGAAGGAGTTTGGAGTCCCGGATGAGATCGGGGACATGACGAGGAGTCTCGAAATGGTCGAGACGTAAAGATCGATATATTGGACGACTATATTCGGAGTTCGTAAAGGTTCAATGATTCGGTATTTTGAGTCTGGGAGAGTTACGAGAATTCGCCGGGGAGAAGTATTGGGCCTTGTTGGGCCCTCAAGGGAAAGAGAGAGGGCTGCCTAGGGCAGGCGCGCGCCCCAAGGCCTAGTCCGAATTGGACTAGGGAGGGCCGCACCCTTCCTCCCTTCCCTTCCTTCTCTCCTACTCCTACTAGGAAAGGAGGAGTCCTACTCCGGTGGGAGTAGGACTCCCCCTTGCGCCTCCTCCTTGGCGGCCACCTCCTCCTTGCTCCTTTATATCTGGGGCAGGGGGCACCCCATGACACACAAGATGATCTATGGATCGTTCCTTAGCTGTGTGCGGTGCCCCCTCCACCATATTCCACTTCGGTCATATCGTCATGAGCTTAGGCGAAGCCCTGCGCCGTGAAGTCATATCGTCGCGGAGCTTAGGCGAAGCCTGCGTCGGTGGAGCATCATCATCGTACCACGCGTCATGTCGACGGAACTCATCCCCGACACCTGCTGGATCGAGTCCGGGATCGCCATCGAGCTGAACGTGTGCTGAACACGGAGGTGCCGTGACGCTCGGTACTTGGATCGGTCGGATCGTGAAGACGATGACTACATCAACGCGTTGTCATAACGCTTCGCCACGGTCTCACGAGGGTACGTGGACAAACACTCTCCCTCTCGTTGCTATGCCATCACCATGGTCTTGCGTGTGCGTAGGAATTTTTTGAAATTACTACGCTCCCCAACAAAGGGTATCGAGCCTGGTTTTATGCGTTGATGTCATATGCACGAGTAGAACACAAGTGAGTTGTGGGCGATATAAGTCATACCGCTTACCAGCATGTCATACTTTGGTTCGGGCGGTATTGTGAGATGAAGCGGCCCGACCGACATTACGCCAGACGCTTACGCGAGACTGGTTTCACCGCCGAGCACTCGTTGCTTAAAGGTGACCGCGGGTGTCTGTCTCTCTCACTTTAGTTGAACTGAGTGTGGCTACGCCCGGTCCTTGCGAAGGTTAAAACAGCACCAACTTGACAAACTATCGCTGTGGTTTTGATGCGAGGTAAGAACGGTTCTTGCTCAGCCCGTAGCAGCCACGTAAAACTTGCAACAACAAAGTAGAGGACGCCTAACTTGTTTTTGCAGGGCATGTTGTGATGTGATGTGGTCAAGACGTGATGCTATATTTTATTGTATGAGATGATCATGTTTTGTAACCGAAGTTATCGGCAATCGGCAGGAGCCATATGGTTGTCGCTTATTGTATGAAATGCAACGCCATGTAATTGCTTTACTTTATCACTAAGCAAAGAGCGATAGTCGAGAAGCAATAGTTGGCTAGACGACAACGATGCTACGATGGAGATCAAGGTGTCGCTACCGGTGACGATGGTGATCATGACGGTGTTTGGCGATGGAGATCACAAGCACAAGATGATGATGACCATATCATATCACTTATATTGATTGCATGTGATGTTTATCCTTTATGCATCTTATCTTGCTTTGATTGACGGTAGCATTATAAGATGATCTCTCACTAAAATTATCAAGAAGTGTTCTCCTCGAGTATGCACCGTTGCCAAAGTTAAGTAGTACCCGGACACCACGTGATGATCGGTGTGATAAGTTCTCGTCCATCTACAACGGGTGCAAAACAGTTGCACACACGGAATACTCAAGTTAAACTTGACGAGCCTAGCATATAACAGATATGGCCTCGGAACACGGAGACCGAAGGTCAAACGTGAATCATATAGTAGATATGATCAACATAGTGATGTTCACCATTGAAACTACTCCATCTCACGTGATGATCGGACATGGTTTAGTTGATTTGGATCACGTAATCACTTAGATGACTAGAGAGATGTCTATCTAAGTGGGAGTTCTTAAGTAATATGATTAATTGAACTTTAATTTATCATGAACTTAGTCCCGTAGTATTTTGCAAATTATGTTGTAGATCAATAGCTCGCGTTGTTGCTTCCCTATGTTTTTATATGTGTTCCTAGAGAAAATTGTATTGAAAGATGTTAGTAGCAATGATGCGGATTGGATCCGTGATCCGAGGTTTATCCTCATTGCTGCGCAGAAGAATTATGTCCTTAATGCACCGCTAGGTGATGACCTATTGCAGGAGCAGATGCGACGTTATGAACATTTGGCTAGCTCAATATGAGCGATCTGACGTTATGAACGTTTGGCTAGCTCAATATGATGACTACTTGATAGTTTAGTGCACCATGCTTAACGGCTTAGAATCGGGACTTCAAAGACGTTTTGAACGTCATGGACCATATGAGATGTTCCAGAATTGAAGTTAATATTTCAAGCAAATACCGAGTTGAGAGATATGAAGTCTCCAACAAGTTCTATAGCTAAAAGATGGAGGAGAATCGCTCAACTAGTGAGCATGTGCTCAGATTGTCCGAGTACTTCAATCGCTTGAATCAAGTGGGAGTTAATCTTCCAGATAAGATAGTGATTGACAGAATTTCTAGTCACCATCACTAAGTTAGTAGAACTTCGTGATGAACTATAGTATGCAAGGGATGACGAAAAGATTCTCGAGCTCTTCGCGATGCTAAAATCGCGAAGGTAGAAATCAAGAAAAACATCAAGTGTTGATGGTTGACAAGACCACTAGTCTCAAGGAAAATGGCAAAGGGAAGAAGGGAACTTCAAAAGGAACGGCAAGCAAGTTGCTGCTCGAGTGAAGAAGCCCAAGTCTAGACCTAAGCACGAGACGAGTACTTTTGCTGCAATGGAACTGGTCACTAGAAGCGAACTACCCTGAATATTTGGTGGATAAGAAGGATGGCAAAGTGAACAAGGTTATATTTGATATACAGGTTATTGATGTGTGCCTTACTAGTGTTTATAGTAGCCCCTGAGTATTTGATACCCGTTTGGTTGCTAAGATTAGTAACTCAAACAGGAGTTCTGAGAATAAACAGAGACTAGTTGAAGGGAAGTGACGATGAGTGTTGGAAGTAGTTCCAAGATTGATATGATCATCATCGCACACTCCCTATACTTTCGGGATTAGCGTGGAACCTAAATAAGTGTTATTTGGTGTTGAGCATAAATATGATTTGATCATGTTTATTGCAATACTGTTATTCATTTAAGTAAAAGAATAAATTGTTGTTCTGCTTACATGAATAAAACCTTATATGGTTACACACCAAATGAAAATGGTTCATTGGATCTCGATCATAGTGATACACATATTCATAATATTGAAACCAAAAGATGCAAAGTTAATAATGATAGTGCAACTTATTTGTGGCAATTGCCGTTTAGGTCATATTGGTGTAAAGCGCATGAAGAAAACTCCATCTTGATGGACTTTTGGAATCACTTGATTATGAATCATTTGATGCTTGCGAACCGTGCCTTTTGGGCAAGATGACTAAAACTCCGTTCTCGGAACAATGGAACAAGCTCTTGACTTATTGGAAATAATACATACCGATGTATGCGATCCAATGAATGTTGATGCTCGTGGCAAGTATTGTTATTTTTCGACCTTCACAGATGATTTGAGCAGATATGGGTATATCTACTTGATGAAACATAGAAATAATTGAAAAGTTCAAAGAATTTCAGAGTGAAGTGGAAAATCATCGTAACAAGAAAATAAAGTTTCTGCGATCCGATCGTGGAGATAAATATTTGAGTTCTGAGTTTGGTCTTCATTTGAAACAATGTGAAATAGTTTCAGCAACTCACGCCATATGGAACACCACAGCATAATGATGTGTCCGAAAGTCGTAACCGCACTTTATTGGATATGGTGCGATCTATGATGTCTCTTATCAGTTTACCACTATTGTTTTGGGGTTATGCATTAGAGACAGCTGCATTCATGTTTAATAGGGCAACATCTAAATCCGTTGAGGCGACACCGTATGAATTATGGTTTAACAGTAAACCTAAGCTGTCGTTTCTTAAAGTTTGGAGTTGTGATGCTTATGTGAAAAAGTTTTCACCTGATAAGCTCGAACCCAAATCGGAGAAGTGCGTCTTCATAGAATACCCAAAGGAAACAGTTGGGTACACCTTCTATCACAGATCCGAAGGCAAGTTTTTCGTTGCTAAGATGGATCCTTTATAGAGAAGAAGTTTCTCTCGAAAAGAAGTGAGTGGGAGGAAAGTAGAACTTGATGAGGTAATTGTACCTTCTCCCTTATTGGAAAGTAGTTCATCACAGAAATCAGTTCCAGTGATTCCTACACCAATTAGTGAGGAAGTTAATGATGATGATCAAGAAACTTCAGATCAAGTTGCTACCAAACCTCGTAGGTCTTCCAGAGTAAGATCCGCACCAGAGTGGTACGTTAATCATGTTCGGAAGTCATGTTACTAGACCATGATGAACCTACGAACTATGAGGAAGCGATGATGAGCCCAGATTCCATGAAATGGTTTGAGACCATGAAATCTGAGATGGGATCCATGTATGAGAACAAAGTGTGGACTTTGATGGAGTTTCCGATGATCGGCAAGCCATATTATATAAATGGATCTTCAAGAGGAAGACAAATGCTGATAGTAGTATTACTATCTATAAAGCTCGACTTGTCGCAGAAAGGTTTTCGACAAGTTCAAGGTGTTGACTACAATGAGATTTTCTCAATCAGAAGCGATGCTTAAGTCTGTCCGAATCATGTTAGCAATTGCCACATTTTATGAAATCGGGCAAATGGATGTCAAAACTACATTCATTAATGGATTTATTAAAGAAGAGTTGTATATGATGCAACCGAAGGTTTTGTCAATCCTAAAGGAGCTAACAAAATGTGCAAGCTCCAGCGATCCATCTATGGACTGGTGCAAGCATCTCGAGTTGGAATAAACGCTTTGATAGTGTGATCAAAGCATATGGTTTTATACAGACTTTTGGAGAAGCCTGTATTTACAAGAAAGTGAGTGGGAGCACTACAAAGATTTCGATAAGTATATGTGAATGACATATTGTTGATCGGAAATAATGTAGAATTATTCTGCAAAGCATAAAAGAGTATTTGAAAGAAGTTTTTCAAAGAAGGACCTCGGAGAAGCTGCATACAAATTGAGCATCAAGATCTATTGAGATAGATAAAAAAAAACGCTTGATAAGTTTTTCAATAAGTACATACCTTGTCAAGATTTTGAAGAAGTTCAAAATGGAACAGCCAAAGAAAAGTTCTTTCCTGTGTTGCAAAAGGTGTGAAATTGAGTAAGACTCAAATCCCGACCACAAAGCAGAAAATAGAAAAGAGAATGAAAGTCATTCCCTATACCTCACCATAGGTTCTATAAAGTATGCTATGCTATGTACCTGACCTATTGTATACCTTGCTCTCAATTTGGCAAGGAGTACAATAGTGATCTAGGAGTAGATCATGGACATTGGTCAAAAACATCCTTAGTGAAGACTAAGGAAATATTTCTCGATTATGGAGGTGATAAAAGAGCCCGTCGAAAGAGTTACATCGATGCAAGCTTTTTACACTGATCCAGATGACTCTAAGTCTCAATCTGGATACATATTGTAAGTGGGAGCAATTAGCTAGAGTAGCCCGTGCAGAGCATTGTAGACATAGAATATTTGCAAAATACATACGGCTCAATGTGATGGATATCGCTGACTAAGCTTCTCTCACGAGCAAAACATGATCATACCTTAGTACTCTTTGGGTGTTAATCACATAGCGATGTGAACTAGATTATTGACTCTAGTAAACCCTTTGGGTGTTGGTCACATGACGATGTGAACTATGGGTGTTAATCACATACAGATGTGAATATTAGTGTTGAATCACATGATGATGTGAACTAGATTATTGACTCTAGTGCAAGTGGGAGATCAAGGAAATATGCCCTAGAGGCAATAATAAAGTTATTATTTATTTCCTTATTTCATGATAAATGTTTATTATTCATGCTAGAATTGTATTAACGGAAACATAATACATGTGTGAATACATAGACAAACAGAGTGTCACTAGTATGCCTCTACTTGACTAGCTCGTTAATCAAGATGGTTATGTTTCCTAACCATAGACATGAGTTGTCATTTGATTAACGGGATCACATCATTAGGATAATGATCTGATTGACTTGACCCATTTCGTTAGCCTAGCACTTGATCGCTTAGTATGTTGCTATTGCTTTCTTCATGACTTATACATGTTCCTCGTAACTATGAGATTATGCAACTCCCGTTTACGGAGGAACACTTTGGTGCTACCAAACGTCACAACGAATCGGGTGATTATAAAGGAGTACTACAGGTGTCTCCAAAGGTACATGTTGGGTTGGCGATTTGAGATTAGGTTTTGTCACTCCGATTGTCGGAGAGGTATCTCTGGGCCCTCTCGGTAATGCACATCATTATAAGCCCGGCAAGCAATGTGACCAATGAGTTGGTTACGGATGATGCATTACGAGCGAGTAAAGAGACTTGCCGGTGACGAGATTGAACTAGGTATTGGATACCGACGATCGAATCTCGGGCAAGTAACATACCGATGACAAAGGGAACAACGATGTTGTTATGCGGTTTGACCGATAGAGATCTTCAGAGAATATGTAGGAGCCAATATGGGCATCCAGGTCCGCTATTGGTTATTGACCAAGAATAGTTCTAGGTCATGTCTACATAGTTCTCGAACCCGTAGGGTCCGCACGCTTAAGGTTTGATGATGCTTATATTATGAGTTTATGAGTTTTGATGTACCGAAGGAGTTCGAGTCCCGGATGAGATCGGGACATGACGAGGAGTCTCAAAATGGTCGAGACGTAAAGATCGATATATTGGACGACTATATTCGAGTTCGGAAAGGTTCCAATGATTCGGTATTTTTCGGAGTACGGAGAGTTACGGAATTCGCCGGGAGAAGTATTGGGCCTTGTTGGGCCTCAAGGAAAGAGAGAGGGCTGCCTAGGGCAGGCGCGCGCGCCCCCAAGGCCTAGTTCGAATTGGACTAGGGGGGGCCGCACCCTTCCTCCCTTCCCTTCCTTCTCTCCTACTCCTACTAGGAAAGGAGGAGTCCTACTCCGGTGGGAGTAGGACTCCCCCTTGCGCCTCCTCCCTTGGCCGGCCACCTCCTCCTTGCTCCTTTATATACAGGCAGGGGGCACCCCATGACACACAAGTTGATCTACGGATCGTTCCTTAGCCGTGTGCGGTGCCCCCTCCACCATATTCCACTTCGGTCATATCGTCATGAGCTTAGCGAAGCCCTGCGCCGTGAAGTCATATCGTCATGAGCTTAGGCGAAGCCTGCGTCGGTTGAGCATCATCATCGCTACCACGCCGTCATGTCGACGGAACTCATCCCCGACACCCTGCTGGATCGGAGTCCGGGGATCGTCATCGAGCTGAACGTGTGCTGAACGGAGGTGCCGTACATTCGGTACTTGGATCGGTCGGATCGTGAAGACGTACGACTACATCAACCGCGTTGTCATAACGCTCGCACGGTCTCACGAGGGTACGTGGACAGACACTCTCCCCTCTCGTTGCTATGCCATCACCATGGTCTTGCGTGTGCGTAGGAAATTTTTTGAAATTACTACGTTCCCCAACAACTACCGCAACCAACGCGGCAGTAATTTTTTTCTGCCGCTGGTGCAACGGTACTACGCATCACGGCGCAGTATTTCTGCCGGGCAGTACTACAATAATGACGACAAGACTACCGCGTTGTAGTAGAAGCGTGGGGGTTAAGAGCGGGCAGGGGGAGTTCCATCTCCCCCATACCCATTCACTCTTCCTCCCCCACGTCGCCTCTCTCTCCTACCCAAGAACGGCGCCGGAGGCCCTCGCCGGATCTCCATCTCCGGCCGCTCTCCTCGGATTCTGACCGGTGGGATCGTTCCCCACCACTTCCTCTTGCCATGGAACAAGGTTTCTCCCCAAATCCCTCTCTCTTTGGTTCGTTCTTTTGCTTCTAGGTTTTTGGGGAGATGCATGTTGTTCTTGAGATTTTAGGCTAAATCTTTGCAAGAGTAGGGTGTAGGAGAGTAGTAATGCGTAGAGATGGTACTTGCTATGTTACCCCATGATGGACTTGATCGACCGTAGTACCGCGTTGATGTCACGATTGTACAGATCAAGTTGTGGTTTCGGATCTACAACCCTACGGTACTACCGCATTTCCGGTGCGGTACTACCGCTCCTCAGAAGCGGTACTACCGCGCGAAGCACGGCATTAAAATTTTATTGCCGCTCCAAGACACGGTACTACCGTGCCTCCCTGGCGCGGTACTACCATGGCTAGGAGCCACACTAAAATTTTAGTATCGCGCAGCACTGCGGTACTACCATTGTCTCAAATCCCTCATGTGGCAATTATCACGTGCTAGTTCTACTTGTTTCACCTGTTCTGCTGTGGTCTTTGCATTGATCTTTCTCGCTTTTCGTGCGTGTTTTGTGTCTTAGGTGGTGGCTCCGGTGCCCCTGCTCACCGCTCCAATCCCAGTCGTGACACGGGCTCCAAGCGTCTGCGCAACCAAGACGAAGCTCCAAAGGGCTCCAATGCCCCCAAGCACAATGTCAAGACCTCTGCTAGCAAGTACAAGGAACCCGCAAAGGGCATGGACGAGATAACCCTTGCTGAGTTTATCTCTCGAAGCAAGATCAACCCGTATGTGAATCCCCGTGCCAACTTCAGAGGGAATGAATTGTTCTGGACCAATTAGCAGAATCTCATTTATTTGGATGTGATCAAAGGCAAGCAGAACACTTATGTGGACGTGCACTGGATTGATATGCATCACATGAGGGAGGAGAAGCACCGTGCCTACTTTGGTGAGGCCTAGGATCTCGTGGAGCAGTTTGCCATTGAGGATGTGGTCTCCTCTCACCTAGAATTTGATCCCGAGCTAGTGGCCCAGTTCTTTTCTTTGGTACACTTTCACACAAGGGAGGAACGGAGGATGACCTAGATGACCAATGGACGTCAGCTAACTGCTACATGGAAGGAGTTCATGGATTTGCTCAGTATACCTGATGAGGGGCTGAACTCGCATGTTGGAGTTCGCCCTCATGCCAACTCCGAGTCTGCCTACAAGAAGAAGCTCATGCAACACTATGTTGAGAAGCTCCTTCCAAGTGGCAAGAAGGCGTGGGTTCTGAACCCTTTCCTTGACATCATGCACCGGATCTTCCGCAACTCTCTTTTCAGACGCATTGGGGACAAGGACAAGGTGCACGCTTATCTTGTGGACATGCTGCTTCTCTGTGAGGAGGCACATCTCTCTCAGTCTCAGCCTTTGGACGTCTCCCACATCATGTGGTGCGAGCTTCGGTTTGCGGTGTTCAACCGTAAGGTCCCCATCTATGGACCTTACCTGTTTCTTTTGATCTCGAAGACGTGGGAGAAGCTATTCTGTAACATCCCAAATTTCCAGTTTGGAATGTTATACATAGGTCATCTATGCATATCATATTTTATTGCATCTTCATTCCGAAAACCTGGAAATCCCAAGCAACTCAAGGACCCTCGGAGAGAGTTGGGGATTTTCTGAATTTTCGTATTTGATTTTATCAAATAATGAAAACAAGGATTTTTGATTTTAATTATTTTTCTCTCCGGAAAATATTTCTTATTAAAATAAATGAGAGGAGATAATATGACTTCTCCAAAACAATTGAAATATTGGAGGAAAAATGTTAAAATCATTATTTGGATTTTATTTGATTTTATTTGGAATTTTATTTGCCCTAGAAAAAATTTGCACGTTTAAAAAAAATTGCATTTTAGGGGCCAATAAAATGTTCACCTCGTCCTAAATATTTCATTTAGACGGTGAAAATTTATTTTGGTATTTTTACATTTTTATTTATTTTTGTAGGATTATTTTTTACTAAGTTCATGAATTTATTTTTTAAAAACTTGCGCTTGAGCCGACTGTGCCCAAGGCCCGGCTAGGCTGCCCGCCGCCGCCACCGCTTTTCCTCAGCGCACTGCCGTGCCAAGACGGACGCCGAGGGGAGCCCGAGCCGGACTCCTCCCCGGGCGCCCCCTTCCCCAAGCCACCGCCGCCTCCTCCTTAAATACCGCCGCCGCCCGCCAACCACCACCACCACCGCCGCCTCCCCGCTCCCCGAGCCGAGCCGAGCCACCGCCGCCGCCGCCCGCCCCGCCGCCGCCGCCTCCGCGCCACCCGCCCCTCGCCGGAGCCCCCCACCCCACCCGCTAGCCTCGCTGAGCCGCCTGCTTGAGAGGACCTCGCCGGAGGTACCGTTCGAGTCGCCAGTTTTTTTTAAAAAAGAAAAAAAACCACTTCGTTTTTTTTAAAAACCCTAGTTCCGTTTTTTTATATAGATCGGTTTCATTCTCCAGTTTATTTATTTAGCGAGCGTTCGCTCGTTCGTTCGTTCCAACGAACGCGTTCTTTGTTTAGTTTCAGTTAACGAACGTTCGTTCGTTAAACTGTTCGTCGCTTTTCTTTTTATCGGATTTATTCCGCGATTTTCCTGATCGCGATTTCTGATCCGATTTTCGATCTAGTATAATTTTTCGCTCGTTTATCGGAATCAGGCGATTCAAGCGCCTGGAGTTTCATATCGAAACCCTCTTTCTGAATAACCAACTCAAACCAGCTTTTGTCTCTGTAAAATTTGACCCTAGTTCAGATTAGTAAACGGATCTTATTTCTTTCGCCGTTTGAGTTTCGTTGCTCGGTTTGGTTTGATTCTTTTTGCGAACCGGAGTTCTTAAGTTGAACTCTCCGGTCAACCTCTTTGAGTTGAATTTTGCTTGTGCATCATTGCTTGTTGCTTATGTATGTTATTGTTTGCTTGCGATAGAATTCCCGGAGTGCGAAGCGTGTTACTACGAGTCTCTAGGATTCACGGATCGTCAGCAAGGCAAGTAACACTTTGATCATAATCTTTTCATACCCAGTTTTTATGCATTATTTCCAATCCTCAAACATTGCATGATTAGGATGCCATTAACTTGTGGGTTGGGAAGTAGTAGTTGAGGTAGAACCTATTGCCCTGTTACTATCAAACCCTTGGGAGTTACCTCTACGCTTGCTTATTATTTCTATGCTATGCTCGTAGACGTGGATTGGGTTTGAGTGTATTCCATGACAGATGTGAGATTGTTAATTAATGGTTCAACTTTAGGTGGCAACTGAAATACACATCTGGGTGGATTGAGGCACCCGGGGAACCCATTGTTGCCTGTATTTTTTTGGAAATCCCGGGGTACCCGTGTGATCTTCCTATGGACCGCCACCAGTGCTCAAAGGAATCGAGATTATTCATGCTAGAAACTTCCGTGTGCAGCCACAAGCTATTATGGGCTCTAGCATAGTTGAGTAAGTTACGTGAAGCTCTTGAAGAGGTAGATCAGCGGGTAGTGGGTTTTGTAGGTTTGGTATGGTCTACCCGAGTAGAGAGTTAATGTTTCGAAAGATCGTGTCTCGGTCATCCGCTTCTCAAACACCATGTAGTGCGAGAAATCCAACGGAGGCGATCGAGTCTTGTGGGGAAAAGTGCGCAAACCTCTGCAGAGTGTACAATCTAATCATGGTTAGCCGTGTCCCCGGTTATGGACAATTATGAGTATCTAGTACTTGAGTATTCACATGTATCTCATCACTCTTAGTTAATATTGTTGGGATGTTAACTACTTTAATTGGGATTGAGTTGGGGTTATACCTTTTCAATGATGTTTCAACCACCATGATAGTTAAAGTAAAATCTATTCCTTTGTTGTAGGAAAAAATTGGCTTTTTCGCAAAAACTATAACCGTAGAGCTTTCCACAAGCCAAATATTGCATGTAGTGATAGCATTATTCTGTTCTTGTTCTACCGTGTTATTGCCAAGATATTCCATGTGTGACCCATTCTCGGGTTGCAACGTATTATGTTGCGACTTTTCGCACGAGGAGTAAGGATAGTTAGGTCGTTGTCGTGCAGCTCAGCTATGCCATTGGAGTTGATGGACTCACTTTATCTTCCAAGCCTTCCGCTGTTATCGCATTAGATGGCCTTAAGCCATATTATTGTAATAAGTTCTCTTCTGAGACATTCGATGTAATAAGTGTGTGATTGCTACTCTATTATAAATCTTTCAAGTACTGTGTGTGTCAGCATTACCGATCCAGGGATGACACAGAAACACAGAGACTTGACCATCTGAGGTCGGGTCGCTACAAGATGGTATTAGAGCACACGCTGAGTGTAGGACACAACCACTAAGATAAACCATAGGACACTCTTCTCTACTCATTTCTGACTCCTTTCCATTTTTCCACTCTTTAGGATGACGGAGATGAAGAACAAGTTTGCACAACTGGATGAAGACACACCTTTTGGACGCCACTTGAAGGAAGTCACTAGGTACTTGAACATTGGAATACCAAGCTTCACCGGGACATACAACGCCACTCTACCAGAAGAGGAGCGCTGGATGATTCAAGTACAAGTACCAGGAAGGACGTTCTCGCCAACTTCTAAGCCCATAGAGTTTTCTTTCGAAGCACCCACCTGGAGTCTTGGCAAGAGTATGGCAGCTCACATTACCATGGGACGCATTGGAGAAGTCTACAACAGGGAGCTTAAAGACACCATGGGCGCCGAGACGAGCAATGGGAAGTAATCAGCACCAAGAAGGATAGATCCATAGCAGTTTTCATCCAGGAGTTAAACCAGCACATTCGACGTCAGGAGAATCAGATGTGCGCAGACATGATGGATTTGAAGAAGGCGAAGACCAAGATTATAGAGCTGGAGGAAGAACTCAAGTTTACACGCGATGGATATGAGGAGGAAATCAAGATACTATTGGAGAAGAACGACGATCTAGTCAAGAAGATGGGAGTATTCATGGGAGGATCCGCACCGGAAGAAGAGGAAGAAGATCCCACTTGCCCGGCTAACTACATCATCATCGACGACACCGATTCCGATCCAAGTGATGATGACTACGAAGATGAAGCTGGAGCAGACATCATGGAGTCTTCCACCGATCAAAATTTTTAGATGACCACCATATATTAGTAGTATTACCCCATGTAACTAGTAGTAGCTGAGCACTTCTGCGATAGTTCTAGACCATTGTATGCCCTTGCTTGATTGATTGAGTGAAATGATTGAGTTTGCCTCTGTGCATATGGGTAGTGTTTTCGCACTAGACCTTTTTCTATTCTAATCTCTTCCATCTAAACCCATCAGATGCCTCCGAGACGTGACCCCGGTTTTGTTTTCCCACTGGAGCTCACCCAGTTGATCCAGCAGCAGAATGCCTTGATGCAATTGCTAGTTCAGAACCAGGGCAACAACAACAACAACAACAACAAAAACAACCTGCCACCAGTGGACAATTTAGCCCGTTTTCTGATGTTACAACCGCCGGTGTTTTCCAGTAGCACCGAGCCAATAGTTGCTGATGATTGGCTACGCCGTATTGGAAGGGAGTTATCCACCGCAGGATGCACGGATGCTGAGAAGGTGCGCTTTGCCGCACATCAATTGGATGGACCAGCAGCCGCATGGTGGGAGAATTACACAGCTACTTTTCGTATAGCCAATGTCACTTGGGACCAGTTTCAGCAAGCCTTTCGCACGGCCCATGTCTCAACTGGAGCCATGCAAATGAAGAAGCGTGAGTTTCACAACTTACGCCAGGGAAATCGTACTGTGGCCCAGTACGTGGATGAGTTTAGCAAGTTATCACGCTATGCCCTGATGACGTGGCCACAGATGCCGCGAAGCAGGAGAAGTTTATGGAAGGGCTGAATGATGAGATGAGCTCATGAGCATGCAGTTGATGGTGGTAACTTTCAACAACTACCAGGAGTTGGTGGACAAGGCCCTAATGATTGAAGGAAAGCAGAAACAATTTGAGAGTCATAAGAGGAAGTATGGACAAGGGAAGTACAATTCAGGAGCCCACCAGAAGCCTCGTTTAACCCCGAACACGGGAGGACTTGTTCATAACCATGGAGTCCATAAGCATACTGGAGGAGGAACGCATAACCACAATGGTGTGAAGAATGGGAATGGGAACGGAGTTAACAACAACCAGAACCGCCCAAACCCATCCACACCCGCCAAGAGGGACCTAAACCAAGTTATTTGCTTTATAAGGGAAGACAGGCACTATGCCAATGACTGCCTCAAGGAAGGAATGGAAACGGAAATGGGAGCGCCGGGAAGAAGCCCAATCAATTCAACAAAGGCCAAGTGAACCACGTTAACGTGGAGGAAGTTGAAGAGCAGTCGGACGCGGTAATAGGTAAGTTTTTGGTTAAGTCATTTACCGCTATTGTTCTTTTCGATACTGGTGCATCATATTCATACATATCAAGGGGATTTGTGGATAAGTTTAAGTTACCAAGCCAAACCCTTAGGACCCCTCTTTTAGTGAGCTCGCCTGGAGCAGAGTACATGGCTAGCAGATGGTGCACCCAGATACCACTAATCATTGGAGCGCATGTTTTTTCGTCTAACCTAATTATCTTGGAGTCGCAAGGATTGGATCTGATATTAGGTATGGATTGGATGTCAAAGTATGGAGGAAGTATTAAATGTGCTAGCAAATCAATATATCTTACCACCCCGGAGGGAAAAAGGATTAAGTATGTATCCAGGCATGTGCCTAGGAGGAGCCAAGTGAATGCCCTCACGGGAGTTCTGCAGGAGGAGGTGCCTGTAGTAAAAGATTTTCCGAATGTTTTCCCAGAGGAGTTACCGGGCATGCCGCCGGATCGAGACATCGAGTTCTTGATAGAGTTATTGCTGTGCACAGGCCAATATCCAAGAGACCCTATCGGATGCCCGCAAATGATCTGGAGGAAATTAAGAAGCAGATCAAGGAGTTATTGGAGAAAGGTTATATTTGAAGGAGTTCATCACCTTGGGGAGCACCAGTACTTTTAGTCGAGAAGAAGGATAAATCCCTAAGGATGGTCGTTGATTACCGAGCCTTAAACGAAGTAACGATAAAGAACAAGTATCCATTACCAATGATCAATGATCTGTTTGATCAGTTGCAAGGAGCTAAGGTGTTTTCGAAGATTGATCTACGATCGGGATACCATCAGTTGAAGATTCGAGAGAAGGATATACCCAAGACAGCGTTCACCACGCGATATGGATTATATGAGTATACGGTCATGTCATTTGGATGACTAACGCCCTGCCTATTTCATGAGTATCTTGAACAAGGTGTTCATGGAGTATTTGGACAAGTTTGTTGTGGTGTTTATTGATGACATTATGGTATACTCGAAGAACGAAGAGGAGCACAAGGAGCATTTGCGCTTGGTTCTCGAGAAGCAGTGGAACACCGCTTATCGCCAAATTCAGCAAGTGCGAGTTTTGATTGAAGGAAGTTGGATTTCTTGGGCATGTTATATCGGAGAGGGTATAGCAGTAGATCCCAAGAAGGTTCGATCGGCCATCGAATGGTTGGCACCCACTTCAGTTGGCGAGATCCGCAGTTTTCTTGTACTCGCAGGATATTACCGGAGATTCATTGAGAATTTTTTTCAAACTTGCCAAGCCAATGACTGAATTGCTAAAGAAGGATACTAAGTTTAAATGGACAGAAGATTGCGAGGCCAGTTTTCAGGAGTTGAAGGAACGGTTGACTACAGCCCCAGTGCTGACATTGCCAGATATACATAAGGAGTTTCAAGTGTATTGCGACGCTTCACGCTTGGGACTGGGATGTGTGCTTATGCAGGACGGAAAGGTTGTTTCGTATGCCTCACGACAACTGAAGCCTCATGAGTTGAATTATGCCACGCATGATTTGGAGCTAGCAGCGGTAGTGCACGCCTTGAAGACTTGGAGACATTATCTTATTGGAAACCGTTGTGATATGTACACGGATCATAAGAGTTTGAAGTACATTTTCACTCAAAAGGAGTTAAACCTTAGGCAGAGGAGATGGTTGGAACTTATAAAGGATTATGACATGTAGCTGCACTATCATCCAGGAAAGGTCAATGTCGTAGCAGACGCTTTGAGCCGGAAGAGTTACGCTAATATCCTTGAAAGTGGAGGACTGCCAAAGGAGTTAGCTGAGGATATTATGGAACTTCAGTTGGAAATTGTTCCAAGAGGTTTCATTGCAACGATGGAGGTTCAGTCTACATTGTTGGATAAGATTCGGGAAGCTCAGAAGGAAGACAAAGAGATTGCTGAGATAAAGGAGAAGATGAGCGAAGGAAAAGCCAAAGGTTTTCGCGAGGATGAGCACGATACCTTGTGGTTTGAGGACCAAGTTTATGTACCTAATAACTCAGAGGTCAGGAAATTAATACTTCAGGAGGCCCATGAC
Organism: Aegilops longissima; assembly: GCA_021605205.1. Classification (NCBI taxonomy): domain Eukaryota; kingdom Viridiplantae; phylum Streptophyta; class Magnoliopsida; order Poales; family Poaceae; genus Aegilops; species Aegilops longissima. The sequence continues at coordinate 132,299,289 of CM038679.1, read as the reverse complement.
TCACCATACTCGATACACCCCGGAAACACCAAGATGTATTTGGATTTGAAGGAACGTTTCTGGTGGACAGGTATGAAGAAGGATATTGCCGAGTATGTAGCCGTATGCGATGTATGTCAAAGAGTGAAGGCAGAACATCAAAAGCCAGCAAGACTGTTACAGCCTATGCCGATACCCGAATGGAAGTGGGATAAACTTGGCATGGCCTTTTATCACCGGATTACCCAGAACCAAAGCAGGATATGACTCAATATGGGTAGTAGTGGATCGTTTGACCAAGGTAGCTCACTTCATCCCGGTGAAAACAACTTATACAAGTGCAAAGTTGGCCAAGATATATATGTCCAGGATCGTATGTTTGCATGGAGTTCCGAGGACCATTGTATCAGATAGAGGAACCCAATTTACTTCCAAATTTTGGCATCACTACACGCACCTTGGGTACCAAAGTTGGAGTTCAAGATCGCATTCCACCCACAGACGGATGGACAGACAGAGAGAGTCAATCAGATTCTGGAGGACATGTTAAGAGCCTGTGTGCTAGATTATGGATCTAGTTGGGATGACAATTTGCCTTACGCAGAGTTCTCGTACAACAATAGCTACCAAGTCAGTTTGAAGATGGCACCGTGAAGCTCTGTATGGACGCAGATGTAGAACACCTCTGATGTGGGATGAGGTCGGAGACCGTCAGTTGTTTGGGCCGGATTTGATCAAAGAGTCCAAAGAGAAGGTTAAACTAATCCGAGACAGATTAAAGATTGCTCAGTCCAGACAGAAGAGTTATGCAGATTCAAAACGCAAGGAAGTAACCTATGAAATTGGAGACAGAGCCTATCTGCGAGTATCACCCTTGCGAGGAGTGAAACGTTTTGGAGTTAAAGGAAAACTAGCCCCAATATTTGTAGGACCGTACCGTGTTTTGGAATGGATGGGAGAAGTGGCCTAAAAGCTGGAGTTACTCAAGAATTGTCGAGTTCACGATGTGTTCCACGTATCACGCTTGAAGAAGTGCCATCTTTGAGATGGCTGATATACCGTTGAGAGACAAAGTGCCCTGGAGGCAATACAGTTAGACAATGATTTGACCTATGAGGAGAAGCGGTGAAGATTCTTGACTTTGACAAACCGAGTCAGTCACTGCAAAGAAGGTTATCAAGTTTTGCAAAGTTCAATTGGAGCCACCATACCGAGGAAGAAGCCACACAGGAACGAGAAGATGATATTCGCAAGGACCACCGCACCTATTCTCTAGTTAACCTGAATCTCGAGGACGAGATTCATCTTAAGGGGTAGGTTTGTAACATCCCAAATTTCCAATTTGGAATGTTATACATAGGTCATCTATGCATATCATATTTTATTGCATCTTCGTTCGAAAACCTCAAATCCCAAGCAACTCAAGGACCCTCGAGAGAGTTGGGGATTTTCGAATTTTCAGATTTGATTTTATCAAATAATGAAAACAAGGATTTTTATTTTAATTATTTTTCTCTCCGAAAATATTTCTTATTAAAATAAATGAGAGGAGATAATATGACTTCTCCAAAACAATTGAAATATTGGAGGAAAAATGTTAAAATCATTATTTGGATTTTATTTGATTTTATTTGGAATTTTATTTGCCCTAGAAATTTTTTGCATGTTTTAAAAAATTGCATTTTAGGGGCTAAGAAAATGTTCACCTCGTCCTAAATATTTCATTTAGACGGTGAAAATTTATTTTGGTATTTTTAGATTTTTATTTATTTTACTAGGATTTTTTTTTCTAAGTTCCGTCGGAATTTATTTATTTATTTTAAATAAAAACTTGCTTACCTTGACCGACTGGCCCAAGGCCCAGCCAGTCAGCCCGCGCCGCCGCCTTCCTTCCAAGCCGCCATTGTCTCTGCCAGACGGACGCCGAGGGAGTCCGAGCGGACTCCTCCCAGGCGCCTTACCCACCCAAGCCACCGCCTCCTCCTTAAATACCGCCCCGCCGCCAACCACCACCACCACCGCCGCCTCCTTGCGCCCGAGCCGAGCCGAGCCGCCGCCCGCCCGCCCGATCCGCCGCCGCATTTAGCCGCCGCCGCCGCCTCCCGCCACCCGCCCTCGCGAGCCCGCCCCACCCCGCTAGCCCGCTGAGCCCGCCCGCCCACGGAGGACTCTCGCCGAGGTACCGCCGAGTCGCGGTTTTTAAAAAAAAAAACCACTTGGTTTTTAAATCCTAGTTCCGTTTTTTTATATAGATCGGTTTTATTCTCCGGTTTATTTATTTAGCGAGCGTTCGCTCATTCGTTCGTTCCAAAGAACGCGTTCTTTGTTTAGTTTCAGTTAACGAACGTTCGTTCGTTAAACTGTTCGTCGCTTTTCTTTTTATCGAATTTATTCCGCGATTTTCCTGATCGCGATTTCTGATCTAATTTTTGATCTAGTATAACTTTTCGCTCGTTTATCGGAATCAGGCGATTCAAGCGCCTGGAGTTTCATCTCGAAACCCTCTTTCGGAATAACCAACTCAAACCAGCTTTTGTCTCTGTAAAATTTGACCCTAGTTCAGATTAGTAAACGGATCTTATTTCTTTCGCCGTTTGAGTTTCGTTGCTCGGTTTGGTTTGATTCTTTTTGCGAACCGGAGTTCTTAAGTTGAACTCTCCGGTCAACCTCTTTGAGTTGAGTTTTGCTTGTGCATCATTGCTTGTTGCTTATGTATGTTATTGTTTGCTTGCGATAGAATTCCCGGAGTGCGAAGCGCGTTACTACGAGTCTCTAGGATTCACGGATCGTCAGCAAGGCAAGTAACACTTTGATCATAATCTTTTCATACCCAGTTTTTATGCATTAGTTCCAATCCTCAAACATTGCATGATTAGGATGCCATTAACTTGTGGGTTGGGAAGTAGTAGTTGAGGTAGAACCTATTGTCCTGTTACTATCAAACCCTTGGGAGTTACCTCTACGCTTGCTTATTATTGCTATGCTATGCTCGTAGACGTGGATTGGGTTTGAGTGTATTCCATGACAGATGTGAGATTGTTAATTAATGGTTCAACTTAAGGTGGCAACTGAAATACACATCTGGGTGGATTGAGGCACCCGGGGAACCCATTGTTGCCTGTATTTTTTTGGAAATCCCGGGGTACCCGTGTGATCTTCCTATGGACCGCCACCCAGGCTCAAAGGGAACTGAGATTATTCATGCTAGAAACTTCCGTGTGCAGCCACAAGCTATTATGGGCTCTAGCATAGTTGAGTAAGTTATGTGAAGCTCTTGAAGAGGTAGATCAACAGGTAGTGGGTTTTGTAGGTTTGGTATGGTCTACCCGAGTAGAGAGTTAATGTTTACGAAAGGCGTGTCTCGCCATCCATTTTCAAACACCACGAAAAGTCGAGAAATCCAACGGAGGCGATCGAGTCTTGTGGGGAAAAGTCGCATAAACCTCTGCAGAGTGTACAATCTAATCATGGTTAGCCGTGTCCCGGTTATGGACAATTCTGAGTATCTAGTACTTGAGTATTCACATGTATCTCATCACTCTTAATTAATATTGTTGGGATGTTAACTACTTTAATTGGGATTGAGTTGGGGTTATACCTTCTCAATGATGTTTCAACCACCATGATAGTTAAAGTAAAATCTATTCCTTTGTTGTAGGAAAAAATTGGCTTTTTCGCAAAAACTATAACCGTAGAGCTTTCCACAAGCCAAATATTGCATGTAGTGATAGCATTATTCTGTTCTTGTTCTACTGTGTTATTGCCAGCATATTCCATGTGCTGACCCGTTCTCGGGCTGCAACGTATTATGTTGCGCAGACTTTTCGAACGAGGAGTAAGGATCGTTAGGTCGTTGCCGTGCAACTCAGCTATGCCGTTGGAGTTGATGGACTCACTTTATCTTCCAAGCCTTCATTTGTTATCGCATTAGATGGCCTTAAGCCATATTATTGTAATAAGTTCTCTTCGAGACATTCGATTTAATAAGTGTGTGATTGCTACTCTGTTATAAATCTGAAAATCGTTATATCGACTAGAGGGGGTGAATAGGCGATTTTATGAATTCTTCACCGAGGAATTTGCCGGTGAGGAAATCCTTAGCGAAGAACTGCTTGCAATGAATAAGTACTCGAGTAAGCATAAGAGAATGCGGGCATGGTCATCATGATGAAATGAAGACAATCAGAGAGTATGTAAAGCGTAAACACAGGATAGCACAAGATGAAGACAAACAGATCAAGAAATTGAACTGAGGAAATTGAGAAAGTCTTCATCAAAGTCTTCAAACACAGATATGAATGAACACTCAACACAAGAATGAGGAAATGAGAGGGTTGAGGAAATAGAACCAGTAAGGTTGGTGAAGACAATGATTTGGTAGAACAGTTCCAACTGCTGTCTCGGTTGTACCTCACGTTGGAGCGGCTGAGTATTTAAACTCAAGGACACACAGTCCCGGACACCCAGTCGGCGAGCACGCAGCTCGGGACACCAAGTCCTCTCCGTATTCTCCTTGAACTAAGGTCACAGACCTCGTCCAATCACTCGTGGTAAGTCTTGAGCGACTTCCAAACCTTCACAGACTTGGTCACTCGGTGATCCACAATTCCTCTTGGATGCTCTAGACCATGACGCCTAACCGTCTGGAAGAAGCACAGTCTTCAAAGGTAACAAGCGTCGGATCCACGCAGGATCAATCTCTTGATGATGCTCAATCACTTTGGGTTTGTAGGGTTTGGTTTTGGGTTTTCCTCACTCGATGATTTTCGCCAAAGTCCTCGGAGGATGGGTTGCTCTCAAATGACAAGTGTCAAGTTTCTCTCGAGCAGCCAACCAGCTAGTGGTTGTAGGGGCGGCTATTTATAGCCTAGGGAGCAGCCCGACATGATAAGACATAAATGCCCTTCAATGATATGACCGTTAGGTGGATAAGATATTTTGGGACAGGTGGGCAAGAAGACAAAGAACGGTCGGAAATTTGAATCTCAAATTCCTCGGGGCTATCATGTTCCTCACTTGTGTAGGCAATCTGCCTTTGGCGAATTCCTAACTCCTCGGTCGAACAAATTCCTCGTGACTGTAAGAACTTCGTCTCACATCAAGAAATTGACTAAACTGTATGAGATTTCCAAAGGCTTCACTCGAAGGGATTGGTAGGTGTAGGATTTTGAGTTGAGCATCACATGGAAATTTTTCCTTAGTATTTCCTCGACCCCTTTAACAAAGACGATGTTTCCTATGACTCAAGAAAGAGAAAACGAAACTACGAAAACAAAAGTCTTCACGCTTCATGTTCCTCAAGTGAATACCAAGTCTTCAAGGTCACACCAATTTCTTCACTTTCAAAGTCTTGTAAAGTCTTGAATATCAAAGTCTTGATCGAAGAACTTCATTTTTAGGGTCGACTTTCTCTGTAAATATCAAACTCCTCATAGACTTATAGACCTGTGTACACTCACAAACACATTAGTCCCTTAACCTATAAGTCTTCAATACACCAAAATCACTAAGGGCACTAGATGCACTTACAATCTCCCCTTTTGGTGATTGATGACAATATAGGTTAAGTTTTCAACGGGATAAACATATGAAGTGTAAATACTGATATTGAGGAATTTGATTGCAAGATATAGAAGAACTCCCCACAAGATGTGCATAGTGAGGAATTTGCTTTTGAGGCAATGCACATTTGAAGAGTTGAATCATGGAGATCTCCCCTATATCTTGTAATTCATACACGCATTTGACATATAATATGAAGAATTTGAAAATGCATGATGAAATATGGTGCTTGATGAAATTCAGCATGCGTGCAATAACATTAATGAGGAACAGGCATGCAAAATAACGCATCAAGCGTATCAGAGCACAGGAGAATCAGAGCTCAGTGCATCAAAAGTATCAAAGCACCATCGGGTTTAAGATTACAACTCGATCCAATAAAAGTTTCAGAAGAACGAGAGTTGTAACTTAACAAAAAAATGCCCATATAATAGACCCGCTTGAAGACTAACTCAAATTTCTCCCCCTTTGTCATTGAATGACCAAAAGGATCAAACCGAGGACAAACGCCTCAAGAATTTCAAGTTGAAGAAGGGCGCCAAAGATTGTTGGGGTCGGTTGTCGTAGTAGGGCCTGCCGCAGATGTCGCCCAAGTCTTCATTTTCATCGGTGTCTCATGATGAAGAATAGGAGCTAGCCACCAAGGAAGGAACTTTGACCTTCTTGTATTTCTTCTGAGGAGGTGCAGACCACCAAATTCTTCCTTGAGACCCATTGTCGTCGGTTCTTCCGTCTTGTAGACATTTGAAAGAACAGCCCAGTGCGTTTGAAGGTTTCATGGAGGTAGTAGTGGTTTTCTTCTTTGCATTGTGTGTAGATGTCATGTTGTGAAGAATTGAAACAAACCGACGCTTGACCCATTTATGATTGCGATCAACCTTCCGATGAAGACCGAGGAGTAACTCACGATCAGTCATCACCACGGTGCTTTGTGGCTTGAGGACTTTGCTTGACCGAGGTATTTGCGGCGAGTCATGTGTGGCGAGTCATCATTGGTGGAGTAGGATGCGGTTTTTTAAACTGTCCATCCAATGGACGAATGCCTTCATCGATCACAGCAGTAGCCTTGCCCTTGTCATCAGCTGAGGTAAATGTCCGTTTGAGGACTTCAATCGGGGGCAAGTAGCTGCAGTGGTTCAGAGTATCAGCCTTATAATTGAGTGAAGACCTTGTCCCGATGAATCTCATTATCCAAGGCGCATAAGGCTTCAGCTCAAATGGTGACATAGCAATGTTTGCCAGAGTCCTCATGAAGAAATCATGGAAGTTGACGGGAACGCCATGAATGATATTGAAAAGCATATTCTTCATGATGCCAACGACTTCTTCATCATTTGAGTCGTGGCCTTTGATAGGACTCATTGTCTTCGTCAGAATCCGATAGACAGTCCGAGGCACATATAATAATTCCTTGACGAGGAATTTGGTTCTTGGGGCCTTCCCTGGCTTCAAAGGCTTCATCAACACTTGCATATAGTGATTTGAAAGTTCGGTTCGTTGTAGATACAACGAGCACCATCAAGTGGAGGATCGAGTGGTAGAGCACGAAGCAATTCGATTCTTTGGTGCCTTGTAGTGAGTATTTTCGGACATCGATCTAACACCCATGAGTTCACGTCTGCAGCGTCTCCGTGATGTGCAGCGTTGCATAGAATTGAAGAATGAGTTCTTCATTCCAATCACGATGTCAGCAGAAATTGAAGTCCGCATCGTGAAGAACACCGAGGACTGGCTCAAAGCTCGGCAGAGACTCCATGTCCACATGAGGAATATGTGCATGATCGAAGACTTTGCCTTTGTTGAAGAGCACCGAGGAATAGAAATTGGCTTGACTGGCAGTCCGTAAACGCCTCTTCCTTATGCGAGCGAATCATATGGATTGTAATCGATGAAGAATACATGCTCATTGAAGAAATCTTCAGCCTTGAACTTTTGCTTTGTTGAGAAGGGATACTTTGGCTTTGGCGGTGGAGTGTCGATGAGTTGCATCACGACCTCTGGAATCGCAATCTCAGGTTCTTCAGTGAGGAATTTCTTGTTCCTCTACAGTGCGATACCGAGGATCAGCAAAGAAGAGTTCATCGGCGCTAGTGGCTGGAATTTCTTCATGGACAGATGAAGTGGGATGAGTTTCTTGAGCCCATTTGAACTGTTGGAGCAGGGACCGAGGTATCTGTTGGATTGGGGTGAAGAGTGGAGAATTTGGATGTTGACTTTCCCAAAAGTCATCGTTCATCACCTGGCGTTGTGCTTCCAATATCCACATCTTCTTCAATTTCCTCAACACCGCCTCTTCACTGTGAACCGAGGCATAGGCGAGGAAATGATTGGGGTTGAAGGGATTGCTTCCACTTCAATTTCTTCATCAATCTGCTCTGACGAAGCAGCATAATGATCTTCTTCATCAGATCCACTTGGGATATCATAATCTTCATCAAAAGGAACAAGGTCCTTTGATGGAATTGAGGAAATTGGAACATCATCAATAGGATTTTCAAAAGAGCTGGTCATTGGCTTCATTTTCTTCGCAGCCGAAGAATTTGACGCAGCTGATGCTTTCCGTTTCTTCACTGCAGCTTGTTCTGCAGCCTTGGTCTTCTTCACATCAGAGGCAGATGGAAGAATTGGAGTTGGTGTTGGTGCAGGAGGAGCTGAGGAATCTGGTTGATTTTCCTCAGGTGCAACTGATGCAGTTTCCCTGACTTGTTCAGTTTCTTCAGGCGTACCACTAGTGGATGCCTTGGCAATTTCTTCAGCGGCTGGAATGGGATCATTAGCCCTGGAACTAGCATTTTCTTCAGCAGCCTGAACTTCATCAGTGGTGCTGGCATGTTCTTCAGTCTGCTGAGCCGAGGCTCCAGCCTAAGGTATTTCATGTTGCGTTGGGGCAACAACATTGGTGAATTTCTTTGTCAGGTTGACGAATCTGACTTTGGCTCCTTGCCAATCAGCATAATAAGCATCAAATTTGTCGCTGAGGGCTTTGATGTCAGCCTGGACCTTGAGAAGTTCCTCAGGTGTCATCTTGACAACGTTTTTCTTCAGGAACTTCTCCTTTCTGTATTGAGCTTTCTTGATCTCTCTTGCCTTTTCAAACTTCCATTTCTCTTCAGTGATGAAATGGGTCAGCATGTGACTTTGTCCAGGGGTCGATGAAAATCAGGCATAGGGTGTTTGGTCCTTGTGCGTAGATCAATGTAATTGAGGATTTTCCTCGGATCCAACAGCGATGTACAGATGTGCCTTTGGCTCTAGCGGCCCTTTCTTGGCGGTCTCGATGATTTCCGCAAGTTCATCATCATCAGCCTCATCATCTTGTGTGGCTCTTGGAAGGCGACCTGTTTCTTCTTGGGACTTGGCCGAGGACCTCGTCAGGTGTGGCCTTAGTCTTCAGCAGAGTCGGGCAGATGAAGACTTTGGTGCGGTGAGGAACTTCTGAAACACCAGAGGCAATGGAGAAGCTGCAGTCCTTTGCACGTGGCGGATGCATAGGTGCCGAGGACTTTGTCGGAACTGCCGAGGACTTGGGAGGAGCTGCTGAGGACTTTGAAGGAGCCGAGGATTTTGGAGGAGCAGGGCAGCATGAGTAATTGGCCGTGAGGGCACGGTGAGAACTTGGCCGTGAGGGCACTATTGGTGAAGCACTTGGCTTGTGTGCGGGCTTCTTTGCCATAGATTTTCTTGGCTTGACAGAGGCCTCGGTGGCAGCAGCGAGAGCAGAGTCCTCATTGAATTTCCTCCTTTGCCTCGTTGGCTTGTCTTGCCAATTTGGCTTGGCGCTTGGCCCATTCTTCAGAAAGTCCCACCACGCTTGATCTTTGGTGGGGTCGACTTCTTGACCGGTGCCAATGGAGCTCTTGGGCATGGAGGATTGAGTGCGAATTTCTTCATGTACTTTGGAGTTACATATCTGTACTCCCTCCATTCCTTGCCCATCTCCGTTCAATCCTTTGAATGTGCACCTTGCGCTGATTTTTGTTTTCTTTGCGAACTCGGCTTCATCAGTGTGCAATAATCAACATATATTTCCTCGGGGATTTCAAAGCAGTCATGACCTCAGGCCTCTTTCCTCCTTTCGTGGCTTCTTTCCTTACGCCATATTCTTGGTGAGGAATTTGAACAAACGAATTCTCTCAAGAAGTATGCAACTTTTCTTCGAGGAACTCTGCAAATGAGTTAAGTTGATGAGAACCTAGTGATTCAGCAGCGGACATGAGTACTGTGAGCAGAGTATAGTTGCGAGGAATTTGGAGAGGTCATATGCGTTCTCGTAAGGTTTTCAAAAGAAATAGTTTGAGGAATTTGACCAGATGAGCCTTGAAGAATTTCACTAAGCGATCTTTGTCTTAGGTTCGAGTTGTATAGATTGAGGATCCACACAATTGAGGAATCTTGAAGAAAATCATTGCTTAGAGAAACGAATCAAGAGCATATTTTGTTTGAGGTGTTCATATGTGTGAAGATTTGAAGAATAAACACCTTTGAAGATTTTCAGGAAGGTTTGAGAATGAAAGCAAGTAATAAAAGTAACTTTTAATTACCGAAGTGAAGAACACGATGAACTAAGAAGAACAGTTGGGAAGTTAAATGATTCAGATCTTCCACGCCCTAACTTGGCGGAGGGAGACATCTACTGGCGGCGGAGTGAAGATTTCCGCATGATCGGCGCGAGTACGCGTCGGCGACGAGGTCGAGGCGATGAAGCTCTTCCTCACCGGCGACGATGGAGTAGCGGGGCGCTAGGGTTTGAGGAGCTCGAGCGAGAGAGCGGTCGGCGGAGTAAAGGAAGTGAGGAAGGGAGAGGGGTATATATAGCCACGGTGAAAAACTGTTCGCTCAAGATTTGGGACTAACGTGCCTGACCATTCTCATTCGCTGACATGTGTCACCCACGTCTTGAAAAGTGGAGATCGTGTTAGATCGTGGGTGAATAGATAAATCCATCGTGGGATGCGGAACGGTTTGAGCGGCAAAACTGAAAGTTTGGATAAGGTCAGTTTTAAAGTTCCATTCGCAATTTCTTCAGCTGACAAGGACACAGTGAAGATTTTGAACGAGTTTCAAATAGAACGCACATGAAGAATTATGAATAGATTGGGTTGAGTATAGCATAGAGGGGGAAGGGTCCGATCACATTCACTTAGCAGAAAAAGCGACTTGAAGAAATAGCCATAAGTGAATGCTGTAGAGGACATAAACCCATATATATATATATATATACTAATGAAGAAAAACGACGGAAACAGTGAAGATTTTGAAAAGTTGAAGAAATTGAAAAACTGAAGAATTTCAAAAATGAGGAAAAACTCAAATTGAAGATTTTCAACTTTGGTGGTGGCGTGACCCACCGTATAAGAATGAAGATTTCAGACACCGCGTACAATTGTCGAGGGTTACGAGAATCAAATTCTTCATTAATTTCTTCACACTTAGAGTGTTATTCTTCATGGATTGAAGAAAACGTTTCTTCATGTGTTGCACATCTAAGTCATCAATTTTGCATAAGTGTCGGGATGTGTGTCCTTTTCAAAGAACATTCAAGATTCTAAGATATTTAGCTCACACCGCAACTTGCTAAATCTCTTCTCATCCAAGGGCTTAGTGAAGATATCGGCTAGCTGTTCTTGGTCTTCACATGCTCGATGGAGATGTCGCCTTCAACACATGATCACGAAGAAAATGATGACGAATTTGAATGTGCTTTGTCTTCGAGTGCTGAACTTGGTTGTGAGCAATCTTGATGTCACTCTCATTGTCACGAGAGAGGCACATTCTTCACGTTGATGCCGTAGTCCTTGAGAGTTTGCTTCATCCACAGCAATTGAGCACAACAAGAGCCAGCAGCAATGTATTCAGCTTCCGATGAGCGGTGATATGCAATTCTGTTTCTTCGAGGACCAACGGACCAAAGATCGTCCGAGGAAATGACAAGTACCAGATGTTGACTTGCGGTCCACACGATCACCAACATAGTCGAGTCGTAATATCCAATGAGATCAAAAGTAGAGCCCTTGGGGTACCATAATCCTAGTGTTGGTGTGTGAGCTAGATATCGAAGAATATGCTTCTGACCTTATGGTGTGATTCCTTGGTGTAGCTTGAAATCGGGCACACATGCAAACACTAAGCATTATATCTGGCCTAGATGCACATAAGTACAATAGAGAACCAATCATGGAGCGGTATACCTTGTGATCAAGTCAATACCATTCTCATCGATTGCATAGATGGCCATTTGTGGGCATAGGAATTTTGACGCCTTTGCAATCTTGCATGCCGAATTTCTTGAGGACATCTTTGAGGTATTTCTCTGAGATATGAATATGCCATTGTGTTGTTGACGAATTTGAAGACCTAAGAAGAATTTCAACTCTCCCATCATAGACATTTGATATTCTTCACTCATCATATAGGCAAATTCATCACTATAACGTTGGTCAATACAGCCAAAGATAATATCATCAACGTATATTTGGCACACAAACAGTTCACCATCATATGATTTAGTAAAGAGAGTAGGGTCGAGTGAACCAGGTGTGAAGCCATTCTTCACGAAGAATTCCTTCAATGTATCATACCACGCCCGTGGGTCTTGTTTGAGACCATAGAGGGCCTTGTTGAGTCTGAAGACTTTGTCGATTCTTTGGATCTTCAAAACCGGGGTTGAGCAACATATACTTCTTCCTCAAGCTTACCATTGAGGAATGCACTTTTCACATCCATTTGATATAAAGTGATATTGTGATGGTTAGCATAGGCAAGTAATATCTGAATAGACTCAAGTCTAGCAACAGTGCAAAAGTTTCATCGAAATCAATTCCTTCAACTGTGTGTAGCCTTGAGCTACAAGTCGTGCCTTATTCCTCACCACTAGGCCATTTTCATCTTGATTGTTGCAGTAGATCCACTTTGTGCCAGTGATATTATGCTTGCGAGGATCTGGACGTTTGACCAGTTCCCAGACATTGTTGAGCTCGAACTGATGTAATTCTTCTTGCATGGCCTGGATCCACTTAGGCTCCAGAAATGCTTCATCTACCTTAGTGGGCTCTGTGATAGAGACAAAAGCATAGTGCCCACAAAAGTTAGATAAATGTGAAGCTTTTGAGCGTGTGAGAGGACCTGGCGCTTCAATGTCATCGATGATCTTGTCAACTTGCACTTCTTTTGCAACGCGAGGATGAGCTGGTTGTCGTCGAGGAATTTGATCATTTTCTCAAAGCACCATTGTCTTGACATTATCTTCAGTGCATCACTCGGCGTTCTTCACGTCTGGAATGAATTCTTGACAGATTCTTGAAGAGGAATGACATCCTCGTTGCCTTGAACTTGATAGATTCCTCGGTGCTGGTTCATCTAACACAGAAGGTAGGTGCTCTCTTTGCGAGCCATTAGTTTCATCGAACCGCACATCTACAGTGTCAACAATCTTATGAAGAGCGATGTTGAAGACTCTGTAGGTGCGCGAGTCCTTTCCATAACCAAGCATAAAACCTTCATGTGCTTTCGGTGCAAATTTAGAACAATGATGAGGATCTCTAATCCAGCATTTAGCACCGAAGACTTTGAAATAACTTACATTGGGTTTCTTGTCAGTGAGGAGTTCATAGGCAGTCTTCTTGAAGAATTTGTGAAGATACACTCTGTTGATGATGTGGCATGCAGTATCAATTGCATCAATCCAAAAACGACTAGGCGTTTTGTATTCATCAAGCATAGTGCGAGCCATCTCAACAAGAGTTCTGTTCTTTCGTTCCACGACGCCATTTTGCTGAGGAGTATAGGGAGCAGATAACTCATGAGTAATACCAAGTTCATCAAGATAGGCATCAAGACCAGAATTCTTGAACTCAGTTCCATTGTCACTCCTGATGTGTCTGATCTTCACACCAAAGTTAGTTGAAGCCCTCGAGGAAAATCGTTTGAAGACTTCCTGCACTTCATTTTTGTAAGTAACAATGTGTACCCATGTGTAACGAGAGTAATCATCAACAATAACAAAGCCATATAGAGATGCATCATTAGTGACTGCTGAGTAATGATTAGGACCAAAGAGGTCCATGTGAAGCAATTGAAGGGACGAGTAGTGGTCATGATAGTCTTTCTTTGGATGCTTGGCCTTGGTCATTTTCCAGCTTCACAAGCTCCACACAAGTGATCCTTGAGGAATTTGACATTCTCAATGCCAATGACATGCTTCTTCTTTGCAAGCGTGTGCAAATTCCTCATGCCCGTGTGACCAAGTCGCCGATGCCATAGCCAGCCTTCTGAAGCTTTTGCAAGTAGACACACGGCTGGTTGTGGTCCTGTAGAGAAATCAACAATATACAAGTCTCCTCTCCTAAAGCCTTCGAAGACTTTGGAATTGTCAGCTTTCATAATCACAACACAACGATACTTGCCAAAGATAACACCATATCAAGATCACAAAGCATTGAGACTGACATGAGTTTGTATCCTAAGGACTCAACAAGCATGACTTTGTCCATGTGTGTGTCCTTAGAGATCGCAACCTTACCAAGACCCAATACCTGACTTTTGCCTTTGTCAGCAAAGATGATATGCTTCAGATGTGACGGTGATAAGGGAGCATCCATCAATAGATTCTTGTCACCAGTCATGTGATTTGTACATCCACTGTCGAGAACCCACTCAGTGGCTTTGGGTTGATCATCCTACAGATGAATTAGTGCAACTTACGATCTCATATACTTCATCAGTGAAGAATATGATATCAAGTTCATTTCATCATGATTAGCCTGCGTCCTTTCAGGCATTTTTGTCAGGCCCCCAGCAAATTCTTCAGACGTTTAAAGCACGTCTGGAGACCTGACCCTGCAGAAGAGGTTAGTTCTTTTTCTTCACCACCCACATCTAAAGGGGTGGCAAAGAGTTCATCACTCTGCGAGCACCATATGAGAATGGTGGCATAGAGTCCAATCATTTCGTTTCACATAAGAGGGGTTAGGGTAAGCATATGAATAAGTAGAGAAATTCTTCGAGGACTTATGAACATATTGGTTTGAAGAATAGTGCACATATTCATAGCCCTTAGCTCTACCCTGTGAAACAGAGTTGTTAGCACGATGATAATCATATGAGGACTTTGATCCTTTTGAGGAATTTGATCCACGTGAAGAATTTGGTCCGTATGAGGACTTGGATCCATATGAAGAATTTGGTCCATATGAAGAGTTTGATCTGGGGTTCCTATTCTTCACAGGTGGTGTCATGAGGACATTCACCTGAAGACTTTCAAGACACTTCTTGGGAACCCAGATTTTCTTCATAGGGGAACCGTTCTGCAGATTAGTGCCAACATATCTAGCAAATACTTCACCATTCTGATTTTTGAACAGTTTATAGTTGGAGTCAAATGACTCATCATAAGAATGAGGAGATTCGCATGTAAAGCCAGATAAGTTAGATGGATCAACTGGAGGTCCCTTTGCAGCAACCCATGAGGTTTTGGGATCCGCTCGGGCTTCCAATATGTTCCATCGGCATTGAGTTTCCTCTCAAAGGCAATACCCTCTTTCCTAGGGTTCTGTTGAGGATATGCTTTTAAGCACATCACAAAGAGTCGATGCCCTTTGAGGCTTTTGTACATGCTGTCATGTACAATTCCTTCAACCTGCATCGTCAAGTGATACTAGCAATGTCCTCGATGAGGAATTAGTGATAGCAGAGGCAGGTGAAGAATTTGTAACAGTTGAAGCATTTGAACATTCGGTGAAGAATTAGCGATTCACGCTCAATGCACTTTAAGCATGGAGGAACAAATTCTTCCCGAGAAGCGCTGATTTGTTGAGCAAGTAATGAATCGCGCTCCTTCTGAAGATCTTCATAACTCACTCTTAGCTTCTCAAGATCTTGGTTTCTTTGAAGAAATTCATAAGAAAGTTTCTCATGATCAGACAAGAGAGTGTTATGATGACCTTGAAGGCTGTCAAACCTAGACTGAAGTCTCTGAAGATTTTCAGTCAGGGCTTTAGTGTGAATTATTTCTTCACCTAACATATCATCACTTTTATCTAGCATGTTTTGAACCTTTTCAAAAGCCCTTTGTTGTTTTGTAGCAATCTTAGCAAGTTTTGAGTAACTGGGCTTTAGATCTTCATCAGATTCATTTTCACTAGATTCATAGGAGGTATATTTGAGTACCTTGGCACCCTTTTCCATGAAGCAATAGGTGGGAGCGTAGTCATCACTATCTTCATCAGCTTTGTTGGTGAGGTCATTTTCTTGAGTTGAAGATGGACTTGTCGACGAAAGCAAGAGCGAGAGCTAGACTCGCCACACTGCACTCAGATTCTTTCGATGCCTCCTCTTCCTCATGTTCCTCGATTCAGCTTGAGTCCATTTCCTTGCCAATGAATGCCCGAGCCTTTTTGGAGCTGCTCTTCTTGTGAGAAGAAGGCTTTGAGGATTTTGATGATGAAGATTTGACGATTTCTTCTTCTTCTTAGCGCCATCATAACTGTAATCCTTGTATTTCTTCTTCTTTAATTCCTTTTCCCATCGAGGACAATCTTGAATGTAGTGACCAGGTTTCTTGCATTTGTGGCAAAGTCTTCTCTTATAGTCTTTGGATGAGGAATCACTTTGCTCATTGAGGATTTTCCAAAGTGACCACGTCTTGAGAACTTCGGAATTTCTTCACGAGCAGTGCTAGCTCTGGCTCAATTCTTCAGATCTCTAAGGCTACTACGAGTCTTCACACTCAGATTCGAGACACAGCCTTGGCCTTGAGGCACGTGTTTTCCATAGCTAGAACCATAGAGGCCTCTCTTTCAAAGAAGTGGAACTCATGAGTATTTAGCCTCTCGAGGATATCAGCTGGATCAAGTGACTTGTAGTCAAGACGCTCTTGTATCATCGGTGCGAGTATCAAATGAGGAATCAAGCGATCTCAACAATTTCTTCACCACCTCATGGTCGGTGATGTCAAGGGCACCAAGCGCTTGAAGCTCATTTGAGATGTCGATGAGGCGATCGAAGGTTTGTTGAACATTTTCGTTGTCGAGTCTTTTGAAGCGGTTGAAGAGATTGCGAAGAACATCAACTCGAGAGTCACGCTGAGTTGAGACTCCTTCATTTACTTTGGACAACCTGTCCCAGATGAGCTTGGCAGTTTCCAAAGCACTCACTCCTCCATATTGTCCTTTGCTTAGATGGCCACATATGATATTCTTCGCTTGAGAATCGAGTTGCTTGAATCTCTTCACCTCAGCAGCATTCAGAGAAGGTGTGACTGAGGGAACACCATTTTCCACAACATACCAGAGATCGTTGTCAATTGCCTCAAGATGCATTGGCATCTTGTTCTTCCGAAGAGGGTAGTCCGTCCCATCAAAGGTAGGACACCTGCTGAGACCTTGATCATACTGCGGTCGACATAACTAAAACTCCGGTGGTTGAACCAAAATCACACGAACAAGGAGTGCCTTGCTCGATACCAATTGAAAGTCGTTATATCGACTAGAGGGGGGAATAGGCGATTTTATGAATTCTTCATCGAGGAATTTGCGGTGAGGAAATTCCTTAGCTAAGAACTACTTGCAGCGGAATAAGTACTCGAAGTAAGCATAAGAGAATGCATGCATGGTCATCATGATGAAATGAAGACAATCAAAGAGTATGCAGAAAGCGTAAACACATGATAGCACAAGATGAAGACAAACAGATCAAGAAATTGAGGCGAGGAAATTGAGAAAGTCTTCATCAAAGTATTCAAACACAGATATGAATGAACACTCAACACAAGAATGAGGAAATGAGAGGGTTGAGGAAATAGAACCAGATAAGGTTGGTGAAGACAATGATTTGGTAGACCAGTTCCAACTGCTGTCTCGGTTATGCGTCTGGTTGAGCGGTGAGTATTTAAACTCGAGGACACACAGTCCGGACACCCGATCGCTAAGCACGCAGCTCAGACACCAAGTCCTCACCGTATTCTCCTTGAACTAAGGTCACAGACCTCATCCAATCACTCGTGGTAAGTCTTCAGCGACTTCCAAACCTTCACAGACTTGGTCGTTCGGCGATCCACAATTCCTCTTGGATGCTCTAGACCATGACGCCTAACCGTCTGGAAGAAGCACGACTTCAAAGGTAACAAGCGTCGGATCCACGCAGGATCAATCTCTTGATGATGCTCAATCACTTTGGGTTTGTAGGGTTTGGTTTTGGGTTTTCCTCACTCGATGATTTTCGCTCAAAGTCCTCGGAGGATGGGTTGCTCTCAAATGACAAGTGTCAAGTTTCTCTCGGAGCGCCAACCAGCTAGTGGTTGTAGGGGCGGCTATTTATAGCCTAGGGAGCAGCCCGACATGATAAGACATAAATGCCCTTCAATGATATGACCGTTAGGTGGATAAGATATTTTGGGACAGGTGGCGGCAAGAAGATAAAGAACGGTCGGAAATTTGAATCTCAAATTCTCGGGGCTATCATGTTCCTCTTGTGTAGGCAATCCGCCTTTGGCGAATTCCTAACTCCTCGGTCGAACAAATTCCTCGTGACCGGAAGAACTTCGTCTCTGTCACTGAAGAAATTGACTAAACTGTATGAGATTTCCAAAGGCTTCACTCGAAGGGATTGGTAGGTGTAGGATTTTGAGTTGAGCATTACATGGGAATTTTTCCTTAGTATTTCCTCGACCCCCTTTAACAGTACGGTGTTTCCTATGACTCAAGAAAGAGAAAACGAAACTACGAAAACAAAAGTCTTCACGCTTCATGTTCCTCAAGTGAATACCAAGTCTTCAAGGTCACACCAATTTCTTCACTTTCAAAGTCTTCAGAAAGTCTTCAGAATATCAAAGTCTTCAGTCGAAGAACTTCATTTTTAGGGGTCGACTTTCTCTGTAAATATCAAACTCCTCATAGACTTATAGACCTGTGTACACTCACAAACAAATTAGTCCCTTAACCTATAAGTCTTCAATACACCAAAATCACTAAGGGGCACTAGATGCACTTACAAAATCCTTCGAGTACTGTGTGTGTCAGCATTACCGATCCAGGGATGACACGAAAACACAGAGACTTGACCATCTGAGGTCGGGTCGCTACATATTCCCTTAGGATGAGTGTTTTGCCCCTGACTGGATCCGTCATGATCCCGTCAGACTCCGCATCAAGCCCCAGTGGGCTAACACTACTACTCGTGCTGAGGCGGCGGCTGCTAAGATGGCTGTTGATGGGGAGGAGAGTGAGGCGAAAGATGCATATGAGGACCGCTCTGCTGGGTTTGCCCCTCCCTCTACTAAGCCCTCATGGGCTAAGAAGCTAAAGGCCAAGATGAAGGCCTTGTTTTGCATGTAGGCAAAGGGGCAGTACAGGACTCACGTTGCCTCCAAGGAGAGTCGTCGCCGCGACAAGAAGATTATGAGGGTTTTTGGAGAGGAAGTTTCTGGCGGTTCCGAGGAGCACATCACTCCAGAGGCTGAGTGGATGGCAAAACAAGGCTACAAGTGGACTGATTCTGAGGAGGAGCCCATCCCTGCTGCCGAGTCTGATGAAGAGCGCGTGAGTGACTACTCCGCTTTAGCCACCACTTGTGTTGTTGGTCCTCTCTGCCTTTTTGGCATCTCGATGCCAAAGGGGGAGAGAGTGTAGGGATTTGCGAGTCATGTGTCGTGCTTTGCTTGCCTTTGTTTCCGTTGAACCTTGTTTGCTTTGGTTTGGTTTGCGTTTGTGAGTCTTTTCTATCATATGGTAATACATATGCACTCTATCGTACCTTATTGAGCTTATAATATCTTGTGCTACTTATATTATGATCTTGTTTACTATCTTTCTTAGTGTTAGCCTTATTGTTGCAAGATATGCCTTGTCTATAAAATATAGGGGGAGTGTTGATCCTAGTTTGTGTGTCGTGCAGTCCAAAGCACTTATCTAGATTGCACACATCTAGGGGGAGCCCGTCTATATTTTAGAGATGTGTGGTTTGCTCATGTTCTAAATTTTCTCCCTTGTGCAAATCCCGTATTGTCATCAATCCACCAAAAAGGGGGAGATTGTAAGGGCATATTTATCCCTAAGGTGTTTTGGTGATTGATGACAATGCTTTTGTGGACTAATCATGTGCCTTAGTATTTCAGACTTTTCATCACTAGGCACAAGACGGTTTGGTGCCCCTCGAATACTATTGAAGACGACGTTTTCCTATGCTTCTTTTCTGTGGATTTGAGTCGTAGGAAAGCCATACTATTAAGAGGGGGTCCGCTTTGGAAAAGGTTTGGGTGGAATCATCACGTACAGGTTTATTACTTTTGCACCGCCTTTCCCTTAGCACTTTGGAGCATCATCCGTTTCTTCATGTTTATGCAAAAAGAAGAATTCCTAGTGTTGCTGTTCTGGGGGCATGCAGTAGTACTGCTCTTGGGAGCGGTAGTACCGTAGGCCCCTGCGGTAGTAACGCAGGTCCTTGGGTAGTACCGCAGGTGTTCACGATAGTACCGCTCCTCAGGAGCGGTAGTACCTTGACCTCCGGCCAGGCTCAGCTGCTCGTGCGGCTGTAGGGGCGGATGCAATTTTTTACATCCGCGCCCTACGCGGTAGTACCGCCCCATGCGCGCAGTAGTACCGTGAGTCCTGGTCTGGCACAACAACATGAGCGGAAGTAGGGGCGGATCTAAATTTTTTCATCCGCTCCCTGCGCGGTAGTACCGCGTGCCAAGTGCGGTAGTATCGTGTCAGTTTTTTGCATCGTTGGAATCTCAGCGGAAGTTGGCACGGATGTAATTTTTATTTGTCCACGCCCTTCCCAGGCTAGTCCAATCCTGCCTTGTGGTAGTACCGCAAGGGAGAGTGGTAGTACCGCGCCAGCGGTAGTACCGCTCTTAGCTTCTGTGCTACAGGCCTGTGCTAGCTCCTGTCGTGGCTGCGGTAGTACCACGGTTAGCCGTGGTAGTACCGTGAGCCTCTGCGATAGTACCGCTTGTTTGATGCGGTAGTACCACAGGTCGTGGGCTGGTTAAGTGGATAACAGTTGGATTTGTCTCTCCACTATATAAGGGGTGTCTTCTTCTCCGAGTTGACCACCTCTTCCAACCCGAAGCTCCATTGTTGCTCCAAGCTCCATTTTCGCCCAATCTCTCTCCCTAGCCAATCAAACTTGTTGATTTTCTAGGGATTGGTTGAGAAGGCTCTGATCTACACTTCCACCAAGAGAAATTTGATTCCCCCCACTAATCCCTTGCGGATCTTGTTACTCTTGGGTGTCTGAGCACCCTAGACGGTTGAGGTCACCGCAGAGCCATAGTCCATTGTGGTGAAGCTTCGTGGTGTCGTTGGGAGCCTCCAATTAAGTTGTGGATATTGCCCCAACCTTGTTTGTAAAGCTCCGGTTGCCGCCTCCAAGGGCACCAATAGTGGAATCACGGCATCTCGCATTGTGTGAGGGCGTGAGGAGAATACGGTGGCCCTAGTGGCTTCTTGGGGAGCATTGTGCCTCCACACCGCTCCAACGGAGACGTACTTCCCTCAAAAGGAAGGAACTTGCATGAGATCCTCGTCTTCACCGGGTCCACTCTTGGTTATCTCATGCCTTTACTTGTGCAAGCTTATTTGTGTTATATCCCTTGCTTGCTTGTGTGCTTGTTGTTGTCGCATCTTATATGTCGCTCACCTAGTTGCATATCTAGACAACCTACTTTGATGCGAAGTTTAATTTGGTAAAGAAAAGCTAAAAATTGTTAGTTGCCTATTCACCCCCCTCTAGTCAACTATATCAATCCTTTCAACATCTCCATTGGAGCGGTTTGGAGGCACAATGCTCCCCAAGAAGCCACTTGGGACACCATATTCTTCCCACGCCCTTGCACAATGCAAGATGCCATGATTCCACTAGTGGTGCCATTTAAGGCGGCGATCAAACCTTTACAAACAAGGTTGGGGCTCTCTCCACAACTTAATTGGAAGCTCCCAACACCACCACGAAGCTTCACCATAATGGATTGTGGCTCCGAGGTGACATCTTTCGTCTAGAGTGCCCAAACACCAAAGTGTAACAAGATATGCAAGGGATTAGTGGGGCAATCAAATTTCTCTTAGTGGAAGTGTTCGAGGCCCTCTCCTAGAAACCCTAGAGAATTAACAAGTTTTAATGGCTAGGGAGATAGATCGGGCAAAAATGAGCTTAGGGGAAACAATGGAGTCAAGGGGATAAGAGATAGGTCTTCTTGGTGAAGAAGACCCCCTTTATATGGTGGGACAAAAGATCCAACCGTTATGCTTTGCCCGCGGTAAAGCGGTACTACCGCTCCTAGGAATCGTACTACCGCTTTAGGCAGCAGTTCCAGTCGAAACTAGTGAGTATAGTAGTACTAGAGCGGTACTATCGTCCATCTGAGTAGTACTATCGCTTCAGATCACATTGCAGAGTGAAATCGCGGTACTGAAGTGGCACCAGAGAAAAAGTACCATGTTAAGCGATACTGCCGGTTAACTACCACCCAAGTACCATTAATGCTGAAAGGGCAACAATGGCCCCAAATTAAGTGGTAGTAGCACCAGTGGTACAACATGGAAGTACCGTGCAAGTGATTCACTCCAATATTGCTACTAATGACTAATGAATGCAAAGTATTCCACAAATCCTCTCTTTGATGTATTTCCACAAGAAATTGGCAAAAAAAGAGAATAAATCAAGTGTGAACATGGAAAGGAGTGGAAAAGGAGATAGAAGAAATCATCAGGAGGTGCACCAATGAAGTCAACACAAAAGACAGTGTTTCACACGACCACAAGCGCTCGTATGAACGGTCGTATGGCATGGATTCTGAGGCTCCTCGTCCACCAGAACAACTTTTATAAAGGGGACCACGCCAAAATGTCAACAGAACATCCGCGAGCGAAGCCAGGATAGAGCTCTCATCAACCCTAGTTGTCGCCATTTCCATCTCCATAGCCACCATCACCACCATAGTGCTTCCTCTCTAGATCATACTTGTAATCATGCATGGCACAAGGCATCCATTATAATACATATTATCAATCAATCGATCTTCAAGATGTGTTCTTCAGGCGATCTGATCTTCATGTGTGAGTAGGTCGGTAAGGTATGCGGTGACGCTTAGGCCTTGCAAACCGCCATATTTGTTGTAGGGATCAATGGAAGTGCTTTGAATTAACATCCCGTATGTGTGAAATAAAATTGTTCCATAGATGTCTCTTGTCTCATCCGCGATCTTCATCCCTGCAGGTATCGAGGATCATGGAGATTGAGCTACTGAGAGGCTAAGGGAGGCTAAGGGAGGAAGAACGTGAATTAATATGAAGTGTTATTCTGAACACTAGTAATAAAAGGGTTTAGTACGATAACACGGATCCAATCCTATGGAAGTGTCACTTCGAGTCATACGGACGACACCATGCTGGAGATAGGATCGGATGACACCATGCTGGAGATAGGATCGCACATAAGGTATTACAATCTGGTTTTTATTGGTCTACTGGCTTGAAGGATGCACGTAAGTTTGCCTTATCTTTTGATGAATGTCAAAGAATTGGTAATGTTGGTAAACATCAGGAAATGCCTATGAACTATTCAGATGTTATTTAACCATTTGATGAATGGGGTTTTGATTATATGGGGCCTTTTCTTTCCTCTAATGGGTATACTCATATTTTAGTTGATGTTACGTTACTAAATGGATAGAAGCTATTCCAACTAGTAGTGCTGATCATAACACTTCTATTAAAAAGCTTAAAGAAGTTAATTTTTCTGATGTTTGGAGTCCCTAGATATTTAATGACTGATGGTGGTTCACACTTTATTCATGGTGCGTTCCGTAAACTTCTTGGTAAATATGATGTTAACCAGAGAATTGCATCACCATATCATCCTCAGTCTAGTGGTTAAGTTGAATTGAGCAATAGGGAAATAAAATTAATCTTGCAAAAGGCCATTAATAGATCTAGAAATAATTAGTCTAAGAAACTTGATGATGCACTATGCGCTTATAGTACAACTTATAATTATCCTATGGGCATGTCTCCATATAAAATGGTCTATGGAAAAGCATGTCGTTTACCTCTTGAGTTAGAACATAAAGCTTATTGGGAAATTAAAGAACTTAATTATGATTTCAAACTTGTTGGTGAAAAGAGGTTGTTTGATATTAGCTCCTTAGATGAATGGAGAACACAAGCCTATGAAAATGCCAAGTTGTTTAAAGAAAAAGTTAAAAGATCGCATGACAAAAGAATCCAAAAAACGGGAATCTAAAGTAGGTGATCAAGTTATTTTGTACAACTCTCGTTTCAGATTCTTTTCATGCAAACTTCTCTCCAAATGGGAAGGGTCATATATCGTTGAAGAAGTTTATCACTCTAGAGCTATTAAGATCAATAATGCCGAGTGCACTAATCCGAGACTAATTAATGGGCAAAGAAGTAAACATTATAACTCAGGTACGCCCATTAATGTTGAAACTAATATTATTCAATTAATGACACCGGAGGATCACATAAAAGAGGCCTTCCGGAACGCTCCAGAACACCAGAAAGGATTAGGTATGTGGTACGGTCTCTGTTGGAAAAGGCAGTGCCTAGGAGGCGCTTAGGCACGCCTAGGCACTAGGCAATGGCCAAACGCCTCGCCTAGGGCATAAATGGAGGTCTAGGTAGGGCAAGCAAGGAATTGCCTACCCAAGCAAGAAATCATGCCACATACTGCACTGATACGCCAAACGGGTTCTATTCCAATGGTAGTAGACTGTAATTAACTTATTTATATGCCCGAAACAAATATCAACAACCATATAATAATCACAAATACACTCCGAGTAAAAACTATATTACCGCCTAGGCCGCGCATAGGGCGCTTAGGCACCGCCTAGGCACTAGGCGAAGGCCAGCCGCCTCGCTTACGCCTACCGCTTTTTCCAACCTTGGGTACGGTAAGTAAAATGACTCCAAAAATTAGATAATAACAATGTTTGTTCATTACGGAATATATATAAAAATATAAAAATAATAAACAACTGGGATAGTGCACAGGAAGCAACAAGCCTGAGGGCAAGCCCTACCCCCTGTGTGTTCCTCCCGAGCTTGTGGCTCCCTCATGGACTTTTCGGACTGCGTTTGTCTTCTATATTACTTTTCGTGCACGGTAAAAATTCATTATATATACTCTCGGATGTTTTGACCACCACATTGCAAGATTCTCCTCTGTTCTTGTTTCATGTTGTTTTTCTGGCAGATCTGATAGTATGTCGTCCCAAGGCTCGGATGTAGAGAGCTATGTTTCCCATTAGGTTGCCAACCCAAGGATTTACGGTGATGTTAATCCATATGAGTGGCCCATGGATGAAGAAGAAGAGACGGATTTGAAGTAGACAGATTGCTCAAGCAAAGAAGAAGATGTCTCCCTACCTCAACCAGGGGACATGCATGTGGAGTTCAAGAAATCAAGCCTCCCAAACACAGTAAAAGATTCTAAGTTCTAATTCACTCCTTTTCGTCGTGTGCTGGGATAAGAGGACAAGTTGCGTCAGAAAATCTGGGAACTTGAGTAGCAAGTCTACAAGCTGAAAGAGGAAAATTGTACCCTCAAGTGGTAGGAGTGGCAGGACAAGCCTACCACTTCCTCACCGCCACCATCACCGAAGAAAGAAACTTGAGTACACGGGTATGGGCACCACCCTTGGCTTGTTCGAAGCTTGGGGGAGGTGCCCCGGTATCGTATCACCATCACTTTTATCATCATTACGTACCTTAGTTCGATCCTTAGTTATTTCGTGATTTAGAAGAATAAGTTTTAGTATGCTTTAGTTTCGAGTGCTTGTTTCGTGATCTATCTATCTGTGTAATCGTGTGAGAGTTATATAACAAAGAGTAGTTTTGAGTTTTTCTTTACTTTCTTGTTTCAATGTTAGCAATGAAAGAGAAATAATAAAAGAATGAAAAGATCATATGCTAATCCCATGGGGAGTAATGACTTCACATAAAAGAAGTATAGTGAATAAAATTTATTGGAAGTTGACAAACATAGCCTTGGTCATTGGTGCAATCCATGAAAAAAGTAATGAAGGAAGCGAGGTCTCACAAATAAATATACTATCTTGGACATCTTTTATGATTGTGAGCCCCCATCAAATATTCTATATCAATTAGTTGAGTTGGACAAGGAAGACAACGTAATGAGTTATGGTTGCTTATATACACAGAGAAGTTATATTGTCACGGATCCTCTAACATGTGGTTCTTGTCTAGGATCTTTTGCTAGCCAAAATTCGCACTAAATAGAGATACTACTTGTGCATCCAAAACCCCTTAAATCCAGTCTCTTGCCATGAGTGTCCACCATAACTACCTATGGATTGAATAAGATCCTTCAAGTATGTTGTCATCGGTGCATAAAGAATAAAAATTGCTCCTAAATATGTATGGTATTTTATTATAAGGGAAAATAAGCTTTGTACGATCTTATGATGGAAAAGAAATAAAAGTTATGGACTACATAATAAAGGTTGCTATCATAAGGGGCAATATAAAGTGATGTTCCTTTACATTAAGAGCTTGCACATCCAAAAACAAAAAGCGCATGACAACCTCTGCTTCCCTCTGCGAATGGCCCATCTTTTACTTCTATGTATTTATTGTTATGCAAGAGGCAATAATGTTCATCCCTATTCTGAATGTAGGTGATCATGAGTTATTATTGTTGACATTACCCTTGAGGTAAATAACTTGGGAGGCGAAACTATAAGCCTCTATCTTTCTATGTGTCTGACTGAAAATTTTGCTATAAATATGCCTTGAGTGTCAGCAATCATAGAAGATTAAATGGTAGTTGAGTATGTGAACTTGCTAAACAAAGCTCTTACATGGACTCTTTCTGAAAATATGATGGATTGTGATTGTTTCAATGACTGAAATCATAGTTTGTTAGCTTCCGATGAAGTTTATGTTTCATACTTTAGTTTGTGAACAGATTGTTACCCTAGCATGAGAAGTTTGATGATGATATATTGTTGCTATGATAATGACCATGATTCTTCCATCTCTGTATTTTATTTTTATCGACACCTCTCTCTCTCTCTCTCTCTCTCTCTAAACATGTGGTCATGATTATCGATTTCGGCTTTCGCTTGAGGACAACCGAGGTCTAAGCTTGGGGGGTCCATTTTGCATCATGTTTTCATATTGTTATTTATTGTATTTTGGATTGTGATTTCACTCTATGATGCAATTCTTATGCCTTTCCTCTCTTATTTTGCAAGTTCCACATGAAGAGGGAGATTGCCGGCAGCTGGAATTCTGGACCGGAAAAGGCTACAACAGAGATAGCTATTATGCACAACTCCAAATGACCTGAAAATTTATGAAGAATTGTATTGGAATATATAAAAATTATTGGTGAAAGAATTACCATAAGGGGACCCACCAGGTAGCCACAAGCCTGGGGGCGCGCTACCCCCCAAGGCACACCCTCCGAGCTTGTGGGGCCCTTGGCAGGCCTTCAAGGCCCATCTTCTCCTATATGATGCCATTTTCCCTAGAAAAAAATCATAAGAATACTTTCAGGATGAAGCATCGTTGTCTCGAGGCGGAACCTAGGCAGGAGCACTTTTGCTCTTCGGCGGAGTGATTTCGCCGGGGACACTTCCCTCCGGCGGGGGAATCGAAGCCAACATCACCAACAACCCTCTCATCATGAGAGGACCAATCTTATCCAACATCTTCACCAGCACCATCTCATCTCAAACCCTAGCTCATCTCTTGTATCCAATCTATGTCTCGAAACCTCAAATGGGTAGTGTTGATTACATCTTGTAGTTGATGCTAGTTCATTTATTTGGTGGAGGAATATGACTTGTGAGTAGTTACTTCTGTTCTTGAGGACATGGTAGAAGTCTCGTTATAAGTAATCATGTGAATTTGGTATTCATTTGATATTTTGATGATATGTATGTTGTTGCTTCCTTTAGTGGTGTCATGTGAATGTCGACTACATGACACTTGACCATACCTAAACCTAAGGGAAGGCATTCTGGAGTAATAATTAGATGATGGGTTAATAGAGTGACAGAAGCTTAAACCCTACTTTATGCGTTATTTCGTATGAGGCTGATTTGGATCCATATGTTTCATGCTATGGTTAGATTTATCTTAATTCTTGTTTCTTAGTTGCGGATGCTTGCGAGAGGGGGTTATCATAAGTGGGAGGCTTGTTCAAGTAAGAACAACACCCAAGCACAAGTGCACCCACATATCAAATTATCAAAGTAGCGAACCTGGATCAAACAAACATGATGAAAGTGACTAGATGATAATTACCATGTGTCCTCAAGAACGCTTTGCTTGTTATAAGAGAACTTTTCGGCATGTCCTTTGATATAAAAAGGAATGGGCTACCTTGCTGCACCTTTGCTACTATTGTTAGTTGTTACCCGTTACGAATTATCTTGCTACAAAACTATCTATCACTTTTACTTACAACACCTGCAGAAAACACATTGCTGAAAATTGCTTGTCATTTCCTTCCGCTCCTCGTTGGGTTCGACACTCTTACTTATAGAAAGGAATACGATTGATCCCCTATACTTGTGGGTCATCGGTGTTCTACCCTCTCTATCTTGTTGTGATGAACTGAGCCTTGCTCTTTTAAGTTCTTTGCGTTGGATTGAATATTATGAATCTGAAATTGTTTGATGCATAGCGAATAATTAACTTACGGGTATTTGTGGTGACATTGGAGTGTAGAGGTGACATTAGAGTTGATTGATGTGTATCATATGGTGTTATTTCAGTACGAACTCTAGGGCAATTTGTGACACTTATAGGGATGCTCAATAGATATCTCGGAAAGATAACTTTGAGGTGGCTCTATACCTACAACAATTCCATCTTATGTTCTCCACTATTGATAAGAACTTTGGAGTGATTCTTTGTCGCATGTTGAGGGGCTGCACTAGTGAAAGTATGAACCCAAGGCCTTGTCTCTAAGCATTGATATACCATTTTGCTCATTGTTTGCTACTTGCTACCTTGCTATTTTTATTATTTTAGATTACAAAAACCTATATCTATTATCCATACTACACTTTCATCACCTTCTCTTCGCTGAACTAGTGCACCTATACAATTTACCATTGTATTCGGTATGTTGGGGTCACAAGATATTTCTTGTATTTGGCTGCAGGGTTGTTTGAGAGAGACCATCTTCATCCTACACCTTCCACGGATTGATAAACGTTAGGTCATCCACTTGAGGAAAATTTGCTACTGTCCTACCAAACTCTACGCTTGGAGGCCCAATAGAGTCTACAAGAATGAAGTTGCATAGTAGACATCAAGCTATTTCTAGCGCCGTTGCCAGGGAGGTGAGTGCTTGAAGGTATATCTTTAGATCTTGTAATTTAATATTTTAATTTATTGTTTTCCACTAGTTTGGTTTATAAAAGAAAACTACCAAAAAAATGGAAGTTTGGTTGCCTCAAATTCTTCGTCTTTATATATCTTTCTTGAAAATGATGGATCGGAAAATTGTGCCAAAGTGTTAGAATAAGAATGCAATCAAATGTGTGGTATAAAATATTTTAATGATAAGCATGATTGTAATGTTGCTAGTATTAATTATTTGAATATCCATGATGCTAGTTCTATGCAAGGCCATAAGCTTGGGGATGGTATGTTTGATGAAGATGATTTCTTTAGTCCCCTTACTTATGATTAGCAAATTTATTATGACGATAGAATGCCTCCTATTTATGATGATTATATTGATGAAAGTGGGTTTGGAAGAGTGTCAACTCTAGGTAATAATGATCCCACTATTTTGGAGGGTGTTGAATATTATTTTAGTAATTATGAAAGTGGATTTGGAGAGGTCATGACTTTATTTAATGTTGAATCCACTACTTTGGAACATGTTTCAATTGATTTTTTATGAGAACAAAGTTGTTATCTATGATAGTTATTGTGATGACATGTATGCTATAAAGAGTAATGATAACCATGAAACTTTTCATCATGATTTTAATTCTCAAATTGATTATGTCAATCAAGTTTCATATGATAGTTATTTTTTGTTGTGTTTGCTCCCAATATTTTTAATGAGAAGAAATTGGCTTATCTGGAGAGTAATGAAAAATTTATGCTTGTAGATCATGAAAAGAATGCTTTATGTGAAAGTTATATTGTTGAATTCATTCATGATGCTACTGAAAGTTATTATGAGAGGGGAAGATTTACTTATGTATATTTCAGCAACATCAAGTTTCCTCTCTTTATGTTGAAAGTTTTGAAGTTGCACTTGTTTTGCCTTCCTATGCTAGTAAATTATTGCTACAATAATTTGTTTGATTACAAAATATCTATGCATAGGAAGCGGGTTAGGATTAAATGTATTTGCTTTATGATTCATGATGCTCTCTTTGTGTTTCAATTGTTTACTTTTATGTGAGCATCATGAAAATCATCACGCCTAGATAAAAAGGCTAAAAAGAAAAATGCTTTTTCAGAGATAACCCAATATTTAGTCCTACTATTTTTGTGTGTCAACATGATTAAGATACTATAGTAATCATTTTTTGTATATTTTATTTCAATAAACTTCCAAGTAAGACCTTTGGGATAGTGTGGATGCTTGTTGATTTGGTTCTGTGCAAAAACAGAAAGTTTAGTGTCGAGTGCATGAACTGACATTATTTAGTGGAACATGATAAAACTCTGAAATTTTTACAAAGTACTGATATGAAAATTTGTTACATTATCCTAATTTTTCAGCATTTCAGAACTTACAGAAATATGGTTTTTATTCATATCATTATAGACTATTCTGTTTTTGATAGATTCTGTTTTCAATGCATAGTTTTCTTGTTTTATAGTTTCTATGGCTTATATTGGCTAATATAAATTGTAGGAATGGTACAATACAGTTGGCTTTATGTGAGAACAATTATGAATACTTTGCTTGATAGTACCAAAGTGAATGATTTGCTCTTTATCATACTAACCTATCTCAAGAAGTTCCGTTAAGTATTGTGTAATTGAAGTTTTCAAGTTTTGGGTGAGATATCGATATGAGGAGAATAATGTAGCGACCTGACCCAAAATCGGTCAAATCTCTGTGTCTGTACCATCCCAAGATCATGCTGGTACTCACAGTACATCGATAAAGTAATCAAAGTTCAATCACACCTGAATATCATTAAACGATTCTCATATAGAGTCTTTATTACAAGGGAATAAATTCGGCTCAAGGCCAACTCATGAGAAATAAACTACTAATGCTGCGGAAGCATCGAAGATAAGCGAGTCCATCCGACTCCAAAGGGCAATCGCCAAGCGCGGAGCGTAGCCTCACTCCGATCGAATATATCTACGCAACATAATACGTTGCAGCCATGTAGGTCAGCTTTTGGAATAAGCTGGCAAGTCATGAAGAATAACAATAATAAAGTTACTAACTCTATATGCATTTTTGGCTGTGGAGCTCTAAGTTTCATCATTTTGCGAAAAGCAAATTTTACCCTACTACAGTGGACTTGCTTGCAAATTACTACAATTGTTGGTAGTTATTGAGATGGTTCCGCCAACCAATATCTCATTCCCAATTATTAAGTCATAAAAACCCTCAAATTAATTCATTAGTTTTAGTGTTGAGATATCCGAATACTTCCAAGTTCCAGAGGCTCAAATGTCCGTAACCGGGGACACGGCTAATCGATTAGATCTTTAACTCTGCAGAGGGTTGCGACTTTCCCGCAAGAATCATTCCCTCCTTTAAAGTCTTCGCACTTCATGGTGTTTGAAGGCGGACGAATAAACAGGTCTTCCAAAGAGTTCTTACAGCTCTGCGGTACCCATCAATCCTACCGTTCGTCTACTTCTCGTAGTACCGTCCAGCCAGCGTCACTACTAGGGTCAACCCAGCCAGAGCCCATAATGGCTTGCGGCTGCATGTAAGCTTCGGTCATGGGGCATCCATCCTTCTCTTTGTGGCTGGGTGAAGCTTTCCGCAGGATGTCATGGCGCTTCTCCATGCATCCCGCCACCACTGGGTGCTCCAGGTGCCCGTCAACAAATCCTCCACCCAGTAGTGATTTTCCAAGTCCATCTTGATCATTGTAGTTCATGGGGTTGTCATCATCATTGACTCTCACATCTTGCTTATGAATTTCACTCATCCCAAATCCGTCTCTGAGCATAGCAAAGTAACTACTACGTCCGGGGTCATGGTAACAAGGGATTGGTTCATCCTACCACATGATACTACTCAAGTTTAATGACTTCAAGATTTCACTCTGCATGCATGGTGGGGTGGTGACAACTACTAATGCACAAAAACATAGGTATAGAAATAACATGATCAAAACTTGCCTTTTGATGATCCTCGTAAGCTAAAGAGTCGTAGTAGCAAGCTTAGCACTCGGAAACTCTACCGAGACAAACAATTCACAATAAGCATATAGCAATAGGATCACATAACACAACATAACAAAAGTAACATAGCACAACAAAACAACCAAAACCAAATCCAAAGGAAAACTCAAGAAAAACCACTCAAAGTTTCCCTACTTCAAACAATAACTAAAATAGTTTTTATATAATAAAATTTTCCTAACATAACCTAATCATGGTTTTAGGTTAACTTAACAGAATAGGATTCACTAAGCAACTAGGAGCAAAAAGAATTAATTAAAAGCTATTATAAAACTCATTTTAGGCCTAATCCAATTTCTATTAAGAAAAATAAATTAAAACTTTTATTAATTATAAATAAAAGTTCATCTACTAGAGTGACAGAAACTAACCTAGAATAACCAATCACAAGTTAAAAATAAATTTATTTACTAATTAAAATATTAGGAAAACAGGAGCTAGTTATTAATTAGGATTAATAGGATTCTGCTTAAAACTAATTATTTATTAATCCTAAAATACCCAAGTTAATTTCTATGGTTTGGCAATGTCAAAATAAAGTTGGGACAAAAGAATCATGCAAAAATAATTTTTCTAACTCAAGTTATAGCAGATTTACTATTCTGACTAAAACTAAATTAAAGCATTTTAATTATTTTTAACATAGCTAAATATATATTCTACAGAAACTACATAAAATTTGCAATCCAACAAAAAAGAATCACTCAAAAATATTAAACAGAATAAAAGATATGAATTTTGAAAGCGAAACTATTCTCGCTAAAACAGAAAATCAAAATAAAAGAAAAAGGCCTAATGGGCCTATACTGTGCACTAAGCGTTAAATAGTCTAAGCGGGCCCTAGGGTTAACTAAAACGAACCGGGCCTAAAAGAAATAAACCTAACCTAAAAATAAAAGCGATTGGACGGCGGTTTTCTAATAAAACTTACCCCTTGGGGTTCTAATCGTGGCCGTTGATTTAGATCGGACGGGGAGGTGATTCCACGACGCGTCGGAGTCAGCGATATGGCGGGCGGCGGCGAGAGTCGTCGGGGCTTGCGTCGGGAGGTCCGGGAGTCGCCGTGCTTGGTGCGGGGAGGTCGGGAGTGGTTCGGTGGGGTCGGGGTGGTCGGGAGGGGTAGGCGTCGACGGCGGCGACTTTGGCGCGTGCGAGCTTGGCTCCGGCGTGCTCGGAGAGAGAGGAGAGGGCTCGGCGAGGTTAGGGGGAAATGGGGTGCGGAGGGGCTCGGCTTTTATAGCGGGGCCTCGAGGCGTCTTCGGGTCGATCAGGCGGATCGGGATCCGGATCCCGGGATCCGCGATCTCCAGCGAGTTGCGTTATGCGTGGGCGGGGAAGAAGATGGGGGGGCCCACGGGTCGAGAGAGAGAGAGGGGAGGGTGAGGCGGCGGGTGGCGAGGCCTAGGGAATTCGAGGCGAGGGGGCGGTCAGGCTGGGCTGGCTGTTGGCCAAGTGGGCTGGCTGGCTTGGGGGCCAGAAGGCTCATGCGCTGGCTGGGCTGGGTGGCCTAATTTGGCGCCCAGAGGGGTTTTTTTTTTTAAACTTTATTTTTTAAATAAAACTAAAACAGAAATAAAACAATATCTATAAATATTTTATATAGGGTATATATATACCAAAATGATCGGGGAATATTCCTTTCATTTGAACATTTTCCAAAGGCAAAATCAAACTTTATAAAAATCCATTTTTTCAAATTCAAATAAAATTCAGATTTGAATCCAAATCTTTTGGCATTGTTTCCTCTGATATTTTTGGAGTGTCATGTTTGCTCCTCTCATACTTTTGATCAAGTATTTATCAGGCTTAGTTTTTGAAATGTTTCCCACATGCCAAAGGTTTGAAATTCAATTTCAAAACTCAAAATTCTCTGAAACTTCAAATGGCATTCAAATTCAAACAGGATGCATAGGATGCTTAGCTATAATTGTAAAACATTCCAAATAGGAAATTTGGGATGTTACAAACCTACCCACCTTAAGATGAATCTCGCCCTCGAGATTCGGGTTAGCTAGCAAATAGGTGCGGGTGGTCTCGAAGAAGATCTTCTTCGCGTTCCCAGGTGGCTTCTTCCTCGGTGTGGTGACTCCACAGCACCTTGCAAAATTTGATGACCTTGCTGCGGGTGACTCTGCTTGCGGTCTCGAGAATTTGGACGGGTTTCTCCTTGTAAGTCAGATCCTTTGTCAAGCTGTATGGCCTCTAGGGCACCTTGTGTCTCTCAACGGAACATCGGCCATGTCGGCATGGCACTTCTTCACCGGGAAGCGTGGAAGACATCATGAACTCCGGACAATCCTTCGGCAATTCCAACTTGTGCGCAACTTCTCCACGACGTTCGAGGATTTTATAGGGGCCAATGAATCGGGTGCTAACTTTCCTTGACACCAAACCTCTTGATTCCACGAAGTGAGACACACGAAGATATGCTCGGTCTCCCACTTCGTAAGTCACCTCCTTGCGCTTCTCGTCGGCATAACTCTTACGTCTCGATTGTGCTATCTTGAGCCGGTCTCGAATCAGCTTGACTTTCTCTTGGAATCCTTGATAAGGTCGGAACGAAAAGTGATCGATCTCCAACACTATCCCACAGCAATGGTGTTACGCACCTCCTTCCGTATAGAGCTTGAAAGGGCCATCCTCGGTCTGGATTGATAACTGTTGTTGTATGAGAACTCTGCGTACGGCAAATTATCATCCCAGCTAGACCCATAGTCTAGCACACAAGCTCTCAACATGTCCTCCAGAATCTGGTTGACTCTCTCGGTCTGTCCATCTGTCTGCGGATGAAAAGCTGACTCGAAAGGTTAACCTTGATGAGTTTTTCTGCCGCTGTAAGCCTCTGTTCCGAAGCGACCTCATCTAGAGATCCATTTCGGCACCCTGCCGGAGGGGGAAGTCACCACCGGAGTTCGTCTTCATCATCCCTGCTGCTTCCATGATGAGGTCGGAGTAGTTCACCCTAGGGGCTGAGGGTATGTACTAGTACCTATGTTTTTATCTCTCTCTCGTGTTCTTGATTTTGCATGATCTTGATGTATCATGGGCTTTGTTAATATAGTTGCATCATATGGTGTTCTTCCCTCTCTTTCTCATTGTGATGAATTGAGTCTTGCTCTTTGAAGTTCTTTGTGTTGGATTGAACATTATGAATCTAAAATTGTTTGATGGATATTGAATAATTGACTCATGGATACTTATGGTGACACTAGAATATTTATATGTCTCCGACGTATCTATAATTTATGAAGTATTCATGCCATGTTTACAACAATTCCATATGATTTTGGTATGATTTGATTAGAACTAACCCGGACTGACGCCATTTTCAGCACAACTACCATGGTGTTGTTTTTGTGCAGAAATAAAAGTTCTCGGAATGGGATGGAAATCTGCGGAGAATATTTTTGGGATATATGAAAAATACTAGAGCAAAAAGATACCAGAGGGGAGTCCCGGGGCCAGCCCCCCTAGGGCGCGCCCTCCGTTCTTGTCATCGCCTCGTGGGCCATCCTAACTTGCCCCGACGCCAACACCTCCTATAAATCCTAAAAAACCCCAGAACAAAAGAGAGATCAGGAGTTCTGCCGCCGTAAGCCTCTGTAGCCACAAAAACCAATCTAGGACCTCTCTGGCATCCTGCCCGAGGGGGCCAACATCACCGGAGGCCATGGAGGAGGAAGCCGGAGGGATCACCATCGTCATGGAGGCCAAGGACCAGGGGGAGAACCTTTCCCCATCTAAGGGGGAGGCCATGGAGGAGGAAGTACAATGGGGAGAACCGCTCCCACTCTCTCTCGGTGGCGCCAGAGTGCCATCCGGGGAACCATCGCAGCGGTGATCGTGTTCATCAACATCACCATCATCATCACCATCCTCATCTCTTTTACGTGATCCACTCTCCCGCACCCCGCTGTAATCCCCTACTTGAACATGGTGCTTTACGCCACATATTATGATCCAATGATATGTTGCCATCCAATGATGTTTTGAGTAGATTTCCTTTGGCTTTTGGGTTGATTGATGATCTAGATTGGTATGAGTTGTATGTTTTATTGTGGTGCTGTCCTATGGTGCCTTCTGTGCCGCGCACACGTGAGGGATTCCCGCTGTAGGGTGTTGCAATACGTTCATGATTCGCTTATAGTGGGTTGCTTGAGTGACAGAAGCATAAACCCGAGTAAGGGGGTTATTGCGTGTGGGATAAAGGGGCCTTGATGCTTTAATGCTATGGTTGGGTTTTACCTTAATGATCTTTTGTAGTTGCGGATGCTTGCTAGAGTTCCAATCATAAGTGCATATGATCCAAGAAGAGAAAGTATGTTAGCTTATGCCTCTCCCTCATATGAAATTGCAATGACAACAACCAATCTTGTTAACAATTGCCTAGGACAATTCCGCACACCGACCCATCATTATTCCACACTCGCTATTTATAATATATAGTAATATATTCTAAGTTTATATTAACAGCACCTACTTTTACATTTTAGTTCTCTAATATCATGCAAAGTTATCCTCTTCTTACCCACAACGTAGTTTCATTTCTCGTTTCTAGTTGGAAACAAACGTTTGGTGTACGTAGTGTCGTATCAGTGGCAGATAGGACTTCAGAGAATATTGATCTTACCTTTAGCTCCTTGTGGGTTCGACACTCCATACTTATCCCTTCCACCTTTGGAAAGTGCTACAATGATTCCTTGCACTTGAGGATTATCAAGTATCTAGGTGATTAGAGCTGATTGATGTGTATCATATGGTGTTATTTTCGTACGAACTCTAGGGCTATTTGTGACACTTATAGAAACGACTCAATAGATTGGTAAGAAAGATAACTTTGAGGTGGCTCTGTACCTACAACAATTTCATCTTATGTTCTCCGCTATTGATAAGAACTTTGGAGTGAATCTTTGTCACACATTGAGGGATTGTTATAAAATTCAGTTATGTTAGCACTATTGAGAGATTGCACTAGTGAAAGTGTCAGATCGTGGGTTCCAGCAAACCCTTGAGGTTCGAACTCTGAGGTGCGCATGAAGAACTCTCTCTCCCTAGTTCTCTTGCCCAACGATCTCAAGGCCTAGCTCGACGAACCCAAAGAACAAGAGAACAGAGGGTTTATACTGGTTCGGGCCACCGTTGTGGTGTAATACCCTACTCCAGCATGCTGTGGTGGATTACCTTGTAGGCTGAGGATGAACAAGTACAAGGTAAGAACAACCTCCTGAGGAGAGGTGTTCTAGAGCTCGGTGAGCTGGTGGGATGGCCTTGGTGGAATGGCCTTGGTGGAATGGATCCAATCCTAGTTCTGTTGCCTCCTATGGTTGTGGCTAGTCCTATTTATAGAGGCCTTGGTCCTCTTCCCAAATATTTAGGCGGGAAGGGATCCCACAATGGCCAAGTTTGAAGGGGGACAACTAGTACAAGCTATCCTCACAAAAGGTGGTTTTCGCCTACCAAAGGCTCTGGTGGTGACGCCGCCGTAGGCTCCGCGATGACCTCCGTCCTGCCGTCCTACTGGTCTTGGTCTCATTGCACCGATATGGAAACCTTTGCCTGATGCCTCGGGACTCCTTGTCTGTGCCTTCCTCTTTAGCACCAAAGAGGAAACTGGTACACTGCGCCCGCTGGAGCCCGCCTGGCCTTGGTCGTCATGGCTCGCGTCACGTGAACCTCGCGAGGTGCCCCTTGCATAGATATCTCCACTCCTCGGGAGCCAGCCCAGTGAGGCTGCCCGTGAGGAGGTCTTGGTGTCATCCGCCTCGCGAGGCTTGGCCCCTCTGGAGGGTCTTGAGTGGTTGTTGCCAAAGATGGGCCGTAGTAGGCCATTGGTGGAGCCACGCTATGGGCCGCAGGCAGGCAGGTATGGGTACCCCCGTTCCCAGGACGCCGACAGTAGCCACCAGGCCCAAGGCGTGCTCGGACTTGGCTTCGAGGCGAAGCCAAGGGGAAAGGGCGGAGCACCGTGGGCCCCAACCACCTACGGCCTTGACTGACTCGTGGAGACAGATGGCACGTGGGAGCCTCCACTTCCCCACGCAGCTTCGACTTCCGCCTGGCTAGGCGGCCGCCGTTGTCTACACAGCTCCGCCCCCATTACTGGCAGCACGCTTCGTAGTTCCCCTGTCTTCTAGAAAACAACGGATCCTTGCCCCCGGTCCGAACCGAGACCAAGCCTCCCCGCTGCCATGGCGCCAAGCCGGAAGAAGAAGGGGAAGTAGAAGTCTCGTATCTCGGCCCCCGCGCAGCCGGTCTTCGAGCCCGCCATCGAGCGGTCGGTGGTGCTTAATGATACGTCTTCATCGTATCTACTTTTCCAACCACTTTTGCCCTTGTTTTGGACTCTAACTTGTATGAATTGAATGGAACTAACCCAGACTGACGCTGTTTTCGGCAGAATTGCCATGATGTTGTTTTATGTGCAGAAAACAAAAGTTCTCGGAATGACCTGAAACTCCACGGAACATCTTAGAAAAAATAATAAAAAATCCTTGCCAAAGATGAAGACCAAGGGGCCCACACCCTGTCCACGAGGGTGGGGGGCGCGCCCCCTACCTCGTGGGCCCCCTGGAGCTCCTCCAACGCCAACTCGAACTCTATATATTTGCTTTCGGAGAGAAAAATCAAGGAGAAGAAATCATCGCGTTTTACGATACGGAGCCGCCACCAAGCCCTAAAACCTCTCGGGAGGGCTGATCTGGAGTCCGTTCGGGGCTCCGGAGAGGGGGATTCGTCGCCGTCGTCATCATCAACCATCCTCCATCACCAATTTCATGATGCCCACCGCCGTGCGTGAGTAATTCCATCGTAGGCTTGCTGGACGGTGATGGGTTGGATGAGATCTATCATGTAATCGAGTTAGTTTTCTTAGGGTTTGATCCCTAGTATCCACTATGTTCTGAGATTGATGTTGCTATGACTTTGCTATGCTTAATGCTTGTCACTAGGGCCCGAGTGCCATGATTTCAGATCTGAACCTATTATGTTTTCATGAATATATGCGAGTTCTTGATCCTATTTTGCAAGTCTATAGTCACCTACTATGTGTTATGATCCGACAACCCCGAAGCGACAATAATTGGGATACTTCTCGGTGATGACCATAGTTTGAGGAGTTCATGTATTCACTAAGTGCTAATGCTTTGTTCCGGTTCTCTATTAAAAGGAGGCCTTAATATCCCTTAGTTTCCATTAGGACCCCGCTGCCACGGGAGGGCAGGACAAAAGATGTCATGCAAGTTCTTTTCCATAAGCACGTATGACTATATTCGGACATGCCTACATTACATTGATGAATTGGAGCTAGTTCTGTGTCACCCTATGTTATGACTGTTACATGATGAACCGCATCCGGCATAATTATCCATCACCGATCCAATGCCTCTGAGCTTTCCATATTTGGTTTACGCTTATTTACTTTCCCGTTGCTACTGTTACAATCACTACAAAACACCAAAAATATTACTTTTGCTTTCATTACTCTTTTGTTACCGTTACCACTACTATCATACTACTTTCCTACTAAATACTTTGCTGCAGCTACTAAGTTATTCAGGTGTGGCTGAATTGACAAATCAGTTGCTAATACTTGAGAATATTCTTTGGCTCCCCTTGTGTCGAATCAATAAATTTGGGTTGAATACTTTACCCTCGAAAGCTGTTGTGATCCCCTACACTTGTGGGTTATCACTTAACCAAGAGGCAATGGACAAGGTTCGCCTAACGCTTGCCGCCGATTCCAATGAGAGGGGGGCGACGGTGGCTTGGCCTGCTTCCCGCGCCATGATTGATAGGACGGCCACCGAGATCCCCATCCATCTTCACGCCCTCTGGGCTGGCTTGATTCCTCCCTTCTCCAATTTCTTCAATGTTGTGCTTTCGCATTATCAGATCAATGCGCTGCACCTCAACCCCCAATCCATCATCCTCCTTGCCATCTTCGCCTTTGTCTGCGAAGCCATGGTGGGCATCGCCCCTTCCGTGGCCTTGCTTCGCCACTTCTTCTCTCTGCATCTGACGGCGCTCTCCAGCGCTCGGGGTGCGTATCCCTCCAGGCCGTTGCGGCGACGGCCGGCTCGAGGATCAACTTCGAGCTATCGCCGGTCGTGGGAGGTTTTCGTAAGCGGTGGGTGTTTGTGGATGTTGGCGTGCTTAGCCCCCTGCTGCTGCCCACGCGGATTCCGGCCGCCCCAAGCTCCGGCTGGGGGAACGCGAAGCTTGCTGACCGGCGGCTCGCCCATGTCTGGCGTCGGCTGGCCAAGCTGAAGGACCTTGGGGTGACGGCGCCGATGGTGGTGAAGGAGTTCATTCGATGTCGCATTACTCCACTTCAACACCACTCCCCGCCGATGTGGGCCTTCTCCGGCAATGGGGACCCCATGAGGCTTCATGCGCCTGCTCTTCCTCCC
This sequence comes from Aegilops longissima, assembly GCA_021605205.1. Classification (NCBI taxonomy): domain Eukaryota; kingdom Viridiplantae; phylum Streptophyta; class Magnoliopsida; order Poales; family Poaceae; genus Aegilops; species Aegilops longissima. The sequence goes on along the minus strand of CM038679.1, from coordinate 132,258,938 downwards.
GAGGCGTGGCGCATAGTGCTCGAGCTCCTGACGGGTGACCCAACGCCAGCTAATCTGCCGGAGGAGGGCTGCCTTCTGTACTCCTGCTCGAACAAGGTGGAGTTCGTGAAGCATATGCCCCCTTCGACGAATGGGGACTGCACCCAGTCGGCTTTCAGGGGCCGCGTGAAAGCCCCGTCTTCATGTCCCCCCTGCCTGCCGTCACCTCAGCGCTCGCCCGAGAAGCTGGTGCAGGGGGGCGAGCACTGTCGAGCGCCAACGAAGTGGCCGCCGAGGAAGCGACGCCAGTCGAGTCCCCTGAGGCTGTGGCTCCTGAGGCTTGAGCGAGCCTTCCCGAAGCGGCTGCAGGAGGGTCGACATGGTCGGAGGCCCCCGGGGTGAAGGCTCCTGAGACTCAGGCAGGTCGTCCTGAGGTGGAGGTCATGGGGCCGATGCAGGCGGGCGCTCCCGAGGCCGCCCCCTTAGGAACCCCGCCAACTGCCCAAGGCGGCGGTGGCCACGCCCAGGGCTTTGGGCAACTCCGCCTGAATTTTGGGGCACTCCGCAAGAGGACGGTGTCTCCAAGCTGCAATGGAGGCGCATACCGGCCGCTGAAGCAGAGGAAATACATTGCCAAATATGAGTAAGTACCTCATATGCGTGATTTCTTGAGTGCTGCATCCTTTCCTGACCAACGATCTTCAGGTTTCCCTCGGTTGAGGCGGCGAATCTCTTGAGGTGCGGCCCTCACTGGCCACCGGCTCGTCATTAACCTTGAGCTCTGCTTGCCGGACCTCTGTGCGGCGCCCGGGGCCCGCTACATAGGCGGACACGTCTCCCTGGAGCCTTGACTCGTCCTTCTTGGTGTCACTTCTTCGCGCTCCGGCCTGGGCGCAGCCGGCGTGCCAAGGACTCCTCCGTTGATCATCGCTGGCAGCTGGACGTCCCCAGCACCGGCCTCGTCTTGAGGTGGTGGGGCTGCATCATCTAGCACCTTTGCTGGGACCCGCGAGGCGGCGGAGAAGGTGCTGGCCTCGTGCCCCTTGTCGAGGACAAGCAGGCCAGCTCAAACTTCCCTAGCGACATCCGGCGCGGAGGACAGACTTGGCCGTGCAATGGAGCTTGCGCGTGGTCGTGGCATCATGCGCCACGAGCTCTTGTAGGAGGCGATGCGCATGCTGAGCTGCCTTGGAGGAGAGCTTGAAGCGGTTGACGCTCGAATTTAGACAGAGGACCTCCACCTGGTTCATGAGTGGCACCAATTGAAGGTCGCCATCAACCTTGGGCAGCTTCAGCACGGGCATGACAAGGCCAAGGCTGCAGCGAAATTCGCAGCCTCCCGCGAGGCCAGCGCCCGGGCCCAGGAGGAAGCGAAGGAAGCCGAACACCGTCGAGATAATGCCGAGAAGCGGGAGCACGAGCTCCAGGCCTTGAGCCCTGCTCTGGAGGAGCAAATCGAGGCGCGCCAGACCGTCTTGGCATCGATGAGGGGAGCGCCTCTCGAAGAGAAGGAGATCCTGAAGCGTGAGGAAGCGCTGGTGCTGGAAGCCTCGGAGCGCAGCCTCGAGCTCGAGCAGCTGGAAACGAGGGAGTGCCAGGTGGCCATGGCCGAAGATGCCGCCACCGCGCGCGAAGCCAAGATCCAGGAAGAGGTTGATCGGAGAGTAGCGGAAGCTCGCGCGGACCTTGCCAACAACTATAATCTGAAGTCGAAGCTCTCCGAGGCCGAAGCTGATGGCAGGACCGCCGCCCTCAGGGCGAGGTTGGACGAGGTGGAACGACGCGAGAAGGACGCTTCGGAGGCCCTGACCTCTGCCCAGGCCGACCTGGCCGAGACTCGTGCGGATCTGCGCTCGCTCCAGCAGCAGATTGACGGCGCCACGTACCTCACACAACAGAACAGGGCGGAGGCGCACAGCCGACAAACCCTGCAGCGGGAGTACGCCCCCATGCTCGAAGATCTCAGAGTGAGGGCCAACCAAGCATTGGGCTCTATCTGCGAGGAGAACGTCCCTCATCCCCGTGTGGAGGACTACGCCAGCCATCTCCGCTTCTTCACCCGGATCGTGACGCGCCTGGAGGACCAGGTCGCGAGGGCTCGTGATCTTGTTGAAGAGAGGAGCTCGGCCCCCTTGGGCGCCCGTTCTCCCGTGTCTTCATCCACCTCCAGGACCGCGACCCCCATTTTGACTTTGACGCCGCCATTGCCCCAGTACCCGGGGTTATTCGTGGCAACCTGGCGCATTGGGTGGATAATCATGTGGACGCCCTAGTCAGGGCGTTCGCCACCGAAGAGGACACAGTGGTGGTCGCAGAGGATGAAGACACTGTAGTCGACGACGGCGAAGTCGACTCCAGCGACGGCGCCAGCAGCGCACGCGAGCGACCAAGACGATGTTGCGGGTGAGATGTCCGACTGAGCCCGCGTTCCTTCACTTGAACCTGCACGCAGAGACTTGGACACGACCCCGCAGGGCGTGAGAGCATTTTGAAGGGGGATCGCCTCATGCATGTAAATTGATTTTGTTTCATTTTCCTTCAGGCTGGACTTGGAACATGTTTTTGGGAACCCCTCAACTGGGTAGTTGATGTGATTTACCTTCGTCTTGGCAGGCCATGTGAGGTCCTCGGGGTTGCTGATGTGCCCTTCTCCCGACAGGAGCTCCTCTGGGCTCGTGAGGTTTTGATCTCCCGAGGGGCCTGCCGCCTCGCCCGTGAGAGCCTAGTGAGTAGCGGATGCCAGACTATGGCAGGGTGTGCGCGCGGCGGCAGCTTGTGACCAGCCAGGTTTGCCCGAGTGCGGCTGTTGTGCGCACACCACGCCCAACCCCCGATCGCAAGGCGCTCGCAAGGGGGAGGATTGGCAGGCGTGAGCCTCGGAACAAAGCACGCAACCAAAACGCAAGAAATCGACACAGCAAGAGAAGAACCCCCCATGCTTGATGGCAGAAAAGACTCTGAGTTCAATCCAAAAAGGGCAGCGGCGAATTGAGCTACAGAAAAAGGGGGAATAAAAGCAAATGGCCGCGTCCGGCACCTAGCTAGTCTTCTTGTCTTCTCACCAGCGTGGAGCTAAGTGCTTTCACTAGCTGTGAGCTTAGTCATTGCGGGACAGTGTCGACGGCCTGCGCGGAGCATGGTGCTTCCACTAGGACGTGGGCGGGAGCCCCCGAGGCCCGAGGGTGGCTCTCCGGAGACTCCGGGGCATGTACAACCCCACTCATTATTACGTGAGAGTGTCACGGGCGGAGACCTTCACAGGCGTGAGCCTTGCTTCATATCGCCAGACGAGGGCCCCGCCCTGTGCCTCCCCCGACCACCGTTGGGGGCGTCCGGAAACCAGGACGGTGCCAAGGGGCAAGGGGGACGCTAGCGGCGCCCTCGGCGACCACAGGCCCTCTGCTGGGGGGAGGGATCGCCGGCGCCTCCCCGGCAAAGGACCTACCTCCGGGCAGCGCCTTGCTCTGTGCGGCGCGGGGGAGGGCCTAGCTCTAGGCCCCTCCTGCGCAGCCCCCAGTAGCTACCCCCGGTTGGAGCGGGGTTGTCGCCCTGGGGTCCCCGTCCGCCGCTGTGGCCTGGTCCACCTGCGACCCATGGTTAGCGTAAGCCTGCTCCTGAGATATCAGTGGTACCCTGCGATTGTTGTCGTTGGCGGGGTCGGTGAGGCTCCTGGGCGGCTCGTGGAAGGCCTCAACTTCCAGCATCTCATCTTCCCAGCCCGGCTCAAGAAACGAGTAGGGGCCATCCTCCGGTGTGTACTTCTGGTCCACCATGTGGGGCACATAGGCTTCCGAAGTCGCCGCTCCGAAACCCTCGCCTAGGTGCCCTGCGCCTTGCGTCGCCGGCCCTGCGCGTCCCCCTGGTGGTTGTAGGGTGGCACCCCAGTATGGACGCGCGGGGGGTCGCCCAGGCCCGCGCCACCCGGGGGAAGCGCATGCGCGGCCGGATGAACGACACCGTTGGCCGTGCTGACATCGTTGAACCCTCCTGGTGCGCCGGGGAGCATGCGAGCGTGACGGGGCCTGCCGTGCGATCTGGCCACAACTTGAGGTGTAGGCAAGGAGTAGAAAGGCGGCGTACCCCTGTATGCAGTGTCCAACAGCTCAGCAACGCGCTCCAGCAGCGCATCGCGGCCGCTCTCCGCCAGCCGACACCGCAGCAGCAGCCGCGCCATGATGAGTGCAGCTCGCATGTTTGCTTGTTCCTGTCAGATGTGTGGTGCCGTTAGCCTAAGAGTCTTGCGGTGGCGCGCATGCGCCGCGGTGCGAGGGCGGGAGGCGCCGGTCCACGCCACCCGTGTCGGGTGGCATTCGGCGGCGTGCGGGCCGCTTGGAGTGCGGAGTTGAGGTCTTCTTGGGCGGACAACGCCGCTCGGATAGGCCAAGCAGCCCAATGGTCAGCGTGAGTCCTCGGGTCGTCAGACATCGGAACCGCGGGGTGTCGGCGGGTCGATCAACGGAAGAGGGGCTTCGGCGCACCCCTACCTGGCGCGCCAAATGTCGGATCGTGGGTTCCGGCAAACCCCTGAGGTTCAAACTCTGGGATGCGCACGAAGAACTCTCTCTCCCTAGCTCACTCGCGGAACGATCTCAAGGCCTAGCTCGATGAACCCAAAGAACATGAGACACAAAAGGTTTATACTGGTTCAGGCCACCGTTGTGGTGTAATACCCTACTCAAGTGTGGTGTGGCGGATTGCCTTGTAGGCTGAGGATGAACAAGTACAAGGTAAGAACAGCCTCCTGAGGAGAGGTGTTCTAGAGCTCGGTGAGCTAGTGGAATGGCCTTGGTGGAATGGATCCAATCCCAGATCCATTGCCTCCTATGGTGGTGGCTAGTCCTATTTATAGAGGCCTTGGTCCTCTTCCCAAATATTTAGGTGGGAAGGGATCCCACAATGACCAAGTTTGAAGGGGGACAACTAGTACAAGCTATCCTAACAAAAGGTGGTCTTCGCGTGCCAAAGGCTCTGGTGGTGACGCCGTCGTGGGCTCCGCGGTGACCTTCGTCCTAATGTCCTGCTGGTCTTGGTCTCGTTGCACCGAATATGGAAACCTTTGCCTGATGCCTCGGGACTCCTTGCCTATGCCTGCCGCTTTAGCACCAAAGAGGAAACTGGTACACTGCGCCCGCTGGCGCCCGCCTGGCCTTGGTCATCAGGGCTCGCGCCACGTGAACCTCGCGAGGTGCCCCTTGCATAGATATCTCCGCTTCTCGGGAGCCAGCCTAGTGAGGCTGCCCCTGAGGAGGTCTTGGTGCCGTCCGCCTCGCGAGGCTTGGCCCCTCGCGAGGGTCTTGAGTGGTTCTTGCCGAAGATGGGCTGTACCAGGCCATTGGTGGAGCCACGCCATGGGCCGCAGGCAGGCAAGTCTGGGTACCCCCGTTCCCAGGACGCCGACAGAAAGTATGAACCCTAGGCCTTATTTCTAAGCATTGATATCGTTTTTCTCATTGTTTGCTACTTTCTACCTTGCTATTATTATTATTTCAAATTACAAAAACCTATATCTACCATCCATACTACACTTTCATCACCATCTCTTCGGTGAACTAGTGCACATATACAATTTACCGTTGTATTGGGTGTGTTGGGAACACACGAGATTTCTTGTATTTAGGTGCAGGGTTGTTTGAGAGAGACCATCTTCATCCTACACCTCCCATGGATTGATAAACCTTAGGTTATCCACTTGAGGGGAATTTGGTGTTGTACTACAAAATCTACGCTTGGAGGCCCAACAGAGTCTATAACAATAATGTTGTGTAGTAGACATCAACACACATTAAGGATTATGACCCTAATGCTTTGAAGTTCCATCTATTTCCTCTCGCTATGAGATGAAAAGTAAAAGAATGGCTTCTAGCTTTACCTAGAGGTAATACAACTTCTTGGGCTGATTGTTGCAGCAAATTTTTTATCTGAATTTTATCCACCTACAAAAATTACGAAACTTCATTCTCAGATTATAGGTTTCAAGCAGGAGGAACGTGAGCCACTAGCGCTTGCGAAGGATAGATGAAAGAAGCCATGAGGAACTTTCCTAATCATGGAATGGAGGAAAGGGTAATTCTTCATATGTTTTATAAGGATTTAAATCATATGTCAAAAACTATGCTCGATACAACTGCAGGAGGAACAATCATGTGAAATTCCATGGACGATGTCAAGAAACTACTTGATGATATGCAAGAAAATCATGCCCAATGGGATGTTGAAAGAGCTACCACCAAAAGGGTGAATGCAATTGAAGAGAGCAATGCGGAGTTGATAGCCAAGCTTGATGAATTCATCTTCGTCATGAAAGGTAAATAAGAGGTAAACATGAATGGCATCACTAATGAAGAAGTTAGTTATGTGAACTTTATTGCTCGCTATAGCTATAATCCCAATTGGAAAAATAATGCATATGCTCCTAGACTTCCTAATCCTAATAATGGTGGAGCATCAAATAATTTTAATGGGGCTAATAGAAGCAATATAAATACGCTTGAAGTTACTCTGAAAAGTTTTATTGCTAGTCAACCTAAGCAGAATGGAAACTTCAAAAATGTGTTGAGGAATCATGATAACTTATGTGGTCAATTGACCAGTAAGATTGTTGGACTAACAAATGATATGTAGATGCTTGAGGGAAGATCCAAAAATACGGAGGCACAAGTGGCTAAAATTGCAAAGAGCCAAACATTGATCCTAGCTAAGCTTGAGGTAAACCGGAACCTAACCCGGTTGAAGATGCCAAGATGGTAAGAAGCAATGAAGAGAAGACCGAAGAACTTGACACAAGCCATGTGCCAGAATATAATTACACCATTGCAGACTTCATAAAGATGATATCAATGAAGTACCCACTGTCTGAGGTATCTAATAACGAGGCATATAATGTCTTTGTTGATCAAGTTGCAGCCAAGGTACGTGAACTTGATGACAAAAGAAAGAAGCTTTACATTAAGTTACCAGCTAAGCAAGAAGATGCTTTTGAGCCTACTACAGTGATTGAGATTGCTTTATGTGACCTAGGGGCTAGTCTTTCTATTATCCCTAAGTCTGTTTATGATAGTCTTAGTGTAGGTCCTTATGCTACTAGTGAGATTAGATTGAATATGTCTAATTCTACCTTTACTCACACAGTAGGAATTAAGCATGGCGTCATAGTTCAAATAAATGATTGCCCTGTCTAGATTGATCTTGTGACACTTGATATGCCTGAAGATCCTATTGCTCCAATAATTCTCGGTAGACCTTTCTAAGGACTATCAAGGCGTGAGGGAAATGTTAGATTTGATTTACCAGCTAAAGATCCTTTTATAAGACATTTCCCCAAAAAAGAAAATGAGGACCTATACCGGAGAAGGCATTGTTGTGAATGCCAGAAGCTATGGTCTTGGTGTGTTTGCATCACCTTGATCACCACTACCGTCGTACTAACCAATCGAAAACAAGCACTTCATGGGAGGGAACCCACGCCCATAAGTAGACAAGTAAGTTTTTATTTTTGTTTCAATAAAAGTAGCGATTGAAGTTCTAGATCAAGAAGTTAAGTTTGGAAGATTTTTCTAATGAAGGTTTTGCTATGTGCAAATTAAATTATATGTTGTATTGACATTTGGATGCTTGAACTAATGCCTATGTATTATGTTGGAACTAACCCCATAGGAAAACAAAGAAAAGGAGAAGTTTCGGAAGAAACAAATCAAAAGACGGCCTTTCAGGCGACCATGACGGTCGTTTGGGCGGTCGCGTGACCTCCTAGCGGTTCCAGCACAAAACAACCAGAGGCGATAGACTGAACAACGACGTACCATACGGGCATGCACTCGTATGAGCGGTTGTTTGAAACCTTCGCAGAAAGCAGAGAATGTCCAGAGCATTCAATTGTGTTCCATAGGGAGTCTGTGCCTGTTCGAGTGGTCGTATGACATCCTCGACCAAAATAAGAAAATAACAAGAGCATTCGACGACGTTCCATATGGGTGTTGTTGCCCGTTTCAGTGGTCGCATGAGGTATGCATAGGCTCAGGTAAACTATCAGGGTGAACGACGACCTTTCGTACGAGCACTCCTGCTCGTATTGCCGGTCGTATGGAGCCCAGGTGACCACAAAGAGCTCGAGGAAGGAGGTAAATCACCCCCATCTCTTTCTTTTCTTCTTCTTCTTCTTCTTCCTCCAAACCTCCCCAAATCCTAGCAAAACTTCGCCTGGTCTACCTACTTGTTCGATTTCAATTCAAATCCTTTTGTGTGATCTATCTATGGTACGTTTCTTCTCCGGTCCCCAATTTATTTTTCGTGAATCCATGTACTACATGCCTAGCATTTCCATCTCTAGGACATGCATATTTTGATCCAAATTTGAGTTTTTCTTGGATTTGTTGACGTTTTTGGAGGAGTATGATGTTGTTACTACCGTAGGATATCAATATTGTTTAATTGTATTGGACTAAAAAATGTTTTCTAGATGCCTACGAGCACGTCCACTCACATATGCGGTGCTTCAAGTTCTGCCGCACCGCCAAATTTTTTTTTACACCGGGGGTCATCTTCACAAATCATGAGGCAAGGAAGAAATTTCAGAGGCTTAGTACAAGGAAGATCAAAGCAACCAAGTGGGCTTGCGAGTCAACACTTGCTAAGCTAGGTATTACCAATGATTTCAATTGCCTTGTGATAATGTACAGTTGCGCCATTTTGTTTATCAGGGATGTGAGACATGAACGCATGACGCTTGAGTTTCTTAGTACTCTCTTACGTAATGTTGGGCTCATGCCAAATGCATATGAGGAGGAGCGGATCACTTTCCGTCTCTTGGACTAGGACTTGAACATCACTCTCGATGAGTGATGTACTCAGTTTGGCTTCCCCAACAAGCAGGTGACATCCGTTATGTTTATGATTTTACTGACCCGCACCCGAGGCAATCCTTCTACCAGATGAGTGTCCATGGCTCAAGGCAAAGAGCCAGTTGCATTGAAAGTCCTGCGATATGTTACTTCCATTATGTTATCACTAATTCGTTGCAGGAACGAGGATATGTTTCTAAGGTGAATGATGAGAACATGCTAGTTCTCTGGAAAGCAACAAACCTTGATGTCGGTTATTCTCCCAACCTAGGGGCAATACTTTTGCTACACCTCGCGCATCAAGCAAATCATGCACAAAAGAGATATTGTGTGTGGAGGAGAGATCACCATGTTGTCCAACTCCCTTAGTCTCAACTACAATCACCTTGACCCCACTGTCAGTAACAACCTTGTTAATATTCTTGTTCTTACTAGCGCTGGAATGGTAGTAGTTAGCCGTGGTCGTCATTGCATCGAAAGTTCTGGAGTGGCATACGTGTTGCCTACTCCCATGACTATCCATTTCTCCATAGAACATGAACAATTACATTTTGTTCCGTAGGTAGGAGATGCAGCTTTTGACCAAGAAGGCCCGGAATCGGAACAAGTAGATGAAGAAGAACTCAACACAGACGAAGAAGAGGAGCAGCCACAACAAGAAGCCTACACCACATACATGGACCTCTATAGTCTCCAGGGCTCTATCAATGATATGAGAAGCATCGCCGAGTCCCTTTGAGGCACATATGCCTACATGAATTCAAGCTTCTCTAGCTGGAGCCAAGGATGGGCTCCTGACCAACCACCACAATGATCCCATCAGTTTGGGCTTGCAAAAGCTTAAGCTCAGGGGAGGTCATCTTCACGTCTACATCAAGATGTGGTGGTACTTAAATAAATTGTAATGAATTGTACTTAAGCTTGTTGAGCTTCTAAACACTGATGACCCACAAGTATAGGGGATCTATCGTATTCCTTACGACAAGTAAGAGTGTCGAACCCAACGAGGAGTAGAAGGAAATGACAAGCGGTTTTCAGCAAGGTATTCTCTACAAGCACTAAAATTATCAAGAACAGATAGTTGTGTGATAAGATAATTCGTAACGGGTAACAAGTAACAAAAGTAACTAAGGTGCAGAAAGGTGGCCCAATCCTTTTTGTAGCAAGCAAAGCGCTCCCGAGGACACATGGAAATTACTGTCAAGCTAGTTTTCATCATGCTCATATGGTTCGCGTTCGTTACTTTGATAATTTGATATGTGGGTGGACTGGTGCTTGGATGCTGCCCTTCCTTGGAAAAGCCTCCCACTTATGATTAACCCCTCTCACAAGCATATGCAACTACGAAATAAGAATTAAGATAAATCTAACCATAGCATGAAACATATGGATCCAAATCAGCCCCTTATGAAGCAACACATAAACTAGGGTTTAAGCTTCTGTCACTCTAGCAACCCATCATCTACTTATTACTTCCCAATTCCTCCCCCTAGGCCCAAATCATGGTGAAGTGTCATGTAGTCGACGTTCACATAACACCACTAGAGGAAAGATAACATACATCTCATCAAAATATCGAACGAATACCAAATTCACGTGATTACTTATAACAAGACTTCTCCCATGTGCTCAGGAACAAACGTAACTACTCACAAAGCATATTCATGTTCATAATTAGAGGAGTATTAATTATCATTAAGGATCTGAACATATGATCTTCCATCAAATAAACCAACTAGCATCAAGTACAACGAGTAATCAACACTACTAGCAACCCACAGGTACCAATCTGAGGTTTTGAGACAAAGATCGGGTACAAGAGATGAACTAGGGTTTGAGAGGAGATGTGCTGGTGAAGATGTTGATGGAGATTGACCCCCTCTCGATGAGAGGATCGTTGGTGATGACGATGGTGATGATTTCCCCCTCTGGGAGGGAAATTTCCCCGGTAGAACAGCTCTGCCGGAGCCCTAGATTGGTTCTGCCCAAGTTCCGCCTCGAGACGGCAGCGCTTCTTCCCGGAAGCTTCCTTCTGATTTTTTCCAGGTAAAAACCCTTCATATAGATAAATATGGGCACCGAGGGCCTACCAGGTGGGCGGTAAGGTAGGGGCGTGCCTAGGGGGTAGAGCGAGCCCTCCACCCTTGTGGATGCCTGGTGGGTCCCCTCTGGTACTTTCTTTGCCCAATATTTTTTTAATATTGCAAAATAATTCTCCGTGAAGTTTCAGGACTTTTGGACTTGTGCAGAATAGGTCTCTCAGATTTCTCCTTTTCCATTCCAGAATTCCAGCTGCTGGCATTCTCCCTCTTTATGTAAACCTTGTAAAATAAGAGAGAAAAGGCATAAGTATTGTGCTATAATGTGTAATAACAGCCCATAATGCAATAAATATAGATATAAAAGCATGATGCAAAATGGACGTATCAACTCCCCCAAGCTTAGACCTCACTTGTCCTCAAGCGAAAGCCAGGATCAAAAAATATGTCCACATGTTTAGAGATAGAGGTGTCGATAATGAAAGTTCAACTATCCCTAGGTGGTTTTGGTAATTCATAACAACATATAACTCATTGAGATAATGCTATTCCAAGACTATTATTTCAGGAAGCTCAATGAATGGCATGGCATGGATGATGAAAGTGGATCCCTCAAAATACTAAGGACAAAGGATTGGCTCAAGCTCAAAAGCTCAAGACTCTTCATTTTACATTTTAGTGGTCCAAGATCACATTGAGTCTATTGGAAAAGCCAATACTATCAAGGAGGGATGAGGTGTTGCTTAATGAGCCTCTTGCTTCATGTGCTTAGTGATATGCTCCAAAACCCTCAAGTACTTTCTCACAATCCACAAATGATCTAAACCCTAAGCCAAAATCGGTCACACCGATTCTTCCTACCCGGCGCCACCGATTTCAAAAGTCATAGCCACTGCCACAAACCCTAGGCAAATCGGTCCTACTGATAGGGATCTCGGTCTCACCGAGATGGGATTGTAATCTCTCTGTTTCCCTTCGTAACGTTTCGGTCTAACCGAAGTGAGCGATCGGTCCCACCGAGATTGCAATGTAAACTCTCTGTTTCCCTTTTATAACATTTTGGTCTCACCGAAAAGAGCAAATCGGTCCCACCGAGTTTACCTGACCAACTCTCTGGAAAGCTTATTACCAAAATCGGTCTCACCGAGCTTGTGTAATCGGTCTCACCGAGATTACGTTATGCCCTAACCCTAACCGAATCGGTCTCACCGAGTTGCATGTCAGTCCCACCGAAAGTCACTAACGGTCACTAGGTTTACTAAATCGGTCCGACCGAGTCTGTTGAATCGGTCCCACCGAGTTTGGTAAATTGTGTGTAACGGTTAGATTTTGTGTGGAGGCTATATATACCCCTCCACCTCCTCTTCATTCGTGGAGAGAGCCATCGACTGAACCTACACTTCCAACTTACCATTTCGAGAAAGAACTACCTACTCATGTGCTGAGGCCAAGATATTCCATTCCTACCATATGAATCTTGATCTCTAGCCTTCCCCAAGTTGCTTTCCACTCAAACCCTCTTTCCACCAGATCCAAATCCTATGAGAGAGAGTTGAGTGTTGGGGAGACTATCATTTGAAGCACAAGAGCAAGGAGTTCATCATCAACGCACCATTTGTTACTTCTTGGAGAGTGTTGTCTCCTAGATTGGCTAGGTGTCACTTGGGAGCCTCCGACAAGATTGTGGAGTTGAACCAAGGAGTTTGTAAGGGCAAGGAGATCGCCTACTTCGTGAAGATCTACCACTAGTGAGGCAAGTCCTTCGTGGGTGACGGCCATGGTGGGATAGACAAGGTTGCTTCTTCATGGACCCTTCGTGGGTGGAGCCCTCCGTGGACTCGCGCAACCATTACCCTTCGTGGGTTGAAGTCTCCATCAACGTGGAGGTACGATAGCACCACCTATCGGAACCACGCCAAAAACATCCGTGTCTCCAATTGCGTTTGAATCCTCCAAACCCTTCCCTTTACTTTCTTGCAAGTTGCATGCTTTAATTTCCGCTGCCTATATACTCTTTGCATGCTTGCTTGATTTGTGTGATGATTGTTTGACTTGTCCTAAGATAGCTAAAAGTTGTCAAACTCTAAAATTGGGAAAAGGTTAAGTTTTTAATTGGTCAAGTAGTCTAATCACCCCCCCTCTAGACATACTTCAAGGTCCTACAAGTGGTATCAGAGCTTTGGTCTCCATTTGCTTTGATTTCCATAGCTTTTGGTGGTCATAGCCTTGGTTTCACAACCTAGGAGACTATGGCGTCTAGCGAGGGAAATTATCACCGTAGAGGTCCTTACTTTGATGGTACTAACTTTGCTAGTTGGAAGCATAAGATGAAAATGCATATTCTCGGACATAACCCCGCCGTTTGGGCAATTATTTGTATTGGCTTGCTAGGTGAATTATTTGATGGGAGAGAGCCGAACCGTGAAGCTAATGCTGAATAATTGAAGATGCTGCAATACAACGCTCAAGCTTGTGATATCATCTTCAATGGATTGTGCCCTGAAGAATTCAACAAAATCAGCCGTCTTGAGAATGCAAAAGAAATTTGGGATACTTTGATTGATATGCATGAAGGTACCGAATCCGTCAAGGAATCCAAGTTGGATGTGCTCCAAAGTCAGCTTGACAAGTTCAAAATGAAGGATGGTGAAGGTGTCGCTGAAATGTACTCTAGGCTTGCTCTTATTACAAAATGAGATTGTCGGCTTAGGGAGTGAAGAGATGACCGACAGATTCATCATCAAGAAGATCCTAAGAGCATCGGATGGAAAGTATGATACCGTGTGCACATTGATCCAAATGATGCCAAACTACAAAGATCTCAAGCCAACGGAAGTCATTGGAAGAATTGTTGCTCATGAGATGTCACTCAAGGATAAGGAGGAACTTCACAACAAGTCAAGTGGTGCTTACAAAGCCTCAAGTGAAGCCCCCACATCATCAAGTGAAAAAAAAACCTTCAATGAAGAATTGAGCTTAATGGTGAAGAACTTCAACAAATTCTACAAGAGTAGAAGCAAAGAAAGAAGCTCCAAGTCAAGGACTTACCATGACAAAAGATCTTCTAGTCGAGAGCGCAATTGCTACAATTGTGGGAGGCCTGGACACTATTCCAACGAGTGTACGACACCCTACAAAAGAAGAGAAGATTCTCCAAGAAGAAGAAGCAAAAGAGAAGAATCACCACCAGAGAGAGAAGGAGTAGAGATGATCGTTATGAGCGAAGACCCTCACGGAGAAGCAAGGATTAGGAAAGGAAGGACAAGTCATCAAAGAGCTACACAAAACGAAGACATCAAGCTCATGTTGGTGAATGGGTATCCGCTCCGACTCGATTTAACACTCCAAGAGAAGCTATCACTCCGACTTGAATATACTCAAGATGAAGGTGTTGCTGGTCTAGCACTTGTGTCAACCAACTCCTACGACATAGTTGATTCACCAAATGAAGGAATTGGAAGATGCTTCATGGCCAAAGGTCCAAAGGTAACACATCATGAGTATGTTGATTTCAATAGTGATGAAGATGACTTGCTTGTGGATGATGATTTACTTGTTGACAACTCTAGTGATGAATACTATGATGAAACGTCAATTAATCATGCTAATCAAGATAGAACAAATGACAATGATAAGGAGAAGATTGAGCTTCTAACTAAAGAACTAAACACTCTTAAGTTGGCTCATGAAACTATCTTCGAAGATCATCGAGAACTTTTAAGGGCTCATGAGAAGTTACGCTTTGAAAAGCTCAATCTTGAGCAAGAGCATGAGTTGTTAAAAGCAATCAATGATGATCTCCGTAAGAAAAGCTCTTCTTACATTGCCAAGCGTTTACTCATATCTACTTACATGCCTCAAGTCAAGTCTAGTAACAAGTACAAGAAAGATACTTCCTCTAGTAGTAACAATAATAATGTCAAATCCAATATTGTTGCTTCTAGTAGTTCTCTTGATTCCACTAATGATTCTTTTAGCCAAGTTACACTTGAGCAAGAAAATAGCTTATTGAAGGGAATTATAGAGAAATGTGTTTACAAGAGCCTTGCCGGGAGTAAGCAATTCGAGGAAATTGTACACAAGCAAGGAAGACACCGGAAGAATCAAGGTGTTGGTTTTGAACGAAAGTTCAATGCCAATGGAGTTGAGTGGGAAGAAGATCAATATCCCAAGACGAAGTTTGTTCCTCAACAAGAGAAGTATGATCCTACTTCCTTCAAGGGAACACAAGCACAAGATGATCTTCCACCACAAGACCACAAGAACAAAGGCAAGGACAAGCTTCAAGAAGAGATTGATGCATTTGAAGAAGCACCTAAGGCCTCGTTCAAGTGGATTCCCAAGACTACTACAAGTTATACTTCATCAAGTACAACTACAACTCCAAGGATTCCCATCAAGATGATGTGGATCCCAAGAAGAAGAACTAGAGAGTTCTTGAGGTGACTCCACCAACATTCTTCACACATATCATTATGGCAAGGACAAGTGCAATCAACTTCCACATCTTGCACTAGTTCAAGGAGTCACAAACCCTCATGTTGGTAAGGCAAGGGACAAGGTAACCTAATGATTTCATGGACATCATCTTGTGTGTGCATCACTCTATGTCTATGGATATTCTTGTTTGTTCCTTGTGGGACTAACCCATGTAGGCAAGTTGAAAGTGCAACTCACTCCAAAGGATTGCTCCAATTGATCTACATCAACATTGAGCATCCACATCTTCAACACCTACATGAAGTCATCATCGACAAAACCCAAGGTTAGTTCATCCCTCTAAGGGGGGATCTCACATCTAGGGGGAGCTTAACTCTAATAATTGAGTCAAAGCAACTCTAATGGTGTGAACACATCAATGCATTATGTAAAAGTGGTAACCCCACTTGAGCTTAAACGATGAGTATGACTGTCGGTGTCAAAACCGGCGGATCTCGGGTAGGGGGTCCCGAACTGTGCGTCTAGGCGGATGGTAACAGGAGACAAGGGACATGATGTTTTACCCAGGTTCGGGCCCTCTTGATGGAGGTAAAACCCTACGTCCTGCTTGATTGATATTGATATTGTGGATGTTTACAAGAGTGGATCTACCACGAGATCAAGGAGGCTAAACCCTAGAAGCTAGCCTATGGTATGATTGTAAGGGTTGTTGTTGTTCTGTCCTACGGACTAGAGCCATCCGGTTTATATAGACACCGGAGAGGGCTAGGGTTACATAGAGTCGGTTACAATGGTAGGAGATCTACATATCCGTATCGCCAAGCTTGCCTTCCACGCCAAGGAAAGTCCCATCCGGACACGGGGCGAAGTCTTTAATCTTGTATCTTCATAGTCTTGGAGTCCGGTTGATGATGATAGTCCGGCCGATGATAGTCCGGCCGATGATGGTAGTCCGCTATCCGGACACCCCTAATCGGGACTCCTCGGTAGCCCTCGAACCAGGCTTCAATGACGATAAGTCCGCGCGTGTATTGCTTGGCATTGCAAGGCGGGTTCCTCCTCCGAATGATAGAAGATTGTGAACACCAGGATAGTGTCCGGCTCTGCAAAATAAATTCCACATTACACCGTAGAGAGAATAATATATACACAAGTTCAATCTGCGGCGTTTTCTGCGGCATGACATCACGCCACTACCAAGCCATTATTTAAATCATTTTTACTCTACCACCTCGGCGCATTTAGCGAAGCGGTTTCCTGGCACGTCTTGTCGAGCAGAGATCGTGTTTCCCTTAATCCGGATTCTCATCAATACGGACGTGGGTAACCCAACCGCGCCATTGATGGTGACGCTTGGGAGATAAGCGAGTTTTACCGGGCGGTGGGGGACGCGAGACTTCGCCCGCCCATATAAGGGATAAGGATTCACCTTCTCACCACGCCTTCTTCCTCCTTTGCTTATCCATCTCCACAAGACTCGAGCTCCAGCGCCCAAGTTTGCGCATCTCGTCTCAACCTTCTCCGGAGCGGGAGGTAAATGGTTGGCCTCCACCGTTAAGGAGGAGCACATCGCCAAACTACGCGGCGCCGGATACCTCTCCGGCGACATCGCGCACCTGGGGCAGCTCATCCCCACCCCCAGGCCCCATGAGAGGGTCGTCTTTCTTCCTCACTTCCTCCGCAGACTGGGCTTTCCACTTCACCCCTTTGTCCGGGGGCTCATGTTCTACTACGGCCTGGATTTCCATGATCTGGCGCCGAACTTCATCCTCAACATCTCGGCGTTTATCGTCGTGTGCGAGGCCTTCCTCTGCATCCAGCCCCACTTGGCCAGGCTCAAGACCTTCAATGTCAAGCGAAGGTAGTGAAGGGCACTCAAGCGGAGTGCGGAGGCGCCATGTTGGGCAAGATGCCCAACGTCCTTTAGTTCAAGGGGCCTTCGTGGAATCCGTCAAGGGTGGCAATTAGGGTGGTTCTATATCACCGAGCAGCGTGACCCTACATGGGCGGCGGCCCCGAGTTTAGATCTGGTATCCCCACGCAGCTCACCTCACGGAAAGAGAAGGGCTTCTTGTGGGGTAGTTCGGAGGAGCCGACGGACTCAAGCCTGTATCCGAAGCTAGTGAAGAAGCTCAGCTGGTTAACGTGATCCAAGTCATGCTCGTCGCGGATTCTCCCATGCCAAGAGCGGGCATTCAATCTGTGGGAGTTCGATCCGGAACAGCACCAGCGCTGGCGGGCTCTTGACCACGACGTCTGAAAGGCGCTGGAGGGTGCTGTTCAAGGCGCCAAGCCCCGCATCCGCGACTGAAGATCGCGGATTTCGCTCGCAGCGCCAAGCCAACGAGGTAAGTGATTCTACCCCTTTACGGGACACTTGCTTTTCATAGTTTGACTCTATGCGGGTTTTAATTTCCCCTTTTCCTTTGATAGGACTGGATGAGGAAGGCGGAGCAGATTACCTGCCCGACTCCTATGCCAGAAAATCCAGTAGACGCCCGTCTAGCGAGGCTGCTGGTTCCGGCACCGCACGTGGTGCCGGAGAAGAAGGCCAAGAAGGAGGCCACGGGTGCTCGAAAGAGTTCCCGTTTTCAGGTGTCCGACGACTCGGGCGGACTCCTTCCCAACGAGGAGGAGAAGAGGACTCTCTCGGAGGAGGAGAGAGGAAGAGGAAGGCTTCCCCAGCAGGGGGGAGGCCGAAGGGTCAAGAGGGAAGGACTATTCCCGGACAGCTCCGCCAACATCAACATTGGCGAGGAAGAATGGCCTTCAAGGGCCAGGCCTCCGGCGAGATCGTAAGTATCCGTATTCTGAATGATTTATAATTTATTTTCTGCGTCACATAGTGTCATTACGATGCCGCATGCTGCTGTAGTCCGGCGGTGATGATCTCCCGCTTCATCGAAGCGGGTCGTTCGCTCCGTCGGATGTAGACTCCATCCCGACCGCCTCCACCCCTCGCGACACCGAGGACGCCGAGGTGGGATCCCAGAAGGGACCCGTCGGGAGGCTCGAGGCGCCACAAGGCGTCCTCCGGACTTTCGCGCGGACTCCATATCGAACCCGCAGTGGTTCCGGGTGCGCCGGGGCCCTTCGAATGAAGGGCAAGACCGTGACGCCGGGCGGCTTCCGCCCAACCGGGGCGCCGGGAAATTTGTTGAGGCGCTGCAGGCACTTCCATCGAGGAAGAACACCGCACTATTATGAGTGCGGTGATTGAAAAGTGCAGCTTGCTAAGAGCGGGCTGACCGAAGCCTCGATAGCTTTCTATCGGGCTTTGAGGTAAGAAGTTAAAATATGCAATGTAATACCGCATAGACAGTAGCCCTCATGCTCGGTTCGGTGTTGGAAAGAAAAGCGGATGAGGATCTGAAAAAAGAAGATATACGCTGTGGGTTGCTAAAAATTATGTCAATATGGGTTGCAGGCTCGCTGCTGACCTCTTCCGCACCGATGCGGAGGTCGGTGCTTTGAAGCAGAGCTCGGCGGTCCGAGCAAGAGCTCGGCAGCCAAGAAGCAGCTCGGGACAAAGAAGGTGAGTAACACCACTTTGAACTTGTACCTTCTGAAAAGGATTTAGGTTGCAACAAAAATAACAAGGATAACATGGGTGCTGCGGGGCCACGAACGAGGTGGCTACCTAAAGGAGGCCGTGTCCGCGTCGAACATAATGCGCCACAGGCAGGCAGAGCGAGAAAAGCAAGAGGCGCGGGTGGCGGTGGTTCAGCAAGAGCTCCGGGCTCTCATGGAAAAGCATGAGAGTTTGGGCGTGACTCAAAGACTCGAGAGTCCGAGCTTGCCTCGCTCTCGAAAGTGTAAAACTGCCAAGGCCGATGCCCATAGGTCCCTTCAGAGAGTGAGTTGGTGAGGAAGATAGCGCCGGGTAAGGCATTTTTCATGCAAAGCAAGCATGTGAATGTAAATTACGTGTTACTTACCGAATTCGAGCTCTCGAGGCGTTTGCAGATCTGCCTCGCAGCGTGTCTCGATGTCGCCGCATTCTACCGAGCCGAGGAGGGAGCTCAGCGGAGAAGGTCTTCGGTCTCAATATGTTGATGCCGCCATCCGGTGCCCCTAGCGACCAGTGAAGCAGTTGGTCGAGCTCCACAAGGCGGCCGAGCAGGCCATGAAGGGCCTCATAGTCCGGTGTGGCTGGAGAGGCCATGCACAGGAGCTACTTCGACCTCGTCGGCGACGGTTGGTGGATCGTGCCCTTGGGTGGAGGTTATCAAGCGCTCCGCTTTGTATTGAAGGTGCTCGTCGGGCCCTTGCCCGCGCAAAAGGTGTATTAGGGCAAGCTGGATGCGGAGAAGCTAATCAGCGACACGCCACCAGCGGGCAAGGAATATCGTCGCCGAAATGTACTATAAGACTATCTGAAGGGTGCCCGCAAGATTGCGGATGAGTGCCCTGTGGATGTAATTATTGAGTAAATTAGCAATGTGTTATCACATGCGCTGAAAACTTTGTTCATATCGCTAAGCAACGCTTGTTAATTTAAAATATTACCTTACATGCGGCCGTTTATTAAATCGAGAGATGGCAAGTCGTCGGCTTCAGCCCCCATGCCACGAAAGTCTTGGGGTGTTCGGGATAAACTTGAGCACTCTAGTTCCCATTTTGGGTCCATCTAGGGAGGCGGTCAACACAACGAACAAGGCAATCGAACTTATAGTGCTTGAACACTCTCACTTAGCCATAGAATTCTATAATTTTAAATTTCGGCGAAGCCCCTAGTATTCGGAGGACCGAATTAGGGCGCTATCCACGCCTTAAATCGGACATTATCCGAACTTCGCTCAAGCGGCGAGGTCTTTAAGGACCGAAAGGACCTCTCGAACAGCGACCAGTTTCTCGCCTTATCATGACAGTCGTTTTAGCTTTCTCCTTTCGAGGCGTTAACCCGGCTCAACCGGGCGCAATCGCAGTGGTTCTCCCGATGCTACCTTAGCCGATAGAATGGAACATAAGGTGCCAAACATGGGAGCGGGCAAACCCAACTATTGACCCAAGACATGATTGGAGCCGATTCATATAATGCTATAAGTTCGGGTGCCGACTTGTGAAAGTGTTCGGACTTTATCACACCATAATGCGGAGAACATAAGCCCTGGTGTATTTGGCCGTACCAAAATGTGCAGGTGCAACATGTCGTAAATGAATATATATATATATATATATATATATATATATATATATATATATATATATATATATATATATATATATATATAGATGCAATTATGGGCAAAAAGTGCTGTATTTTATTCGAGAAGATATGCTATGAGTGCGGAATGATACAAATAGTGCGAAAAGCAAGGATTGGACGAATTTAAAGGCGTCTCCCTCGAGGGTAGGCAGCGGAATGTTGTATTTAACAAATTTAATGCTCGTGATGGAGACCACCTGAGTGTTAAATGCGCCTTTGTCCTTCCCTGGCTGTTGCATCATGAGTTCGGCAGGTTCGCCGCGGATAGAGTTCTGTATAAAAAGAGAGAAATAAAAGAAAAAGAGCGACACACTTGGGAGCCCTGGTGTGGTCGAACCGCACTCTGGTCTGTTGTGGTTGTGCCTTTCCCCTATGCCCATGGTATCTCCCGGGCGTAATTATGTCTGTGGAGAGTTTGTCTTACCATTTTCCGAGGGCTGGGGTTGAGGCCGCATTACTCTGCGTGCTCGGAGCGTGCAGGTGGTCTTGGTTGATGTTGCTCGGCGCGTTTGGCGTGTCCGGTCGTTTAACGGACGGACTCGAAAATTGCCTTAAAAGGCTGCTCAGTACTTCGCGCGAGAGCATTGTATGTTCCTCCGTTCGGAGGGAGCGTTCCGTGTTTCCATTGACCGTGATGACTCCACGAGGTCCTGGCATCTTGAGCTTAAGGTATGCATAATGCGGCACGCGTTGAATTTTGCGTAACGCGGTTCGTCCGAAAGCAGAGCGTGATAGCCGCTTCGGAGCGGGACTATGTCGAAGATTAACTCCTCGCCGGAAATTATCCGGGATCCGAAGACCACTTCAATGTAATCGAGCACGTATAATTGGCCTCGACACCTGGTATGACGCCTTTGAAGGTTGTCTTTGTAGGTTTAATCCTTGAAGGGTCTATGCCCATCTTGCGACCGTATCCCGATAAAGCAGGTTCAGCTCTGCCGCCGTCCATCGGGACTCGTGAGGTGAAATCCATCGACGATTGGGTCTAAAACCAATGCGCGAATCCGCCATGGCGGATATTGGTCGGATGGTCTCTTCGATCGAAAGTGATCGGGCAAGAGGACCATGGGTTGAATTTTGGGGCGATGGCTCCATCGCGTATCGTCCCTTAGTGCACGCTCGCTCCCTCTTGGGAATATCGTTGCGTATATCATGTTTACCGTCCGAACTTGAGGGGGAATCGCTTTTGTCCTCTGTTGTTCGGCGGCGGGTCTCTTCCTCGTCATCATTGTGTAGCCCTTGTCACTGTTTTGGCGATTAATTTGCTGCTGCTTGAATACCCAACAATCTCTGTTGGTGTGGTTAGCTGGCTTTTCAGGTGTTCCATGTATTTGACAGGAGCGGTCGAGTATTCGGTCCAAATTGGACGGGCCCGGAGTGGTTCTTGTGAATGGCTTCTTCCATTGACCGGGCTTGGAGCCTCGGAATCCGGCTATGACTGCCGTATCCTCATTTCTGTCGCCGTTAGTGCGGCGTTTATTTTTGTTTCGACGCAACCTGCCATTGCGGTCCTTGGTATCCGGACTGCCAGCGTTTTTGCTGAGGTTGTTGCTGCGAGCCAGCCAGCTATCCTCTCCCGGCCAGAAGCGGGTCATGAGTGATGTGAGGGCTGCCATGGATTTCGGTTTCTCCTGTCCTAGGTGCCGGGCCAGCCACTCGTCGCGGATGTTATGTTTGAAGGCAGCGAGTGCCTCTGCATCCGGACAATCGATGATTTGATTTTTCTTTGTTAAGAACCGTGTCAGAATTGCACGGCCGATTAAATGCAGCTGCTGGATTATGTGGCTTAGGTCGCTCTGCGTCCGGTGGTCGCATCGTGCCACGGAAGTTGTCGAGGAATGCGGCTTCGTGTCCTCCCAAACATCCAATTGACTCTGCGGGCAGGCTGTTAAGCCAATGCCGAGCTGGTCCTTTGAGCTTGAGCGGGAGATATTTGATGGCGTGAAGATTGCCGCCCGGGCCATATGTATATGGAGGAGATAATCCTCAATCCGGACCGCTGGGTCTGTTGTGCCATCGAGGATTCGATATTAACGGGTTTAAACCCTTGAGGATTTGATGATCCATTACTTCGTCAGTGAAGCATAGCGGGTGTGCGGCGCCTCTGTATTGAGCAATATCGCGACGTAGCTCGAGAGAGCGTTGTCTGCTGTGTTCGGCCCGGCCGGAGTAGTTGTATTCGGCGCGACGGTATTCGTCGTGGGTCTTGGGGCGCCCACGTGATCCATAGATAGATATGGATTGTCTTGCCTTGTCCTCCAATATATCCCGCAAGTCCGGCGCGTTCCCCCGTGGCTTCATGCTTTTTGAGCGACGACGGGGTACGGTTTTGGTGGAGGGCTTGCACGCCTCTCTGTCGCGGCCACGAGGTGGTCGGTCTGCCCGACAGCGCTGGTGATGCAGGTTTGTACGCTTCCTCCTCTAATTGGGGAGCAACTTGCGTTTTGGGTAACTTTTGAGGGCGTTCGAGTTCATACTCTTGCCGCGAGGACCTCGGTCCATCCGTCGGCCAAGATGGGTCTTGATCAGCTTGAAGCTGTTGCTGCTTTTTCTTTAGGCTGTTTGCCGTGGCCATTAGCTTGCATCTGAAACGCTCTTGTTCGACGGGATCCTCGGGCATGACGAATTAAGTCGTCGTCGAGGCTTGCCTCGTCTCCGGAGGGAGGTAAGTAATTGTCATCCTCGACCTCTTAAATCGCCGCCTCTCGTGAGGGCTTGCTTCGCCTCCTCCTGCGCTGAATCGTCTTTGGAGGGGTTGTCTTCGCACTTTCGGGGTGTTATTATCTCCTGTGCGGAATCTCCGTTCTTGCCGTGGCGGGATTTAGAGCGGCGCCGCCGACGTCGGCGCTTGGGCTGTTCTTTAAGGAATCGGCCTCCGTTGCTTCTTCACCGTCCCCATATTTTGGGGTGTCCACCATGTATATGTCGATGACGAGGTGGTCTTCCGGTGTCTGTGGGCACTGGTTCTTGGTAGTCTCCGCATCGTCGTCCATACCGTCGATGTCTTGAGTCGAGTCGAGCACGTCGGTTAAATAAATCGGCGGTGGCTCTGAATTGGGTGGTGGGTGGGCTCTGAATTTCTTCGTCGTCCGCGTCCCAACCATCCCGGCCGTAGTTCGCCAGGGTTCTCCGGATAGCGAGAGGTGCTTCATGAATTTATGATATCGCCAAGGGCGAAGTGCTTGAAAAGATGTCCGCAGCGGTGAATTCCATGATCGCGCCCAATCGGATTCGACCGGCGGGGCGCAGGAGGTTGAGTCCGCAGAGTCCGCACCTCGGAGTCATGAGCTTTATGCGCAGGACAAGGTAAGTGTTCGCTCCATCGCCGTAGAAGTTGCAGCCCGAGGCGGTGTCCAGCTATCCGTCCTCGATCCGAGCGATCGGCTCCGGACTATGGGTCGGAGCGGATTAATGCGACCTCAAGGTGCTGTCCGTGGCGAGTTAGGTCATGCCCATCGTGACAGCGCGGCACGCTCGGCTGTGGCTCAGATCCATCAAGATCAAGTCCCGCGGATATCGGCCGTGAAGTTTAGGCTTCAAAACTGACTGACGGCCAGTGGGCGTAGCTTCGATCTGCTCTAGATGGCCAAGTGAGTTGGCCCGCAGGCGGCCGCCGAATCTGAAGATCTGTCCGGGAGAAAAGTCTCACCCAGACTGCATCGTTATCGATTGAAGAGGCCATCACGCCTATCGGTGACGCATACACGGAGGAACTCTCAATGAAAGCACCAATGTCGGTGTCAAACCGCGGATCTCGGTAGGGGGTCCCGAACTGTGCGTCTAGGCGGATGGTAACAGGAGACAAGGGACACGATGTTTTACCTGTGTTCGGGCCCTCTTGATGGAGGTAAAACCCTACGCCCTGCTTGATTGATATTGATATTGTGGATGTTTACAAGAGTGGATCTACCACGAGATCAAGGAGGCTAAACCCTAGAAGCTAGCGTATGGTATGATTTTAAGGGTTGTTGTTGTTCGTCCCCACGGACTAGAGCCATCCGTTTATATAGACACGGAGAGGGCTAGGGTTACATAGAGTCGGTTACAATGGTAGGAGATCTACATATCCATATCGCCAAGCTTGCCTTCCACGCTAAGGAAAGTCCCATCCGGACACGGGGCGAAGTCTTCAATCTTGTATCTTCATAGTCTTGGAGTCCGGTTGATGATGATAGTCCGGCCGATGATGGTAGTCCGGCTATCCGGACACCCCCTAATCCGGGACTCCCTCAATGACCTATGATCAAATATTTATCATTTGACTCCTAAGTCAATATAGTCATATATAGATGATCTAGTCATCACCAATTGTTTGATAGATGCTAGAATTTGTTGTGCATGCTTTGCCACACATTTCATTTGCTATCTTTTTGTGTGAGCATGTTGGTGCATATTTTACTCATTCAAGGACATCCACTTGTTGTTTTGATTGTTTGGTTCTTTCTTATTTTGGCCAAGTGGATGGACAAGAATGCCTAAGAACTTTCTCTAGCTATCTATGCTTTTCTCGTCTCAAACTCTATTCATGCTACATCACAAAATTTGATCAAGTCGATTCGAACCACTCGTGTGAGGAGCACTTTGAGTCCCCGATTCGTCATAGACTTAAACTTCCAAAACTTCTTTGTGATTCTCGGTCTGACCGATTCCTCCATTTCAGTCCTACCGAGATCACTAAGTCGATCTAGGTTTTCAATCTCGGTGCAACTGATTTGAACTTTTCGGTCACACCGAGTTCTCAGAATCGAACACGTTATGCATCTCGGTGCCACCGAGTTGTTGCACTCACCACACCGGCTGTGGTCGGGCTATATATAGTCACGGGCAAATTTTTTGAAATTTCTCCGAACCCCTTCGCCCGCGAAATAGCTCGCTCTGCCTCCAAGGTCTACGGATCGTCTCCTCGTCGCTAGCCGCCTCCTGTCGCTGGTCTCCACTGCCATCAACGGAATTCAACCCCGCCGTTGCCGCCGTAGAGAGTTCATCGCCGAGCTAGGGTATGGACTCGATCACAGTGCTATCCTCGTCCGATTCCTAGAACATTGTGTTCTTATTGATTCTTGCCACGATTGAAACACTCCTATCCAGTCAATGCAATCCGTAGATTAGATGAGATTTGAAAATTTAGGGTTAGGTTTCCGCCGAAACCATCTCGGACCCACCGAGTTGAAAAACTCGGTCCCACCGATTTGGCTTATGCCATTGCACTAGTAACTCTCGGTCTGACCGAGAATTGCTAATCGGTGCGACCGATTTTAGGACTTTGTGAAACCTTAGCAGTCTCGGTGCCACCGAACTGTGACTCATTCCAACCGAGTTCATCAGTTTAGGTTCCAAAACTGCTTCGGTATCACCGAGTTTGAAAATCGGTTGATCCGAAATGCTTTCTGTGGAAAACTAAAACTGAATTTTTGAATCATTCTTTTGCAAAAATCTCTGCATTTTGTGATGCTCATCCACTCTATCTCATCTACAAATCTTCACAGGGTCAGCAGTCAATGTTTGCAGCATGTCAGACCAGAGTGACAGCCAGCACAGGTCAGCAGAGCAGTTTGACATGAGTGAGGGTACTAGTCCCTCCAGCACTTCAGATGAAGGCAGCAGGAGCACTCCTAGCAACCTGCCTAAGGCTGCTACCAGGCAAAGGAAGAAGAGAACTTCAGACTCTGAAGATGAGGATTATGGAGCATAAGAAGATGAGGCTACCTCCAAGAAAGTAGTACTCAAAAAGGAGTATGGCTCAGCAAAGCATACAAAGCCAGGCATGAAGATTAAAAGGCTTGCAGGAAGACAACCAATGTCCAAAGCCAGAGACTCAACTAAACTGCCTGAGAAGCCTGATCCCAAAGAGCCAACTGCTGAAGGAAAGAAAAGGAAGGAAAGGGTCAAGAAGACCATGGCCAGAGTTGTTGGGCAACCTTCCATGATGGAAGAGGAAGAAGAGCTTGCTGGACCAGCACCCAAGGCACCAAAGCTTATGGGTGATGCTATTAGATCAGGGGCTGCAACATCTAAGCCCAAGGAAGCACCCAAAGCTGCCCCCAAGGCCAAGTTCAGACCAAAGAGGAATACCAGGAGTATTCCATTCTTTGAGAAGAACAAGGACCCAAAGGCTCGAGGTTGCCGAGGAGGAAGATGAAGAAGGACAAGTTCTGAGGAAGCTCAAGCCCAAGATACCAGACCACAATGATGCCCATCCTGTGGCTGAGGACATGAACATCAAAAAAGATTCAGGGTTGAGGCTATGGAGGTTGGCAGATCCATATGCCACAAGGAGAAGGACTGCTATTGATTACAGGTTCCGTACAAAGGAACAACAGGACTTCTATGAGACAATCTTGTTGGACAAGAAGCCCATTGTGTGTGATATGAGGTGGGTCGACTGGACCTACATGAAGGAAAATGAAGAACACTATCCTGGAGTGCAAGACAGTTTTGTTGCTTGTGGAGTTGCAGATTTTGTTGGGCAAAAGCTCACCAACTGGAATGATGAACTTATCATGCAATTCTACTCCACAGCACACTTCTATCCAGATGGGAGGATAGTTTGGATGTCTGAAGGTACAAGGTACCAGTCAACTGTTGTGGAGTGGGCAAAACTGATAAATGCCCCAAAGGAAAATGATGATGACCTGGATGTATATGCCAAGAAGAAAATGGGACACAATACCATGGCGCATATGTACAAGGAGATCCCAGACAAAGCCCTAGAGACTTTTCTTTGGATCAGTCCACTTTCTTACATCGGGGCTGCCTACAATCAATTGGATCCTAAGGCACACTCTATTGCCTAAGTCAGGTGACCACAACATGATCAGAGGGCATGCAATCAATATGTTGCATTTATTTGATGTGCCTCATAAATTCAAGGTCATGAGCCTTATAGTTGAAACCATTAAGAGGACTGCAGCAGATCATAAGAGGAGTTGTGGATATGCCCCTCAGATTCAGTAGTTGATTAGCTCAAAGATGGGCACAGGCAAATATCTATTGGATAAGGAACATTTTCCACTTTATCCAGACTTTGAGGACAATGAGGTTGTCATGAATGAGAATGATCCATCATTAGTTCAAGATCAAGAGAAGAAGGAGAAGGCAAGGAAGGAGAAGGTTGCCAAGATGCCAACTCAAGAGGAGGCATCTGAGTATTTCTTGAAGAACAAGCAGGAGCAGCTTGGTTACTTGATAGCATCATCTCTGAGGATTGAGAAGGGATTGGCCACCTCACTCAAAATCAGGAGAGCTTGAAAAGAATCATGGAACAAAAATTCTATGATCTAGATGTTAAAGTAATCGAGATTCATCGGTGTGGAGCAGCTGCAGGATGACATGCAGGAGAGGAAGGGCAAGACTACCACCAATGTATTTGCCAGAGTGCCTAGAGCTCAGAGATCGATGCAAGTGCATGCAGGACACTAGAGCAACATCATCTGCACCAGCTACAACTCCTACAGCTCCGGTGCAACCAGCTCCAAAGACTAACTCCTCCAGCTCCTCTACATCAACTCAAGTCTTCGTCCAAGGAGCCATCTCTACACCACCACCAAGATCAAGCACGAGAGTCGATCTAGCACTATCCATTTTCTATGAACTTTTTGGTAACTTGTTGCCAAAGGGGGAGAAAAATGTATAGATCATAGGCTTCGAGAGAGAGAGTGTGTCGCTTTTGTTCTCTTTTGATTTGGTGGTTCAAACTTGTTTGCTTTTGATTGCTTGAGATACTATGCTATTCTTATGAGACATTGATGATCATGTGTTTGATCATAAGCTACACTTATGCATGTTTGATGATATTATCTTATCTATCCTATGTGATCATTCACCTTTCTTGGTGATGAGTGCATGTATTCAATCTTTATCATTTTGAGCGCTCCACCAAGATGTATGTGACATGGAAGAGTAACCCATGAGCCTAATTCCTTGTGCATTTGCAGTCCAAAGCAAATCTTAAACTATGCACAAATTTAAGGGGAGCTCTTGCTTATTACATACTTCTCAAAGCGACGATGCTTTTCAATCTTATTATCATTTGTCGAAGCTTTGATCTATATGTTGTCATCAATTACCAAAAAGGGGGAGACTGAAAGTGCAACTATCCATAGGTGGTTTTGGTAATTCAAAACAACATATAGCTCACTGAGCTAATGCTATTCAAAGACTATTATTTCAGGAAATCTCAATGAATGGCATGGCATGGATGATGAAAGTGGATCCCTCAAAATACTAAGGACAAAGGATTGGCTCAAGCTCAAAAGCTCAAGACTCTTCATTTTACATTTTAGTGGACCAAGATCACATTGAGTCTATTGCAAAAGCCAATACTATCAAGGAGGGATGATGTGTTGCTTAATGAGCCTCTTGCTTCATGTGCTTAGTGATATGCTCCAAAACCCTCAGCTACTTTCTCACAATCCACAAATGATCTAAACCCTAAGCCAAAATCGGTCACACCGATTCTTCCTACCGGCGCCACCGATTTCAAAAGTCATGGCCACTGCCACAAACCCTAGGCAAATCGGTCCTACCGATAGGGATCTCGGTCTCACCGAGATGGGATTGTAATCTCTCTGTTTCCGTTCGTAACGTTTCAGTTTAACCGAAGTGAGCGATCGGTCCCACCGAGATTGCAATGTAAACTCTCTGTTTCCCTTTTGTAACATTTCGGTCTCACTAAAAAGAGCAAATCGGTCCCACCGAGTTTACCTGACCAACTCTCTGGAAAGCTTATTACCAAAATCGGTCTCACCGAGTTTGTGTAATCGGTCTCATCGAGATTACGTTATGCCCTAACCCTAACCGAATCGGTCTCACCGAGTTGCATGTCAGTCCCATCGAAAATCACTAACGGTCACTAGGTTTACTAAATCGGTCCGACCGAGTCTGTTGAATCGGTCCCACCGAGTTTGGTAAATTGTGTGTAACGGTTAGATTTTGTGTGGAGGCTATATATACCCCCTCCACCTCCTCTTCATTCGTGGAGAGAGCCATCAGACTGAACCTACACTTCCAACTTACCATTTCTGAGAAAGAACTACCTAGTCATATGCTGAGGCCAAGATATTCCATTCCTACCATATGAATCTTGATCTCTAGCCTTCCCCAAATTGCTTTCCACTCAAACCCTCTTTCCACCAGATCCAAATCCTATGAGAGAGAGTTGAGTGTTGGGGAGACTATCATTTGAAGCACAAGAGCAAGGAGTTCATCATCAACGCACCATTTGTTACTTCTTGGAGAGTGGTGTCTCCTAGATTGGCTAGGTGTCACTTGGGAGCCTCCGACAAGACTGTGGAGTTGAATCAAGGAGTTTGTAAGGGCAAGGAGATCGCCTACTTCGTGATGATCTACCGCTAGTGAGGCAAGTCCTTCGTGGGCGACGGCCATGGTGGGATAGACAAGGTTGCTTCTTCGTGGACCCTTCGTGGGTGGAGCCCTCCGTGGACTCATAACTGCTACCCTTCGTGGGTTGAAGTCTCCATCAACGTGGAGGTACGATAGCACCACCTATCGGAACCACACCAAAAACATCCGTGTCTCCAATTGCGTTTGAATCCTCCAAACCCTTCCCTTTACTTTCTTGCAAGTTGCATGCTTTAATTTCCGCTGCCTAGATACTCTTTGCATGCTTGCTTGATTTGTGTGATGATTGCTTGACTTGTCCTAAGATAGCTAAAATCTGTCAAACTCTAAAATTGGGAAAAGGTTAACTTTTTAATTTGTCAAGTAGTCTAATCACCCCCCTCTAGACATAATTCAAGGTCCTATAGATAAAAATAAAAATACGGACATTAGGGCATCATGATCATCTTTGGAACAGCAACATATATCGTCATATAATTTCTTATGCCAAAGTAACTAATGCGGAGCATCCCTCATTCATCCCCATGGACGTTTCGTCACCACCACAAGCACGAGGAGTACCAATGACAAGAGTCCGCGCACTCGTCATCGAAACCGAGGTTAACTCTTTCATCTAGTTCATTCGGATTCACATGAGAGTTGGGTTCTACCTCAAATGGATACATTGTGCATTCTTAGGTACCAAGGAGAAGACCGTGAGGAGGCATGGAGGGATCACCAAGTCCACATGGAGCCCCAAGGAGAAGAAGGAACTCCCAGACGCGGAACACCGGAGGCCTCAGACCACCCTGGGTGCCCGGCCTCCTAAGACCTAGGTGCCCGGACCCCAAGCCCCAAAGGGCGCAGCCCCTATGTCCACCCCGGGTGCCCGCACCCCGACCACCGGGTGCCCGGCCCCCTCCCAGGTGCCACCCCGGGTCCCTGGTCTTCTACTCCCCGATGACCCCTGGTGCCCGTATCACTTTACTCCGGGTGCCCGGACTCCACCGAAAGTGCCTGTGTGCATCTTGGGATAAATGACCCTTGTACCCCTATTTTCCTCTTATTTCGTCGCTAGACTATAAGTACTCTTCCCCTAGCTCATGAGAGAGGATAGCAAAGTATTTGATAGACAAAGAGAGAGCTTTGCTCATCTTCCTCCTTTTGTAGATCTAGACCTCCTCTTGGAGAAGCTCCTCCTGGAGATCAAGCCCTCCTCCTTGAGAAGCTCCTATTGGAGATCAAGCCCTCCTCTTGGAGGAGGATCCCCATCATAGGATCATCAAGACCTCTTTCCTCATAGGATTGGGATGAACTAGTTACCTCTTGTATCTTCTTGTTTTGGATTTGGACCTTTGTACCTCTCTTTGTGTGATTGGATCTAGCACATGTGCGATTGGATCAAGTCAATTTGAGTGTTCCTCTTGTTTTCCCCTTTGTGTTCTTATTGTTCTGGGGGATTTGTTCTACGATTCGTGAAAGATTTCCATATAGGGTTCCACCCTACAACATCTTGGCATCATGATCCATGGTTTCTCACGAAATTGGAGCCCCCCTTATTGTTCTCTAGCCTAATTTTGTTGTGTTCTTCCCCAATTTTGAAAAATCCCCACCAAAAATAGCCCTATTTTTTTGCGATTTCTTGGTTTGATGATGTTTTGTTGGATTTGACCCATGGATTTGCTTGGTTTCAAGTGGATCTAGCGTTCCCCAATCCATCTCCACCTTTCCCACCATGAAATCCACCAATTTCTTCCATTTTTTCCACAAATTTCCGCCCAAATCAGTGACCCCCGGGCAAGTTCCGCCCAACCCCTCTGACCACCCCGGGTGCCGCACCTTCGACCCCCGGGCACCCGCACCACCCAGAATCAGCCCACCAACAAAAACCGTTTCGGCCATAACTTTCACTCTCGAAGTCCGATTTTGACGTTCTTTAGCTCGTTTAGTAGCTATTGACATCCCCCATCCATATAGATAGGTTCCAACATCATTTTACTCCATCAAATGTTTGGCTTTTTGGCATCTTTGCCTAGGCCATCCACCATATCATCCGCAAAACCATCATAGCTTTCCGCAACCTAACCTATTTTGCTCCATTTAGCATTTGTGGTTTCTTGAGTTGTGACTTGAGTCTCCTAATGTGTTTCGGCTACTTAGGGATGGTTGCTTTGTCATCAACCACCACCACCACTTCCGCATTGATAACTCCAGAACCATCAACGCATTTCGCTACCACCATTTGACATTTTCCATTAAGATTTTGAGTTCGCGATTTTTCCGTTTCCTAGGGTGTTTCAGCTAACTAGGAATGGTTCGACATCGAAAACACCGCCGCTCAACTTCGACAAGGATTTCACATCGACCACCTTCACCAATTTGACACCCTAACCGTAAGCAAGAAGGGTAACCTCTATATCATCTTGGTATCATGGTATCCCATCATTGTATAGTCCCCTTGCCATTACATTGTTAACCCCTTAGCCCATTTTGCGTCACTTGCCTATCGAGACTAGCCATTGAGTATTGCCGGCAATGTTACTTGTGCACATTAGTGATCATCGATCTGCACCTTCCATTGCGTACATACCATATAATATTGGTATCATCTTGGTATCATAGTACCATCCCTTGTGTCACAAGATTGCTCCCGCATATACACAATAGCTATCTTGATTTGTGCATTTCGCATAAGTGGCCATACAAAAAAAAGAGAATAAGCTTTTAAGCAAAAAGAGAGCAAAGACACTTGTAAGCAAGAGCCATAGCATCATTGAGGGAGTCCTAGATTATGGGGTCCTCGGGTGTCGGGGCTATGTGACGTGGGCTGGACAGATGGGCCGTGAAGATACAAGATAGAAGGCCCTCCCCCGTGTCCGGTTGGGACTCTCCTTTGCGTGGATGGCAAGCTTGGCGTTTTAACATGAAGATTCCTTTTTCTGTAAACCGACTCTGTACAACCCTAGTCCCCTCCAGTGTCTATATAAACCGGAGGGTTTAGTCCGTAGAGGCAATCATAATCATTCAATCTAGACATCTAGGGTTTAGCCATTACGATCTCGTGGTAGATCAACTCTTGTAACCCCTATACTCATCAAAGTCAATCAAGCAGGAAGTAGGGTATTACCTCCATCAAGAGGGCCCGAACCTGGGTAAACATCGTGTCCCCTGCCTCCTGTTACCTTCGATCCTTAGACGCATAGTTCGGGACCCCCTACCCGAGATCTGCCGGTTTTGACACCGACATTGGTGCTTTCATTGAGAGTTCCACTGTGCTATCGTCGAAAGGCTCGATGGTTCCATCAATCATCTACAACAATGCTGCCGCGAAGGAGATTTTTCTCCCCGGCCAGATCTTTGTATTCGGCGGCTTTGTACTGCGTGCCAACTCGGTTGGCCACCTGGAGCAGATCGACAGCTACGCCCCTGGTCACCAGATCAGTTTTGGAAATCTGAACTATGTCGCTGATGTCCAAGGAGACTTGATATTCCAAGGGTTCACGGCCCCAGCCACCGCTCCGGCCTTAGATCTGGAGTGCGTCACCAGGTCCGAAGATGGGAGTCTAGAGCCCGCCGGACTCTCTGTGGCCTTAGAGCTCAACACCGGAAAACCCGAGAGAATAGCGTCTCCGGCCATCATTTCAAAGCCGGACTGTCCTCCGGACACTAATTCCGAACCCTAGAGGCCCGCGTCATGCGAGCTCGGCCCGGAAACTTCCGACCCCGTCCAAACCTCGCTCTTAAACGAGGCTCTGGATTTAATGCGATCCCTCGTCATCACAGAGGAATCGCTTCCGAATTGCGCCCAACCCGGACTAGGGGCAGAAAATAGGGAATTTTACTTCCCACCCACCTCCCACTTTATAGCCACTGTCGAGGATCTAACCGACATGCTTGACTACGCCTTCGAAGACATCGACGGTATGGACGACGATGCCGGAGAGGAGCAGACCCAAAACCCGCCGTTCACCGGACGCTGGACGGCCACCTCCTCATACGACGTATACATGGTGGACACACCCAAAGAAGGCGACAGCGATGGGGAGAAGAACCCAGTCGAGGATAAACCTCCTGAGATACAACTAAAACGTCGACGTCAGTGGCACTGCTATAAATCGCATCGTGAAAAAGGCAGCAATACCGGCACCGAAACAATGATACTCCGGAGAACGCCGAAGACCAAGACAACCCCATCGAACCAACATCTGAAAAGGATGATCAGGATGACGGGCAGGTCGACCCTGACGAGCAAGCAGGGAATGAAGACTCGGAGGATAGCAACTACCTACCACTTTCCAAGGACGAGTGAGCCTCGGCGACGAAGATTTTATCATGCCAGAGGAACCCCTCGAACAAGAGCGCTTTAAGCGCCGGCTAATACCCATAGCTAGAAGCCTAAAATAGAAACAACATAAGCTTCAAGCTGACCAATATCTGCTCAACGCCAGATGGAATAATGTCCTGGCAGCCAAAGAATACGGCCTCGAGCGCCCAAAAAAGAGTTACCCGAAGCATAAGCTGCTACCCCAATTCGACGATGAGGCATTGGAGCCCATACCACCCATGCGTAATGCGGCTGACGGACTCGATCGACTGCCACGTGGCCGGGACAGAACGTCAACTCAAGCCGAACACCAGCCCGCACCACCTCGTCATAAAAGCAGAGAAACAAGAGCTCGGGGATACACATATGACCTACGACACGACCTAGAAAATAGAACGGGTCAGACCAGATCAATCTACGGATCACGGGGGCATGCACCGACACGTGAAGCTGGCTATCAAGCCTGGCGCGACGAGTATAACCATGCCCGGGCCGAAAACCGCATACGGACTTCATCCGAGCTGCGTTGTGACATGGCCCGATACAAAGGCGCCGCACACCCCCTATGCTTCACTAATGATGTAATGGAGCACCAGTTCCCTGAAGGGTTTAAACCCATGAACATTGAATCATATGACGGCACAATAGATCCAGCAGTATGGATTGAAGATTTTCTTCTCCACATTCACATGGCTCGCGGTGATGATCTCCACACCATCAAATACCTTCCCCTAAAACTTAAGGGGCCAGCTCGACACTGGTTAAACAGCCTCCCAGAAAACTCTATTGGAAGCTGGGAAGACTTCGAAGATGCCTTCAGAGACAACTTCCAAGGCACTTATATCCGGCCTCCGGATGCCGATGACCTCAGTCATATAGTGCAAAAACCCGGAGAGTCAGTCAGGAAATTCTGGACCAGTTTCCTAATTAAAAAGAACCAGATTGTCGACTGTCTGGACACCGAAGCCCTAGCGGCCTTCAAAAAATAGAATCCGTGATGAATGGCTCGCCCGACACCTCGGCTAAGAAAAGCCGAAGTCCATGGAGCCCTTACAACACTACCTGCTTCTCTGCGGGCGAGGATAGCTGGCTAGCCCGTAGCGGTAACAGTACCAGCGACCCCGGCACTTCCGAAGCCAGAAACGACAACAGAAGGCCCAAACACAACAAATACAAGTGTCGGAGCAACAATGATGACACAGAGAACATGGCAGTTAACGCTGGATTCAGTGGCTCCAAATCCAGTCAAGGAAGAAGTCGTTCAAACGAAACAAAGACGGCTCATCAAGCCTGGACCGAATACTTGATCGACCCTACCAGATCCACGGCACTCCTGATAAGCCTGCCAACCACACCAAGAGAAGCTGTTGGGTCTTCAAACATGTCGTCAAGTTAAATGCCAAACATAAGGAGAAAGGGTCGCCCAGTGAGGATGACGACGAGGAACCTCGCGCACCGAAAACCGGGGGACAGAACAAATTTTCCCCCGAAGTCCAAACGGTGAATATGATATATGTCACCCATATCCCCAAGAGGGAGCGCAAGCATGCGCTAAGGGACGTCTATGCGATAGAGCCAGTCGCCCCAAAATTCAACCCATGGTCGGCCTGTCCGATCACTTTCGACCGCAGGGACCATCCGACCAGTATCCTTCATGGAGGTTCGGCTGCATTAGTCCTCGATCCAATCATCGATGGCTTCCACCTTACACGAGTCCTCATGGACGGCGGCAGTAGCGTCAACCTGCTCTATCAGGACATAGTCTGCAAGATGGGTATTGATCCGTCAAGAATCAAGCCCACTAAAACTACCTTTAAAGGAGTGATACCCGGCGTAGAGGCCCACTGCACGGGCTCAATCACATTGGAAGTGGTCTTTGGTTCGCCGAAAAACTTCCGCACCGAAGACTTGATCTTCATATTGTCCCCTTCGGCAGTGGCTACCATGCACTGCTCAGACGAACCGCATCGCTCGCTTCAATGCAGTCCCGCACTATGCCTACCTCAAACTCAAGATGCCCGGACCATGCGGTGTTATAATAGTGAACGGAAACATGGAATGCTCCCTCCGCACTGAGGAGCACACCGTGGCCCTGGCAGCGGAAGTATAGGGTGGCCTCATCAAGCCAACTATTGCATCGGCAGCCAAGTCACCGAAGACTCGATTAGCAATTCGGCCTCCATCTCAGCCCCTACCAAATCATGGCATATGTACCACGCGTACATAATTACACACTAAAAATACCATGGGAAAGGATGGAGGCATCATAAAGGACAAGGTCTACAGTACGGCTAAACCCTATCAGGACACTCACTTTTCCTTTTTTTTCTTTTTTTCCAGGTTCCTTACAACCCACATCACCCTTTCGACGGTACCAAGGCCTCTTTCCGTGGCCTATTATGAAAACACCGGTCGATGATCCTCTCAAAGGACAATACACCAAGGAGAAAAGCAGCATAGACGCGTGCCAGAGCACCCAAAGGATCTTTAAAGATCACCTCGTCCGCTTTCAGGGTGCATGCACAGCTTCCCCTTGTGTTCGGCATGTAAAATAGCCTTGTTGCTTATTTCACTATTTGTATCAATATGTTTTGATGTATGAATCAGACTATAATGGAAACTGTTTTTAGCCCAAACCTACGTGGCGTTGGCTTATCTCTTAACATGTGTTTCCCTATTTTTGTCTGATCGTCATGTACAACTTGGTATGACCTAAATCGCCAGGTGCTTTATTAAGCCGCGTACATCTTTAAAATACTACAACAAAGTCCGAACACTTTCATAGTGCAATTCAGCGTCCCGAATATAGCATTATATGCATTGGCTCTGAATCATGTCTTTGGTCAATAGTTGGGTTGCCCGGCTTTTGTGGTTATTACCTTACGTTCCGCTTGGTCGGCTAAGGTAGTAAAGGGAGAAATACTGCGATTGTGTTTCTGGTTCATCCGGATAAACACCTCAGTAGAGAAAGCCGAAAACTGTCTGTCATGATGTGGCGAGAGCTGGTCAGCTATTCGATGACTAAGTATAAATCTCTCGCGATTTTTTCTGCATTATGCGATAGGCCGGCCTTCACCCGGTCGGGCATTTATAGCACCCAAGTTCGGATAATCGAACAATACTAGGGGCTGCGCCCACACTCCTATTGTAAAACTCCTATGGCTAAGTGAGGGCGATAAAGCCACATAGTCCGATTGCCTGGTTCGCCGCACTAACACCTCCTT
Source organism: Aegilops longissima (assembly GCA_021605205.1). Taxonomy (NCBI): domain Eukaryota; kingdom Viridiplantae; phylum Streptophyta; class Magnoliopsida; order Poales; family Poaceae; genus Aegilops; species Aegilops longissima. The sequence goes on along the minus strand of CM038679.1, from coordinate 132,221,547 downwards.
CGCGGACCAATACGTTGGTTCAAGTGTGTTTAAGTGTTATACTGAACACCCCGTACTTCCTACGTGGGGGCTGAAGCTGACGACAGGCCAACTCTCAGATGTTGTAAACAGCCGCATAGGAGGAGATATTTTAAAATAAAACAAGCAACATATCATACATAAAGCCTTGTTTCATAATACATGATTGGACATCATAGATACATTCATTAAAAAATGATATCCTTTGAACACTGGCCCTCCACAATGCGGGATCCTTTCAGGACATCATCGAAATACCGCTCCGGCATGCGGTGCTCTTTGCCAGCGGGCGGTCCCTCGGTTGCAAGCTTGATGGCGTCCATCTTCGCCCACTGCACCTTGACACGGGCGAAGGCCATCCGCGCACCTTCAATGCAAACCGACTGCTTCACAACATCAAGCCGACGGCAGGCGCTGACCAGCCGTTTCACGAGATCGAAAGTGGCTACTGGGCATGGGTTCGGTGAGCCAAAGACGGATTATCAAATCCCTCATGGCCAATTCAGCCACCCTATGTAGTTCGGTCCATTGCTTCAGCTGATCGCTGAGGGGCACGGGATGCTCTGGCGCAAGGTACTGCGACCAGAACAGCTTCTCCGTTGAGCTCCCCTCCTCAGTCCGGAAGAACTCCGTGGCATCAGCAACACTCCGGGGCATGTCCACAAACACTCTTGGAGAACTCCAAATCTGGGTTAGCAAGATATACCTTTTCCTCACAAATTTGCTCTGCATGTTAAAGACCTTACCCGCCGCAATTTGCTTTGCCTCTTGGATCTCCCGGACAGCGCTTTGGGCTTCGGCTCGGGCTTCTTGTGCACTTTGGAGTGCCTTAGCAAGTTTGGAATTTTGCTCCAAACTCTTGCGCTCTAAGGACTCGCATTTGCCTATGGCATCCTTGAGCTCTTGCTGGACTTCCTCCACTCGCGATTCATGTTTAAGGAAGTAGGCTCGCTCCTCCTCCGCCTCCTTCTTGGCCTCGGTTAGCGCACTCTTGAGGGCCTCGACCTCAGACGTGTCAGCTACAAACATAATTATGCAACTCATTCAGATAACACATTAGAGCTGACATCATTCCAGACGTGTTTCGGTATCACATACCTTGCTTTTCTTCTAACTTCTGCCTTAGCTCGGACGCTTCGGCGGCATGGGCAACCGCCGCCTGTTTTGCAGCCTGTTTGTTCAAACAGACATGTACGTTAGCCTCTTGCGTGAGTTATTAGATCCTCTGTTCGGTTTTTCTTTCCGAACACCAAACAGAGTCTCAGGGGCTACTGTCTATACACAGGCACTCTTTTATACAGCTAAAAGATACTGTAAAGCACGTACCTCAAAGCCTCTTAAAAGGCTAGTGTAGGCTTCGCTCAGTCCGCTTTTCATGGACTGAACCTTTTCAATCACTGTACCCATAGGGGTAAGATGTTCTTCCACAATGGTGGCGCTCTGAAGTGCTCTCACCAGAGTATCTGGCGCCTCCTCATTGACAGAGGATGCTGGTGTTGTATGTGCGCCCCCTTCTGGTAAAGAGGGTTGCTCATCTGTCCCAGGAACCGTGTGGGTTTCTGGAACGACATTTGGTTGGGGGCCAAACTGGACATGGCCCCGTCTCCAGTCTCCATGGGGTTTGGTTCCCCCATGTTCTTGGCCGCCGAGGTGTCACCCTTCGACACCATCTTGGCAGCTTCCGGCACCTCTCCCTGTTCCGGAAGGGTCCTTTGGGACGACACCTCTGTGTTATCCACTTCAGTGGGGGAGGAAGCTGGTGGAGGCGACTCGCTCTCCATCATGTTCGGACCCAGCGAATTCTGAAAGAGGAGGATCGCTGGGGGAGGACCTGAACCGGACAACAACATACAATTTAAATGCATTACAACTATAAGCCAGAAAAGTCGGACATACATATATATACCTTTGAGTACTTACGATCCGGCCAGGGGCTTCGGCCTGGGGCGCCACTCGTCGGCGTCCGACTCGGAGTCATCCGTAAGGGAGGTTCTCCCTTTCGTGGACGCCTCCGCCTCTAGATCAGCGGAGGCTGCCCTCTTCTTCTTCTTCTCCCCCTTAGGGGGGGAATTGCTCTCTTCCTCCTCCTCTTCCTCTTCTTCAGGGGAGGAGAGGGTTCTGGTGTCCTCGGACACTACGTACAAAGCACCCTTACGGCGGAGGCCACTCTTGGCCTCCTTGCCCTTCTTCTTGGCTTTCTTTTCCAGCGCCTAGTATGGCGCCGGAACCAGCATCCTTGTCAATAGAGGAATAGCTGAGTCTTCGGGCAGCGGAGCTGGACAGTGGATCCGTTCCGATTTCTTCGTCCAGCCCCGCGAAAGAAAATGGAGAGTTCAGCGTGCTCCTTGGAATCGCAAAGTAAGTTTATCAAATAACTTACGGGGATCGCAGCGTGGGTGCTGTCGTAGCCAAGGTCTTTGGTTGTCTCCGGCCATGACTTCTGGGTCTTGAAGAGCAGCTTCAACATGTCTTCGTGCTTCCTACTGAAGAACCGCTGCAGTGTCCGGGGACCGGCCGGGTCAAACTCCCACATGAACTCTTGACGCGCCTGACAGGGGAGAATCCGGCGGAAGAGCATCACCTGGATCACGCTGGCGAGGCTGGTATTTTTATCCACCCTGCTCTTGATGCGCTTCTGCAGCATCATCACCTCGTCAGACGACGCCCAGTCCAGGCCCTTGTTGAGCCAGGATGCCAGCCGCATTGGGGGTCCGGAATTGAACTTCGTAGGAGCGGCCCATGTGGAGTCACGGGGCTCTGTGATGTAGAACCACTCCTGCTGCCATCCCTTCACGGTCTCCACGAAGGTGCCCTTGGGCCAAGTGACGTTGGGAAGTTTGCTCACCATAGCGGCACCGCAATCCGTGTGCTGGCCGTCCACCACTTTCGGCTTCACGTTGAATACCTTGAGCCATAGGCCAAAGTTGGGGGGAAATGCGGAGGAATGCCTCGCATACGACGATAAACGCCGAAATGTTGAGGAAAGAATTTGGGGCTAGATCATGGAAATCTAGCCCGTAGTAAAACATGAGGCTGCGGACAAAAGGATGAAGGGGAAATCCCATCCGCGGAGGAAATGAGGGATAAACACTACCCTCTCGTTGGGCTTTGGTGTGGGGACGATATGCTTTTTTGCCGGGAGCCGGTGGGCAATCTCCTTGGCCAGGTACCCCGCTTCCCGGAGTTCCTTGATGTTTCTCTCCGTAACGGAGGAAACCATCCACTTGCCCTGCGCTCCGGAGCCGGACATGGCTGGAGTACTTTCTGGGGATGGAGACGATTGAAGCTTGGGCGCTGGAGCTTGAGGGCGGATGGGCTGAGGAAGAGGAAGGCATGGGGTAAAGAGGAGAAACCTTATCTCCTTATAAAGGCAGTGAATATCATGCGTCCCCCCACGAGCCTTAAAGCTCGCCTATTCCCAAGGGGTCGTGCGAAATGGCACGGTTGGGTTTTCCAAACCCTTATTGATGAGAATCCCGTAATAAGGGGCACGATCTCTGCTTTGACAAGACGTGTCGCCGGAGGTTGCGTCTCGAAACGCGAAACGGGAGGCCGAAAAGCGGTTCAAAATAATAAAGTGACCGGACATAACGTCTAACCAGTAAAATCTTCAGAAGACAGAACTTCTTTGTATTTTGTCCTTGTGATTCAGAGGTGTGACTATTGTACAGAGCCGGATATAGTACTAGCGATCAACTTCTTTGAAGTATTCGGAGGAGGAACCCACCTTGCAAAGCCGAAGACAATCTGCGTGCCGGACACATCGTCATTGAAGACTAGTTCAGGGGCTACTGAGGGAGTCCTGGATTATGGGGTCCTCAGGTGTCCGGGCTATGTGACGTGGGCCGGATAGATGGGCCGTGAAGATACAAGATAGAAGCCCCTCCCCCGTGTCCGGTTGGGACTCTTGTTTGTGTGGATGGCAAGCTTGGCGTTTTAACATGACGATTCCTTTGTCTGTAAACCGACTCTGTACAACCCTAGTGCCCTCCCGTGTCTATATAAACCGGAGGGTTTAGTCCGTAGAGTCAATCATAATCATTCAGGCTAGACATCTAGGGTTTAGCCATTACGATCTCGTGGTAGATCAACTATTGTAACCCCTATACTCATCAAAGTCAATCAAGCAGGAAGTAGGGTATTACCTCCATCAAGAGGGCCCGAACCTGGGTAAACATCGTGTCCCCTGCCTCCTGTTACCCCCGATCCTTAGACGAACAGTTCTGGACCCCCTACCCGAGATCTGCCGGTTTTGACACCGACAATCGTCACATTGCATATCATGCTACCATATTGATCATCTTAGATCATCGTATGCGAAACACCGGAACATCATTCATATATAGCATACTTGGGATAGAAAGTTGATACATTTTGCATCTTATAGCTTGTGCACAAGTGTCGTATCCGCCTATTGAGCAGTCGTGCTAGCATCTCTCTAGAGTTGTGCAACGCGAGTGTTTTCCGTCGATTCCACATTTTGTGCTCATTCCTTGGTTGCACGACCCCATTTATTTATCCGTGTGTGTGTTTCCGTGTGCCACCCATTGCTATTGTCTACTTGTTTCACTTGCGAATTTGTGAATATTTTCCAACATTATTGACTCTTCCTAACATTTTGCATCATTTTTTTGTGCCACTATCCTCACCGAGCTCCACCAAAAGCTTTACTTGTGTAGGTGTGAGAATTGACAAGATCCGGTACCAATTGTGCTATTTCCTTGTTACATTACTGAGTGATCATTGATCCATCTTTAACATTGGATAAGGTTATACCTGGCCATACCTCGGGCCGGTCCTAGCCAAGCCCGACGAAAAAAACCCAGGCCCGAGCCCGGCCCGGCCCGGCCATCGGGCCTGTTTTCTGAGCCCGAGCCCGGCCCGAACACGTAAAAGCCCGTCGGGCTCCGGGCCGGCCCGGCCCGACCTTCAAAGAAATGCAAAAACGACGGGCTCGGGCCCGGCCCGGCCTGGCCTTCGGGCTCAAAATCTAGGCCCGAGCCCGCCCGGGGGCAGCGGGCGGGCTGGTCGGGCCGGGCCGGCCAGGCCGGGCTTCCCATGGCCAGGTATAGATAAGGTACATTGGTCTAGTTATTTCCTTTATTCCACTCACATTTGCTCGAGTCTTGTGATGGATAGGCAATGCATTTCATCTCCAGTCTTCCACGACAACGGCGGCGCGAACAACTACATCACCAAAATTTCCATCTTCGGACTACAACGAGCAATGCAAGGCATTGAGTGACTCGCCATCGGCATTCGCCAAAACGAAGCAAGGAAAAGGGACTACTTTGACACCAAGTTGGATGAACACATGGATCAAGTACGAGACATGGTGGCCAACTACAAGTCTTCCTCCCCTTCGTCATCTTCAAGGCAACGATGCTCAAGTAGCCAATCTTTGGAACGCCATCGTGCTCAAGCACTACGACACCATCAAGATGAAGATGCTCGCAATGCGTACACCTACAAGTCCCAATAAGCTCTACATCAAGCTACGACCAAACTTCATGAGCACAAGAGAAGACCGCGAGACGAGCACCAACAAGACGGAGCTACAACTACTACCACCACTTCGGCATCTTCGCCAAGTGTTATCAAGGCATCTTCACCTTTGGACGTACGACATCTTCGCCTACTTCCCATGAGTTCGCCTACATCGACATCTTCAACAACAAGGCAACCACCTACAAGAGAGGGTGACACTTCCATCATTGGAAGCCCCTCAAGGAAGATGGCCGAGCATGGTAAATTCCCTTAGGTCATGGAGACGAGCTACGAGGTGCCACATCATATGGGCCTCCTACAACAAGACGACGACAAGATGTTCGAACAAGGGCTATCCCATTCGACCACGGCGACAAGCACAAACCTCTTCTACAACATGAAGACGGTTCCCAAATGGGACACATACTCTGAGTCGAACTACGAGAGCGCACTTGAGACCTTATCTTTGGTCTCGGAGTTGAGCGATGATTTGCCACATCCTACGGCATTCATCTTCGGAGGCGTTATGGATGAGGAGGTTGAGCATGGGACTATCCCTTCAACCAAGGTGGCGATAGGAGTTGAGCATGGAGATAATTGCACCTACATCTCTCCGACACCCACATATGACGAGATGCCCCAATTCCCATGTGAGGAGAGCCACCCTACCATGAGTGATATGGTGACTCCACCATATGTGAAATTGGGAGCATTTCCTTTGAGAGGATGAGTGTGACCACCACTAGCCCCACACACAAGATTATGCCACACATCCTATGTGAGGTTGAGAGCCATTTGAGTGACTCCACCAACCATATGAGTGAGAGCATCTTATCGGGAGTGAGTGAGCCACAACACTTAGTGAGTGAGGTAATTGAGACGGCACGTGAGGCCACTATGATTTCTAACGACTTAACCTCTACTCCGAGTCTGTTTTCTTCTTTGGTGCTAGGTCTCCTACGTGACGACATGGCTATCCTCGTCGACTCCATACCTCCAATGGAGATGATGATGGCCATGGTGGACGATAATGCAGCCCCCACATGGTTCCATCATGATGAAGATTACCACAACCTGGTCTTCGACACCTCACCTACAACATATGAGCGATGCTCCAAAGGTAACATAGGTGATAATGCTTCTCTTGTCCCACTAGTGGACTATCTTACGAATGATTGCTTGCATGATGTTGACACACCTATTACCATGCTTCATGCCAGTGTGACCTCCTCATGTCATGACTTACCAATTTATGATGAATATGATGATGAGCATGTCAAGTTCCCTAGTTGTGATGTTATGCCCCATAGGATATCGTGTGAAAATTCTTTTGGTCACATCATGTTCAACAACCCTTTAAAATTGGCATATGCTATGAGTGAGATCTCCCATATTGCATCATTTCAATCTCAACATAGTAACTATGCATGCCCCATTAAAATAAATCCCATTTGCACATATGGCATAGATGACGAGATGATGGTCATTGGCTTTTGTTTTCCATGCGATGATATTTCCATGCTTCCTTTACATGATTTGCGCAATTCATCTACTATACCATGCCATGATCACATAGAACAAAATATGCTTTGTTTTGGATGTTGTCAATATTCTCCATGTGATGTCTCCATTAATGCTCATGAGGAGACCCCAATAGTTTCCCATACATATTAGGAGATTTTGATGCATTCCATGCATTGCATGATTCCCATGATTGTGTGCACCATATGCATTCCATGAATAACAATGCTCAACATATTTAGCATGATGCATTACACAATTTGAGTCTCCATTATGCTATACATAACAACAAACCTATCATGATGGATGGCATGTTTCTATATCACGCATCTCATTTATTTAAGAATTGGATATCTTATGCTAACCAACACATGCACGTATGCATCATAATGGATGATGTGTACATATACCATGCACAAATTTTTTTCCCTTTGTATTTGTTTTGTGTAGATACTCATGTATAATCGTCAACCTCTCAATCCCAAGAGTTGACGAAACGAGCCCTTGAGAGCAACGACAATTTCGGATCCCGTGGATTGTCCTTACAACCATTCTCTTCGCGCAACGACTTCGCACATTCCTTTTACTTGGCTCTCACACGGCTATGGGCTATTTACCACTTGTCACCCAATGCCCATACTATCGTGTTCACTTTGCATGTTATGCTCATTAGTATGCTTTTACCATGCATTTGTGACCCATGCTTTGCATTTCACATGATGATTGATTCTAGTACTTGTATGTGTATTTGCAAGATTGGTGGAGATATTGCTTGTTATCGCCATGTGTTTTGTGTGCCCAATGCCTATGATGATCCTTTGATCATGTTGTTTTCATGCTTGTCCTATGTCATGCGCATTACATATGCTTATTATTTGCCCACATGACATGCTTGCCATGATTTCCTCTAGTATGTTGCATCTTTGCACTACTAGTTTGCATGACATGATTGATATGCTTGCCTATGTTGCATCACCGATGATTCATACTTGCTCGTTTCATGTGGTTGATTGCATCCATTTCCTTGATTTCCACATGATTGACTTGATTGCCTCACACGTGATGAAAAATTGCTCTTTATATTGTGTTGAGTGCCACACTATATTTACTACACCCCATGCACATTACGCTTGGATTGTCTTGCACTTTAGACACTTCATTTATTTTGGTATTGTGAATGCTTCATATGTATACAATAGACCATTTGTTGAGCGCCTTATGCATGCTTGCTATGAGCTTGAGGTAGATGCTTATTATCTTGACACACTTTGCATCGCTACCTCACATTTACATGCTTGTTTCCATAATGTCCTTGATTTTGCTCAATTTATGTGCTTACATGACATGTCACAATCCCTTGTCACACCATATGCTATTCTTGATGACGACACTTGTTTGGTGAATCACCTCTTGAATGCTTGGTTTTGCACGAACACTAACCACATTTGTTTTTCCAAGTGTTTGCTATACTTTCTCCTTTTGAAGGAATCACAGGATGGTGCGACATTGGAGAGTGCCCATTTCAAGCTTCAACATGATAAGTGCTTGGTGGTTTCCCACTTCTACACAGTGACGCCCTCTCTTTCCCATGGTGATGAAGATCACGATCCGTGGACGGATCTCTCCCAAAGGGTGGACAGATGATGCGGAGCATCCCTCGTTCATCCCCATGGACGTTCCATCACCACGGCAAGCACAAAGATTACCAATGACAAGAGTCCGCGCACGCGTCATCGAAACCGAGGTTAACTCTTCCATCTTCGAACTTCATTTGGATTCACATGAGAGTTGGGTTGTACCTCAAATGGATACATTGTGCATTCTTAGGTACCAAGGAGAAGACCATGAGGAGGCATGGAGGGATCACTGTCGGTGTCAAAACCGACGGATCTCGGGTAGGGGGTCCCTAACTGTGCGTCTAAGGTCGATGGTAACAGGAGACAGGGGACACAATGTTTACCCAGGTTCGGGCCCTCTCTATGGAGGTAATACCCTACTTCCTGCTTGATTGATCTTGATGAATATGAGTATTACAAGAGTTGATCTACCACGAGATCGTAATGGCTAAAACCCTACAAGTCTAGCCTGTATGACTATGATTATGGTTATTGGCCTCTACGGACCTAGCCCTCCGGTTTATATAGACACCGGAGGGATCTAGGGTTACATAAGGTCGGTTACAAAGAAAGGAATCTTCATATTCGGTCACCAAGCTTTCCTTCCACGCCAAGGAGAGTCCCATCTGGACACGGGAGAGAGTCTTCAGTCTTCATATCTTCACGACCCATCAGTCCGGCCCATGTATAACAGGTCGGACACCCGAGGACCCCCTAATCCAGGACTCCCTTAGTAGCCCCCGAACCAGGCTTCAATGACGATGTGCCCGGCGCGCAGATTGTCTTCGGCATTGCAAGGCGGGTTCTTCCTCGAGGGTGGGGTGTTCTATCAGGTGAGCTGTGAAGGCACAGAAGTAGCCATCACCGCCGACTATCCCGGTCTTCTCCCCACCTCACACGTAAGTAGTAAGGATATATATCCTCTGAAAGATCCTCCTCATTCTGCCTCACCCACCGCACTGTCTTGTGCTCCAAAGGGGAGACGCTCGACGTGTCATTCTACACTGGAGGCAACTCCAAAGAGAGCGGTGCCCACGTCGGGCAGTCCTTCGAAGAGGAAGGCAAACAAAAGACACGACCGAGCTTTCATCGAAGAGGTATGGCTTTGTAAATATGCCCCTTGGAAGTCACATCCAACTGTGACATTATCCGCTGTGTCTTATCAGAAAAGCGTTTGCTGGACTATATCCGGGAATCTTGCCGGCCGCGCCTCCACAAGTCAGGTTCCCGACCCTACTTTAAAGGCAAGGGTTGATATAGAAGTGACGCCGAATTGTCCTTCGGCAGAGGAGTCGGATGATGTACCCATCACAAACTCGAAAGTGGAGAGCGCCATGAATCATCGACACTGGAGAGCCGTTCTACGCGACCCCGGCTTTATGAATGAGGCATTCAATGCCTTCAGCTCGGCTGATGCATATATCCAAGCTGCTCGAGACGGGCTTGCCAGAGCCACAGACCAACATTTAAACGATATGCGGGTAAATCTATATTATACAAAACTGATAATCATATACCAGTAGCCCCCGAGACTTGAAGCAGTTGATACAACTGATTTAAGGATCATTGTATAACCAGGTACTGACGGAGAAGAACAACCTATTGTCTCAGGAACTTGAAAAGTGTCGGACCCAGCTAATCATTGCTATCACGAATCGAGAAATCCAAGAAGGCATCACCTGGTAATGTTCCCCTCCATCGAGAAAACATAAGTATATACCTGCAATGCTAACACTGTTGCTCATCTTATGGCAGGATCGTCATATCAACTAAAGGAGCAACTGAAAGCCGCCCAAGCGGAAGACCAAGAAACCAAAAGACTGTTGGCCGCAGGCGAGCATGTGCTGACGCGAGTCAGAGATGAGAAAAACAAGTTGCAAGATGCCCACACCCAGCTGGGCAAAGAACTGAAAGATGTACGGGCCCAGCTGGCTGATTCCGTAAAGGAATATAAGAGGCTGCGCGGCGGCATATTTGGTATGTGGTCACACTTAACTCCGTGTAGTTCGGAGATGAAAGGGACTAATAGAATTATATCTGTAGGTATGTTGACCGGCCGTCCTGAACAGGAGATGTCCGAAATCTTGGGCAATCTGCTACAAGAGCTGTCGCAAATGCACGAGCAAGCTCGGCAGGTGATGCGAAGTGTTGCCAAGGCCTTATGGCCACCCGCCTCCCCTCCAGGAAGGATGGAGGAGCTTATACAACTATTCAAGGGAGCGCGGCGGTGCTTCTGATTATGGATGATATCGGCCTGCCGGGAAGGTGCACGAGAAGCCTGGGCCATGGTGAAAACACGGTATACCAAGCATGATCCAAATCATATGGCGCGGGTCGGGCCTCTAGGGTCATATGGGAAAGAAATCCCCGTGAGTTTGGTATATGACCAAGTAGAAGTAGCCGCCAGATATTCCCAACAGGATTGTAAGTTAGGCAGCCTGTTAGACGGTATAGAGGAGGAAATTTATGAGTCCAAGTGACTATGTACTTTCCTTGACGTATTTGTCCATGGCCGGATTGTAAAACGATTGTCATGGCAGACCTTTTTGCTTCGACCTCTGGACCCGAAGGTGCAGAGTGTTTCCGAATACCTGAGCGGCAAAATATACCGGGGTATGCATGGAAACCAGGCGTAGGGGTCATAGTTGCTTGAACAGACAAGTTGTATCCGGCTAGCTATGTTATATTACATTGTGATTATAAGAAACATCTTCGAGAGAGAATAGTTATGTTAAGGGTTCCTTTCCCTAGGTGTACATGCGTTAATGTGCATGTCCGAACTGTGATTGAAAAAATCACAGTATATTCAACATCTGGGGGTTCATATTTGAATGACTGTAAAAACATCTTTAGTTCACCGACCGAATATTCCCTTAAGAACGCTAGCTTTTGGCTTCACCCAGTCTGAGGTACACATCCGGATGACCCGGCAGTAACAATCGCAGAGGTGCTCCCTTTATGCCCTAGCCGAACTAACGAGAACGTAGGGCATAAGCACAGGAGCCAGGCAACCCAGCTTGGCCAAAAATTAATTTATATCGATGCATATAATGGCGAAGAAAAGGTACATATGGGGAAAGCGCGCATATGTGATGAGCTTGATGCTCGAAAAATAACAATAATAAGCTTCTGTCAAAGAAGCCCCCAGGTATAGTTGACGTACATATTTGAAGATGTGTATGTCACAAGTGCACGGTTTAACCACACTAAAAGCTTTAAGGCTAAAAAATGGAAAAGCGAAAAGAGAGGAAAAAGCAATGGAAACAATAGGGAGAAGGAGAGAACAAAGAATCTGGTGCTAGGCGTAGAATCTTCGGAGTCTGGCCGCGTTCCAGGGGTTCGGCTCTAGGCGATTGTCTGACGCATCACGCAGGCGGTACGCTCCTCCGTTGAGAATTTCGTCAATGATAAAGAGACCCTCCCACTTGGGCTTGAGTTTGTCCTTTTTCTTCTCCGGCAGGCGTAGAACAAGTTTCGCAATATTATAAGTCTTGGCTCGCACTTCTCTGCTTTGATACCTGCGAGCCTGCTGTTGGTATGTAACGGGCTTTTGCAACGTCGCGCTCCTCCTCCAGGGCATCTAAGTTGTCCTGCCGATCAAGCTCGGCCTCTCTCTCTTCGTACATGCGCACTCGAGGTGAGTCATGAATAATGTCGCAGGATAACACAGCCTCTGCGCCGTACACCATGAAGAAAGGTGTATATCCGGTAGTGCGATTGGGCGAGGTCCGCAGCCCCCAGAGTACGGAGTCAAGCTCCTCAACCCAGTGCTTGTCTGATTCTTTCAAAGACCGCACTAGTCTAGGCTTGATGCCTCTCATAATAAGACCATTGGCTTGTTCGACTTGACCATTTGTTTGCGGCGGATAGACGGAGGCGTAATCGAGCTTAATGCCCAGATTGGCACACCAGTTTTTCACATCATCGGCTGTGAAATTGGAGCCGTTATCGGTGATGATGTTGTGTGGGACACCATAACGGTGTACAGCACCGGATATAAAGTCTATCACTGGTCCGGCCTCAGCCGTTTTAACTGGCTTGGCCTCTATCCACTTAGTGAATTTATCCACCATGACCAGCAGATATTTTTTCTTATGGCTTCCTCCTTTAAGGGGTCCAACCATATCAAGCCCCCAGACCGCAAAAGGCCAAGTGATGGGGATAGTTTGTAGAGCAGTGGGTGGCATATGGCTCTGGTTGGCGAAAAGCTGGCATCCGACGCAACGTTGAACAAGGTCCCGAGCGTCTGCTCGGGCCATCGGCTAATAGAAACCTGTACGGAAGGCCTTGCTTACAAGGGCCCAAGCTGCGGCATGGTGACCGCCGAGACCGGCGGGAATTTCAGCCAAGAGCTGCCGCCCCTCTTCCTCGGAGATACATCTTTGGAGTACTCCGGTAGCGCTTTTCTTGTAGAGTTCTCCATCAGGAACCTTGTAGGCTTTTGAGCGCTGAACAATGCGGCGAGCCTCATTCTGATCCTCGGGGAGTTCTCACCTATTAAGGTAGGCCAAGAAGGGTTCGGTCTGTGGGGCAATGACTGCCATGATAAGATGGGCCGATGGTGTGATTCCGGTGGCTGAGCCCCCGATGATATCGTTGTGTTCGGAATCTGGAGTTATGGTCGGATCCGTACTGGTATTGTCGCTCTCTCCTTGCCACACCACGGATGGCTTGAAAAGCCTTTCCAGGAAGATGTTAGGTGGGACGGGGTCGTGCGTAGCGCTCATACGAGCAAGGACATCCGCTGATTGATTACTTTCCCGAGCCACATGATGAAACTCGAGCCCCTCGAACCGAGATGACATTTTGAGAACGGCGTTACGATAGGCCGCCATCTTTTGATCTTTTGCATCGAAATCTCCATTTATTTGAGATATTGCGAGGTTTGAATCTCCACGTACTTCCAGGCGTTGTATGCCCATGGAGACAGCCATCCGAAGACCGTGTAACAAGGCCTCATATTCGGCTGCATTGTTTGAGTCTGTGTATAATATTTGGAGTACGTACTGAACTACGTCTCCCATGGGGGACGTTAAGACAACGCCCGACCCTAACCCCGCCAACATTTTGGAACCATCGAAGTACATAACCCAGTTGGAATACGTATCGTACTCATTAGGGAGTTCGGCCTCTGTCCATTCGGCGATGAAGTCAGCTAGTACTTGGGATTTGATGGCCCAACGTGGTTTGTATGTCATGTCGAATGGAAGGAGCTCAATGGCCCACTTAGCAATCCGGCCTGTCCCATCGCGGTTGTTTATTATGTCATTGAGTGGTACTTCGGAGGCCACCGTAATTGAGCACTCTTGAAAGTAGTGTCGTAGCTTCCGGGATGCCATGAAGACCGCGTATGCTATTTTTGGTTAGTGAGGGTACCGGGATTTGCATGGTGTGAGGACAGTGGATATGTAGTATACCGGTTTTTGGAGTGGGAACTTGTGTCCGTCCTGCTCTCGCTCGACGACGAGCACGGCGCTCACCACCTGGTGTGTTGCCGATATGTATAATAACATGGGTTCGCTGACGTTCGGCGCGGCCAGGATTGGGTTGCTCGCTAAGAGGGCCTTTATTTCCTCCAGTCCGGCCGTTGCCGCATCCGTACACTCGAAGTGGTCAATGCGTCAGAGAAGGCGATAGAGTGGCAATGTTGTTTCTCCCAATCTGGAGATAAAGCGGCTTAAAGCTGCCATGCATCCCGCGAGGTTTTGGACGTGCTTAAGGTCTATTGGCGTAGCCAATTGTGACAAAGCTCGGATTTTGGCTGGATTTGCCTCAATTCCTCTATTAGAAACGATGAAGCCCAACAGAAAACACACTTTTCCGGGTTGAGCTTGATGTCATATGTATGGAGGTTGTCGAATGTAAGACGTAGATCGTCTATCAATGAATCGACATGCCTGGTTTTGATGACGACATTGTCCACATATGCTTCAACTGTCTTGCCGATCTGTTTCTCCAGGCGTGTTTGAATCATGCGTTGGTAGGTGGCGCCAGCGTTTTTGAGCCCGAATGGCATAGTGTTGAAGCAGAAAGGCCCATATGGGGTAATGAATGCCGTTGCGGCTTGATCGGACTCTTTCATCTTGATTTGATGGTATCCGGAGTACGCATCAAGGAAACACAGTGAGTCGTGTCCTGCGGTTGCATCAATGATCTGATCAATGTGAGGAAGGGGGAAGGGATCCTTAGGGTAGGCCTTGTTGAGATCTTTGAAATCGACGCACATGTGCCATGATTTATCCTTCTTTGGTACCATCACCAGGTTTGCTAGCCAGTCTGGGTGTTTTATTTCTTTGATGAATCCGGCCTCCAGTAACTTGGCTAGCTCCTCTCCCATGGCTTGTCGTTTAGGATCGGAAAAACGCCACAATGTTTGCTTGACTGGTTTTTATCCCTTCAAGATATTAAGACTGTGTTCGGCCAACCTGCGTGTCATTCCTAACATATCGGAAGGGTGCCATGCGAATATGCCCCAGTTCTAGCGCAGGAACTCTCGTAGCACGGCATTGACCATTGCGTCGAGTTGTGCCCCGATGGATGCTGTCTTCTTGGGGTCCGTCGGGTGGACTTGAAATTTGACTATTTCGTCTGCTGGTTTAAAGGAGGTGGATTTGGGTCGCTTGTCTAGGATTACGTCCTCTCTATCCACAGTGGAGCACAGGGCGGTCAGCTCTTCGGCCGCGAGGGCTTCAGACAATGCCTCGAGGGCCAGGGGTGCGGTTTTATTTTCGGCGCGCAGTGCTATGTCCGAATCACTGGCAAGAGTGATGGTACCGTTGGGCCCGGGCATCTTGAGCTTCATGTACCCGTAAGTAGGTATGGCTTGGAAGCGTGTGAATGCGTCTCGCCCCAATAAGGCGTGATATCCGCTGTTGAAAGGGGCCACTTGGAAGGTTATCTCTTCCGATCGATAATTCTCCGGCGTGCCGAATAGCACGTCGAGCGTGATTTTTCCCGCGCATCGCTCCTCCCGACTAGGAATGATTCCCCGGAAGGTCGTGCTACTTTGCTCATGCAGCTCCTATCTATTTCCATTTTTATGAGTGTGTCCTCGTAGATGAGGTTTAGTCCGCTGCCGCCGTCCGTGAGCACTTTGGTGAGCCGAAAGCCGTCCACGATTGGACTGAGGACCAAGGCGGCTGGTGCTCGGACTGTCCTGAATTTTGGTTCGTCATCGACATTGAAAGTTATGGCCATGTCGTTCCAAGGGTTTATTGCTGCGACTTGGCAGACTTCAGCAAGGTCGTGGAGTGCCCTTTTGCGCTGATTTTTCAAAGCAAATGTCTCGAAGACCGTAAATACTCTGAGGTCGTCGTCTTCCGGGGGTTATTGTTCTGGGGTATTTTTGGTGAGGAGATCTTCGCCGCTCTTGGCCACTTGTCGGAGTATCCAACATGCTCTAAGGCTGTGGGTTGATATGGTGTCTGGTGTTGCATGTATTTTGCGTGGCCTGTCGATCCATCCCTCCAGAACAGTTCCGCGCCCTATAATGGGCTTTGATTTCTTTACTATTGGGTCAGGCGCCCCATGAGGGTGCGTACTTTTTGCCGGAACGAGGGGCTGAGTTGAAACCGGTGGTTCCCAATGAGTTGCCTGAGTTTTCCAGGCACTTTCCATTGCGCAGTACTTCTGCACTATGGTTGCCAAGTCAGCGAAGTGTAATATGCGACGGCGGTTGATGGCGTTGAGGATTCCTTCGTCCGTGCAATTGTTGCTGAATACTGAGGCCGTGTCTTCATCGCGGCAATCTTTAATCTTGTCTTTGACAAGGAGGAATCTGGCCCAAAAGTGATGGACCGTTTCCTGAGACTGCTGTCGTATGGTCATAAGATCGCATATAGTTGGGTGGGTGGGTGGTTTTAAATCTGAACCCTGACCCAATTTGGGATCCGGAGTTTGTAAATCTTCCGAACTTAATGGTTTGGACTCCGGGATATCAACTGATGTTTTAGGCCCGTCGTCCGATTCTAGGTTCGGAGGGCAGGGCACGTCGTTCCGCCGACAGTTATCCGGCTCCTCAAGCTCGGAAACCCGAAATAGTTCGTCCTCAATACAGAGGAAGAGTTATTGTCTTGCTCGTCCACTACTGCTATCTGATGGGTGATCGGCGGAGATTTTGATTTCTCTCTGGTCAGGTTCATGCCCAATCCGATCGTAGTCTGTAGAGACCCTCAAGGCGGCAATGTGATCTAGGAGTTCGTTTAAAGACGACAACTCCGTCAGATCCATCCGTTTGGAGTATTCGGAGTCAACGCGGAGACGATTTTCGATGACTCGAGAGGTCATCGTCGGCTTAAGGGCCGAACAGGCGGTCATGGTAAAGCCGCCAAGTCGGAGGGTTTGGCCCAGAGCCAGGGCTCCTCTGGAGGTGATATTATCCTTGACAACAAGGAGAGCCATCAACCCTGTCTTCGACGTCACAGCGGAACTCTCAATGAAAGCACCAATGTCGGTGTCAAAACCGGCGGATCTCGGGTAGGGGGTCCCGAACTATGCGTCTAAGGTCGATGGTAACAGGAGACAGGGGACACAATGTTTTCCCAGGTTTGGGCCCTCTTTATGGAGGTAATACCCTACTTCCTGCTTGATTGATTTTGATGAATATGAGTATTACAAGAGTTGATCTACCACGAGATCGTAATGTCTAAAACCCTAGAAGTCTAGCCTGTATGACTATGATTATGATGATTGTCCTCTACGGACCTAGCCCTCTGATTTATATAGACACCGGAGGGATCTAGGGTTACATAAGGTCGGTTATAGGAATCTTCATATTCAGTCGCCAAGCTTTCCTTCCACGCCAAGGAGAGTCCCATCCGGATACGGGAGAGAGTCTTCGGTCTTCGTATCTTCACGACCCATCAGTCTGGCCCATGTATAACAGGTCGGACACTCGAGGACCCCCTAATCTAGGACTCCCTCAATCACCAAGTCCACATGGAGCCCCAAGGAGAATAAGGAACTCCCAGATGCGAAACACCGGAGACCTCGGACCACCCCGGGTGCCCGACCTCCTAAGCCCTAGGTGTCCGGACCCCAAGCCCCAAAGGGCGCGGCCCCTCTGTCCACCCCGGGTGCCCGCACCCCGACCACCGGGTGCCCGCACCCGCGGGTGCCTGGCTCCCTCCCAGGCACCACCCCGGGTCCCTGGTCTTCTACTCCCCGACGACCCCTAGTGCCCGGATCACTTTACTCCGGGTGCCGGGACTCCACCGAAAGTGCATGCGTGTATCTTGGGCTAAATGACTCTTGTACCCCCATTTTCCTCTTATTTCGTCCCTAGACTATAATTACTCTTCCCCTAGCTCCTTAGAGAGGATAGCAAAGTATTTGATAGACAAAGAGAGAGCTTTGCTCATCTTCCTCCTTTTGGAGATCTAGACCGAGGGAGTCCTGGACTAAGGGGTCCTCGGGCGTCTGGCCTGTTAGCCATGGGCCGGACTCATGGGCTGTGAAGATATGAAGACCGAAGACTCTCACCCGTGTCCGGATAGGACTCTCCTTGGCGTGGAAGGCAAGCTTGGCGATCAAATATGAAGATTCCCTTCTCTGTAACCGACTTTGTACAACCCCAGTCCCCTCCGGTGTCTATATAAACCGGAGGGCTAGGTACGTAGAGGACAAGACTCATAGCCATAGTCATACAGGCTAGACTTCTAGGGTTTTAGCCATTATGATCTCGTGATGGATCAACTATTGTAATACCCATATTTATCATGATCAATCAAGCAGGAAGTAGGGTATTACCTCCATAGAGAGGGCCCGAACCTGGGTAAACATTGTGTCCCCCGTCTCCTATTACCATCAACCTTAGACGCATAGTTCGGGCCCCCTACCCGAGATCCGCCGGTTTTGACACCGACATTGGTGCTTTCATTGGGAGTTCCACTGTGCCATCCTCAAAAGGTTTAGTGGCTCCGTCAATCATCAACGACGATGCTATCCAAGGGGAAACCTTCCTCCCTGGACAGAACTTCGTGTTCGGCGGCTTCGCACTGCAGGCCAACTCGCTTGGTCATCTGGAGCAGATCGACAGCTTTGCCCCTGGCCATTAGGTCAGATTTGGGAGCTTGAACTACATCACGGATATCCGTGGAGACTTGATCTTCAACGGCTTTGAGACCACGGCAGCCGCTCCCTGTCCATACGATGAACATGACCTAAATCTGTCATCGGACTATGCTCAGGAAATTGCACCTGTAACTACTCCGGCTTTAGATCCGGAGCAAATCGCGCCATCCGAGGACGGGAAGCTCAACCCCGCCACGGAGGCCGCAGATTCCACGGCGTTGGAGCCGCACACAGACCTAACCTCGGGTGATACCTGTGTCTCCGAAACCTCGGACTCGTTTCCGGCCATAAGTTCTGAACCATGTGCGTCCGCGCATATCGAGCTGGATCGGTCGTCTATCGTCGAATTCAGTGCCGCGGACATGTTCCGACACTCGCCTTTAGGTGACGTGTTAAACTCATTAAAAAATCTATCCTTAGCAGAGGGCTCACAGCCAAACTTTGTCCGGTTCGAACTGGAGGCTGATGATGGGGAATTTCGCTTCCCACCCGCCACCCACTACATAGCCAATGTCGAGGACTTGACCGACATGCTCGATTACGGCTCCGAAGACATCGACGGTATGGACGACGTTGCCGATGAGGAGCAGGGCCAAAACCTGCCGTTTACCGGACGTTGGATGGCCACTTCTTCGTGCGACGTATACATGGTGGATACACATAAAGAAACTAACAACGATGACAAAGAGGATCCAGTTGAGGATAAACCTCCTGAGACACAGCTCAGACGCCGGCGTCAACATCGCCACTCTAAGTCACGTCATGCAAAAGACACCAACACCGGCACTAGAGAAAACAATATTCCGGACGATGCCGAAGACAATGAAGACCCTGTTGGGGAAATCTCCGAACATGATGAACGGGAAGACGGGCGCGTTAGCCCTGATGAACAGGCAGTACACGAAGACTCAGAGGATAGCAATTACCTTATGCTCTCTGAGGATGAGGAAAGCCTCGGCAACGAGGATTTCATCGTGCCTGAGGAACCTCTCGAGTAGGAGCGCTTTAAACGCCGGCTAATAGCCACAGCAAGGAGCCTGAAAAAGAAGTAGCAGCAGCTTCAAGCTGACCAAGATCTGCTCAATGATAGATGGACCGAAGTCCTTGCCGCCGAGGAATACAACCTTAGTGGCCCAGCCAAAAATTATCCGAAGCGCAAATTGCTACCTCAGTTCGGTGATGAGGCGCCGGAGCCCATACCATCATCCCATAATGCGGCTAATCGACCACAACGTGGTTAGGACAGAGCGGGAACTCAAGCCGAACACCAGCCCGCCCCACCTCACCGCAAAAGGAGAGATAAAGCAGCTCAGGGTCACATATGCCCTTCGGCAGGGCCTGGACAGCAGAGCTAGACATACTAGATCGCTATACGGATCACGAGGATGTGCCCCGACGCGGCGACGACTATCCACTCAGACGCGACAAGCCTAGTCACGCCCGGGCCGAAAACCGCAGACGGACTCCATGGGAGCTACGTCACAGTGTGGCCCAATACAGAGGCGCCGCACACCCTCTTTGCTTCACAGACGAAATAATGGAGCATGAATTCCTAGATGGGTTTAAGCCCATGAATATCGAATCATACGACAGAACAACTGATCCCGCGGTATGGATCAAGGACTTCCTCCTGCATATCCACATGGCCCGCGGTGACGACCTCCATGCCATCAAATACCTGCCACTAAAACTCAAAGGACCAGCTCGATACGGGTTAAACAGTCTGCCGGAAACTCTATTGGCAGTTGGGAGGACTTGGAAGATGCCTTCCGCGGCAACTTCCAAGGAACATATGTCCGACCACCAGATGCCGATGACTTAAGTCACATTGTCCAGCAGCCCGGAGAGTCAGCCAGGAAGCTCTGGATTAGGTTCTTAGTTAAAAAGAACCAAATCATCGACTGTCCGGATGCGGAAGCCCTAGCGGCCTTCAAACACAGTGCCCAGGACGAGTGGCTTGCCCGCCACCTCGGTCAAGAAAAACCAAAATCCATGTCAGCCCTTACCGCTCTGATGACCCGCTTTTGCACGGGAGAAGACAGCTGGCTCGCTCGTAGAAGCAACAACGCCAGCGATCCAGGCACTTCCGAAGACTGGGACGGCAATGGCAAGCCACGGCACAGCGAACACAAACATCGCAATGATAATGAAAGAACGCGCGACACAGCGGTCAACGGTGGATTTAGCGGTCCCAAACCCGGTCAACGGAAAAGGCCATTCAAGGCGAACAGAGACGGACCATCCAATTTAGACAGGATATTGGATCAACCCTGCCGGATTCACGGCCACCCCGACAAACCAGCTAATCATAGCAACAGAACCTGTTGGGTCTTCAAGCAGGCCGGCAAGCTCAACGCCGAACACAAGGGGAGGAGGCCGCCCGGTGATAGCGACGATGAAGAGACTCACCAACCAAATACCGGGGGTCAGAAGAAATTTCCCCCCGAAGTAAAAGCAGTGAACATGGTATACGCTACACACAACTCTACAAGGGAGCAGGAGAAGCACTCCCTCCGGACTAAAGATCATACTGCGGAAACTTCAGTACAAAGCGGTCTTATGAAACCGCATACCTTGTCGGCCATTAAGCCACCGGTCTCCATTCAACAGGATCGACCAATTCCGGAGCGGAAATAGCAGTTCGGGTTCCGCCGCCCACCTCATATACCTGCAAAATC
This sequence comes from Aegilops longissima, assembly GCA_021605205.1. NCBI lineage: Eukaryota > Viridiplantae > Streptophyta > Magnoliopsida > Poales > Poaceae > Aegilops > Aegilops longissima. The sequence goes on along the minus strand of CM038679.1, from coordinate 132,200,156 downwards.
TGTAGCGCGCATACATAAATATGCACTTAAGATACCCTGGGCACCGAGGGAAGCACAATACGGACGGGCCTGCAAGCACTGCCATAACCTTTGTTTCTTTCTAATTACTCTTTCTCTTTCATTATCCTTTACCACAGGTGACGCAAAGGCAAACCATCTCATGGACTCTATCGGAGTTCGGATTCGTACAATCACCTAAGGGCTATCTCCGTCAAGGAGTCCCCTCGCCGAGGATAGGCGGCATAGACGTGCGACAGGAGGTGCAAAATAACTTTTTGTAGACCGCACTCTTTATTTCGAGCCTGTAATATGCCTTTTTACTCCTCCCTCGACCCCGGGCATTTCAAATAGCTTGGGTTTGGCCTTTTTTTATCTATAAAATAACCATTGGCATATCACTCAGGACCCAGTAAACATAATCCACATCCTGCATTCGCTCTTTTCTAAAAAGAACTGAATTTGGCTCCTGTGGTTGTTTCACACATACACCTCGGCATAACTTCCCAGGGGCTTGGTATGGGAACAAATGAGTTGCCGACAGGTCCGAACTGCTTTATAGCGCACTTCAGAGTCACGAGTTTGGCCTTGTATGCATCAGCTCCGAATCATGTCCTGGGTTAATAGTTGGGTTGCCCGAATCCTGTGCTTGCTACCTTATGTTCCGCTCTATCAGCTAGGGTAGTAAAGGGAGAACTACTGCGATTGTGCTTCCGGTTCATTTGGTCAAGCACCTCAGTAAAGAAAGCCGAAAACTGACAGTCATGATGCGGCAAGAGCTGGTCAACCACTCGATGACTTACCGGAATCTTTCGCGATTCCCTCTGTATTATATGAAGGACCTTTTTTCAGGTCACATATGTAACGCACCATATTGGAATAAGCCGTGTACATACCAGGGGCTATATCGTAGTCCCCCCATAAAAACTCCTATGGCTAAGTGAAAGGTTAACGCCCTATAGTCTGATTGCCTCGTTCACCGCATTGACACCTCTTTAATGGACAAAGAAGTTGGGTTAAGAGTGATTGTCGGTGTCAAAACCGGTGGATCTCGGGTAGGGGGTCCCGAACTGTGCGTCTAAGGCGGATGGTAACAGGAGGCGGGGGACACTATGTTTACCCAGGTTCGGGCCCTCTCGATGGAGGTAATACCCTACTTCCTGCTTGATTGATCTTGATGATATGAGTATTACAAGAGTTGATCTACCACGAGATCGTAGAGGCTAAACCCTAGAAGCTAGCCTATGGTATGATAGTTCTAGTCCTACGGACTAAACCCTCCGGTTTATATAGACACCGGAGGAGGCTATGGTTACACAGAGTCGGTTACAAGGGAGGAGAGCTACATATCCGTATTGCCAAGCTTGCCTTCCACGCCAAGGAAAGTCCCATCCGGACACGGGACGAAGTCTTCAATCTTGTATCTTCATAGTCCAACAGTCCGGCCAAAGGATATAGTCCGGCTGTCCGGAGACCCCCTAATCCAGGACTCCCTCAGTAGCCCCTGAACCAGGCTTCAATGACGATGAGACCGGCGCGCAGATTGTCTTCGGCATTGCAAGGCGGGTTCCTCCTCCGAATATTCCATAGAAGATTTTGAACACAAGGATAGTGTCCGGCTCTGCAAAACAAATTCCACATACCACCGTATAGAGAATAATATTTCCACAAATCAATCTGCCGACCGTTTTTCATAATGTGACGTATGGGCATGGTCTGGCCATGACGGACCGTCTTTTTCAATCAGCCTGCCACCGCACATTTTGCGAGGTGATTTTATTGGCACGTCTTGTCGAAGCAGAGATCGTGTCCCCCTAATTACGAGATTCTCATCAATACGGATGTGGGTAATCCAATCGTGCTCGTTGGTATGACTCCTCGATTTTAGGAAAGTCCCAAATGGCCACGCGGAGGACGCTTGATATTCATCCCCTTTATAAAGAGGCCAAGGCCTGTCCCTTTTCTTCTTGCACTCAATCGAATCCTTCCCCCACCTCGAGTTCCAACACCCAAGGCTCAGGTCAAGTGCTTCAGACCTTCAACCATGTCCGGATCCAACCTTCAAGGTTGGTGGATGCCTTCCTCTGTCACAGAGGAAGACATCAAGAAGCTAAGAGAGGTCTGGTATTTGACCAGCGAAATCTTGCACAGGTTGCCTGCTCGAGGGCAGGTTATTCCCACTCCCGAACTCGGCGAGAGCGTTGTATTCATCTCTCACTTCCTAAGAGGGCTAGGCCTTGCTCTAGACCCCTTTGTTAGGGGGCTCATGTACTATTACGGGTTGGATTTCCATGACCTGGCCCCGGATTCCATCCTTCACATCTCGTTGTTCATCGTCGTGTGTGAAGCCTTCCTCCGCATTACCCCACACGGCTCAAAACCTTCAATGTGACACCGAAGATGATCGAGGGGTGACATGTAGAGTGCAGAGGTGATGTAATAAGCAAAGGCGCCGATGTTCCATGGCCAAAGGGTTCCTTCCCGGAGGTGTCCAGTTTGTGGCAACGAGAGTGTTTTTATATCACAGCTCCCCGGGGTACCAAGTGGGTGGCCGCCCCTGCCTTTCGCTCGAGCCCCCTACCACAACTGACGTCATGGATCAATAAGGGGCTGGACTGGGGGCTAGTAAATGATGTGCCGATATTGCAGAGTCGCATCCGAGATCTCCTAGAGAGAGATGTCGGCCTGGTTACAGTAATGCAAGTCATGCTAGTTCATCGGGTCCTGCCTTGCTAACGTCGACCCCTCCGAATGTGGGAGTTCAACCCGGAAGGACCGTGAGCTATTCAGCACTTCTTCGGCATGACGCTCGAAGAGATGTACAAATTGTTCTTCGGACCACAAATAAGGTGTCCGGACCTCACCTAGGATGCGGGTCTGAGCTGCAATCGCCCAGACACCCAAGTAAGTAATCCCATGGCCGAATACGATGTCTTCTTATTTATCAGAACATCATTCTGAAAAGTCGCTCTTTGACCAGGACTGGGTGACAAAGGCGAAGATGATCAGGTGTTCGGCTCCCCTTCCCGAAGGAACAGCAGATCCAGTACTGGCTAGAATGCTCGAGTCGGCGCCTTATCAGGCGCCCTCAGGGGAAGATGAAGGGGGGAATAAAGAGGCTGACAGCGGGCCTCACTCATTGTTCATCCAAACTGGGGGAATTGCCGCCTCCATGAAGGAGGACAACCGGGGAGAAGGATCTGAAATTCCCTATCCCCAAGGAAGGAAGAGGACCACCTCTGAAGACCCGGAAACAAAGGTTTCCAAACAGGGGAAGAAATCTTCGCCAGAGGGTCTTGCCTCGGAGGGTACCCTTGCCGCACAGTGTCCGCAAGGGGATCAGCCTCCCACCGAGCTGTAAGTAAACAAAAAGTGCATAGTAGTAAAAATATCCTGCTTTACCTCTGAGGACAATAACCAAAACGAAACATATATCTTGTAGTTCGGATCGTAGCCCTTCTCGACTGAGTTCGTCTTCGGGGGATCTTCTTTCAGAGATGATGGAGAGTGAAACACCTCCCCATGCCACCCCGCCTCATGAGGCGGGTGACGCTGAAGTGTCGTTGCGAAGGGCTTCTCCTGATCCGCCAAGGCCAGAGGGTAATCCCTCGGCCACCCGAAGTCCTTAGTATTCGGCTCCCTTGGAGAGTAACAGAAAGAGTCCGGAACCGTCCGGTGTGAGATCGGACGCACTGAAGGATCTTCTAGAGCAAGCGGCTATCTCAGTAGCGCATCGTACGCTAATGGGTACGGTGATTCAGAGGATTTCATCCGCTGAAAGTGGGTTGCATGAAGCTTTTATGAGTCTGCTGAGAGGCTTTGAGGTATGTGAAATAGTGTGTGTTTTTGGCAGTGCCGCACACGTTAGGTGTGCCTTATGAAGATAGTAGCCCCTGAGACTCTGGTTGCCATCGAGAACGGCCGCGAACAGAGGATCATATATAGTCCCAGGTAATAATCAGTCCGCCTTCATGTGCAGGTGGCGGATGGTCCAGTGGCTAGCCGGACTAGTGAGTTTGCGGAGCTGAAACGGCAACTTGATGCGGCAGATGCCGACATCGTGCTTGTCAACAAGCGGCTCAAGGAGGCATAGGGTATGTGATTTCTCCGGTGATCAACACATAGTAAGAGGAGCATGATGCCAGTATCTTTAATATGTGTGACTGCAGATGGAGCTACCGCCGTGGAGACCCTTCGGGCGGAACTTGCCAGAGCCAAGGAACAAGACAGGAATAGTGATGTTGCCGCTCTGAAGGCGTTCGAAGAGCTGCGAGCCGAACAGGCTGCGCATTGCCAAAGCAAGGAAAAAATGGCCGATATGGCCATTGAGTTGAAAGATGCCGCCGACCGTTACCAGCTTCTTGAAAAAGAAAGCCGAGCAAAGGCGACGGACCTGGAGAAGGCCATGGTGGCAGCCAAGGAAGCCCACTCTAAAATCAGAGCGGCGAAGGAGGAGCTGCATCAAGCTGGAGATATCGTGGCTGGGAAGCCCTTTTTGTTGCGGACGAAGTTCGGAGATCCGAAGTATGCCCCTCTTGATCAACTATGGAGTTCTGTAGACGCATACGTGGATTTGGCAGCTAGTGCCGCTGACGCGGCCGAATACTTCAAGGATCAAAAAGATCGTGAAGTGGAAAGGCTGTTCTGGTCACAGTTCGATGGTCCAGTGCATCCGCTGCTGTTGAATGAGCGAATGACTGAGTGGGCCGAGCTCCATAGGTTGTCCGGGCTTGCCATGGGGTCTGTTGTGGATCATCTGTGGCCGGAAGGGCCAAGGCTGAATATTTATTTTAGTTTAGTGCAATAGTTCCTTGGTGTTGTGCCGCACATCGACGCTATGAAGAGGTCGGTGTGCATAGAGGGTGCATGGATGGCACTTGCCCGTGTCAAGACATAATGGGCATAGATGGAGGCCACCGCTATTGCAACCCAGAGTTCGGCCGTGGGCCGAGTAGCTGCCGAGCACTACTTTGAAGAAGTCCTTGAAGGCGCTCGTTCAATAGAGGCTCAGTGCTCGAAGAATATTATGTTCTAGTGACATGTATTCCCATTTGTAAACACAATGTTTTATTAAATTATAAAGGTTGTGTTTATACTTTTCCCTGAAAGTATTATGATGCCTCTTGTGCGGCCGTTGATGTACATGTGTATATAACCTGAAAGTTTGTAGTCGTCGGCTTCAGCCCCCACGCATATAACGAGGGGGTGTTCGCAAAAAACGCGTATTCACACTTGATCCTACGTCTTGGTCCATTAAGGAGATGGTAGCGCAGCGAACAAGGCAATCAGACTATATTGCTTTAACACTTTCACTTAGCCATAGGAGTTTGATGGTGGGGCTACTATATAGCCCCTGGTACCTCCGCGCTTGTCTGAATACGGGGCGCGTACGTACATGACCGGGAAAAAGGCCCTTGTTAATGCGGAGGAATCCCGAAGATTCCACTAAGTCATCGAGTGGTTGACCAGTCTCGCGCTTTATCATGACAGTCAGTTTTCAGCTTTCTCTACTGAGGTGCTCATCCGGATGAACCAGGCACAATCGCAGAGTTCTCCGGTGCCACCTTAGCCGATAGAGCGGAACGTAAGGTAGCAAAACACGGAGCCGGGCAACCCAACATTTGACCAAAGACATGATTCGAGCTGATGCATATAAGGCCAAACTCGCGACGCTTGAACACTCCCTAAGGTATTCGGTCTTTATAACATATGCCGGGCAATAATGATTGCCCTTGATAATGAACCCCGAGTGTCCAGTGCGTGCAATGCTCGACGTGGCGAAATGCCAATAACGCCAAGCATCCTTCTCGGTTATACTAAGTATCCGGAGGATGTGAACAACAAGAGACAGTAAAAAAGGTTTAACCAGGGTCTTAATCTAAAAAGAAACCTGTGAGCAGGTCCCTGCTGCACGTCTGCGCCTGTGTCTCCGTTGTACCGTATCCTGGATGGCTGAGGCGCGATTGTCATCTGTAAAAGAGAAGAACTTAGGTGAAAGTTGTCATGCCAAAAAATTGGTTATTCTCAATAAACCATTAAAATTCAAGATAAGTCAAGTTGAGCCGAACTAGCCCTGATTACACGCGGGAATCCCCTGGTACCATCTATGGGGGTATAATCGTCAAACCCTTCTCGGGTTTATCCAAGCTGTTATAGCTAGTAATGCACTGGCCTCGTCTAGCCATGTCCGCAGTCTTGACGACCGATCCTTTATTCTGGTTGGAGGGGCCATTTAGTGTTCGTCTATTAAAGCCGTCGCACCTTCTTCCGCTTGTGAGGAACGTTCAACGTTTCCGCTAATGGTGATGATGCCACGTGGACCGGGCATCTTAAGCTTGAGAGAAGCGTAATGCGGTACTGCATTAAAACGAGCGAAAGCTGCTCTTCCGAGTAGTGCTTGATAGCCACTTCGGAATGGAGCGATGTCGAAGGTTAGCTTTTCGCTTCGGAAGTTGTCGGGAGAACCGAATACAACCTCTAGTAATAGAGAGCCCGTGCAGCGGGCCTCTGGGCCTGGTATTACTCCCTTGAAGGTAGTATTACTGTGGCTGATTTTTGTCGGGTCTACCCCATTTTCCGGACTGTGTCCTGATATATCAGATTTAGACTACTGCCGCCGTCCATAAGGACTCGTGTGACATGGTATCCATTTATTATTGGGTCTAACACCAAGGCAGCCAATCCTTCGTGTCGGATGCTTGTCGGGTGATCCCTGCGATCAAAAGTGATCGGGCAGGCCAACCAGGGGTTTAACTTAGGGGTGACGGGCTCTACAATGCGTGTGTCTCGGAGTGCGTGTTTGCTTCTCTTCTTCGTCACGTGGATCATGTTTTCTGTTCTAACCTCTGGCGGGAATTCTTTCTGTCCCCGGTGCTTTGCTGGCGAGGCTCGTCCTCGTCTTCACTTGGTGTATCCCTCCCCTTGTGTTCGGCGTTTAGCTTACTGGCCTACTTGAAGACCCAGCATTCTCTGTGGGTGAGATTTTCAGGTTTATCGGGGGTGTCGTGAATCTGACATAGTTTGTCTACAATCTTTTTTAGGCCGGACAGTCCATCTCTGCTGCCTTTGGAAGGCTTTTTCCGTTGACCTGGTCAAGAGCCCCTGAATCTGGCGTTTACCGCTGTATTACCTGGGTTGTCTTCTGTATTTCGACGCTTGCTTTTACTGCGTCGTATTTTTCCGTTGCCATCCCTGACTTTGGATGTGCTTGGGTCGCTAGTGCTACTGCGGGCTAACTAGCTATCTACGCCCGTGCAAAAGCGGGTCATGAGGCTTGTAAGGGCTGCCATTGTTCTCGGTTTTTCTTGGCCGAGGTGTCTGGCGAGCCATTCGTCTCGAACGCTGTGCTTGAAAGCTGCTAAGGCTTCGGCGTCCGGGGAGTCGACGAGTTGGTTCTTCTTAGTGAGAAACCTGTTCCAAAGCTTTCAGGCTGACTCTCTGGGCTGTTGAATTATATGACTTAAATCGTCTGCATCCGGAGGTCGGACATAGGTCCCTTGAAAATTAGCCCGAAAAGCATCCTCGAGCTCCTCCCAACTTCCAATTGAGTTTTCGGGGAGGCTTTTTAGCCAGTGCCGAGCTGGTCCTTTAAGCTTGAGGGGCAAATACTTGATGGCGTGGAGATCGTCTTCGCGAGCCATATGTATACGGAGGATAAAGTCCTCAATCCAGATCGCAGGGTCTGTGGTCCCGTCGTACGCTTCTATGTTCACTGGTTTGAATCCTTCTGGAAATTCGTGGTCCAGCACTTCATCAGTGAAACATAGGGGGTGTGCGGCACCCCTGTATTTAGACGTATCATGTCGTTCGGACGGTTGTAGTATTCGGTTTTGATTTTGTGCCGTAGCGCGCTTCCTAGATCCATAGATGGATATGGTCATGCTAGATTTTTGGCGCAAGTCCTCATGTAGATCGTGTGTTGACTTATGTGTGGCCTTGTTAGCCGCTCTATCGCGGCCGCAAGGTGGTTGATCCGACCGGTCGGCCGTTTTATTTTTCGGCTGTGTGGGCTCTAAGGCCTCATCGTCGAATTCGGGCAGTAGCTTGCGCTTTGGATAACTCTTTGTGTGGTAACTACCACTATACTTTTCTTCATTGTCGAGCACTTTGTTCTATCTATTGTTGAGCGTATTCTGCGCGGCCTTAAGCCTTTGCTTCTGCTTCTTCAGACTCCTCGCTATGGCAATAAGCCTTTCGCGGAGGTTCTCTTGTTCCAAGTGCCTTTCCGGGATGATGTGTGCATCTTCGTCCGGACTGTTTTCCTCCCCACAGGGAGGTTGGTGAGCTTTATCCTCGGTGTCGCCGTGTTTGGACGTCGGATCCGTACTATGTTTGCTGTTTGCAGGTTCATCCTGCTCTGCCGCTGGGTCGATGTGGTCGTTGTCGGTGTCAAACCGCGGATCTCGGTAGGGGGTCCCGAATCTGTGCGCCTAGGCGGATGGTAACAGGAGACAAGGGACACGATGTTTTTACCCAGGTTGGGCCCTCTCGATGGAGGTAAAACCCTACCCTGCTTGATTAATATTGATGATATGGGTAGTACAAGAGTGGATCTACCACGAGACGTAGAGGCTAAACCCTAGAAGCTAGCCTATGGTATGATTGTTGTTCGTCCCTATGGACTAAAACCCTCCGATTTATATAGACACCGGATAGGGTTTGGGTTACATGAGTCGGTTACAATGGTAGGAGATCTACATATCCAGATCGCCAAGCTTGCCTTCCACGCCAAGGAAAGTCCCATCCGGCACGGGACGAAGTCTTCAATCTTGTATCTTCATAGTCCAAGAGTCCGCCAACGGTGATAGTTCGCTATCCGGACACCCCTAATCCAGACTCCTCGTTGCCCTCGAACCAAGCTTCAATGAAGACGAATCCGCGCGCATTTTGTCTTCGCATTGCAAGGCGGGTTCCTCCTCCGAATACTTCATAGAAGATTTTGAACACAAGGATAGTGTCCGCTCGCAAAACGAAGTTCCACATACCACCGTAGAGAGAATAACCTTTGCACAGATCTGCTGACGTATTCCGCGGGCGTGACATCACACCACGGCCAGGCCTTTATACTGAATCGTTTTACTTGTCCCACCTCAGTAGCGTTTAGCGAGGCGGTTTCTTCGCACGCCTTATCGAGTGGAGATCGTGCCCCTTTATTCTGGGATCCTCATCAATACAAAGTGCAGTAACCCGATCGTGCCGTTCGCTGGCACTCCTCCATCGGCGAGTCCCAAACGATCACGGGAGGGCTCTTGGTATTCAACCTCTTTATAACGAGACCAATGCCCGCTCCTTTCTTTCAATCTCAATCGAATCCGCCCCTCGCCTCGAGTTCCAACACCCAAAGCTCCAGATTTAGGCGCTTCGGACCTTCAACGATGTCCGCTCCGACCTGCACGGCCGGTGGATGTCTTCCTCCGTCACGGAAGAAGATGTGCTAAAGCTGAGAGACGCCAGGTATCTAACCGGTGAAATTTCGCATAGGCTGCCTGCCCAAGGGCAGGTTATTCCCACTCCCGAGCCTGGTGAGAGCATGGTATTCGTGTCTCACTTCCTTCGGGGTTTAGGCTTCCCAACGGACCCCTTTGTGAGGGGGCTCATGTTTTATTATGGGCTGGAATTCCATGACTTGATCCGAGTCCATCCTCCACATCTCGTCGCTCATTGTCGATGTGAAGCCTTCCTCCGCATTACCCCTCACTTGGATTGTGGCTCAAGACCTTCAAAGTGGAGCCAAGATGATCAAGGGGCATCAGCAGAGTGTGGAGGGGCTGTTATAAGCAAGAATGCGGACGCCCATGGCCCGAGGGCTCTTTTCAAGAGGAGCTCAATTTATGGCAACATGAGTGGTTTTATATCACCGCCCCGGGCACCAAATGGGCAGCGCTACCTGCCTTCCGCTTGGGTCCTCCACTGCGGCGGGCGTCATGGGTCAATAAAGGGCTCGATTGGGGACCGTCCAAGGACGTATCTCTATTGCAGGGCCGTATTCGAGACCTCCGAGAGAGAGAGAGAGAGAGAGAGAGAGAGAGAGAGAGAGAGAGAGAGAGAGAGAGAGAGAGAGAGAGAGAGAGAGAGAGATCAATCTGGTCGTAGTAGCGCAGGTCATGCTGATTCGTTGCACCTTGCCCTGCAAACGTTGCCCCCTCCGCCTGTGGGAGTTTAATCCGGAGGGACCACGAGCTCTCCAACATTTTATGGGCGTAACGCTCGTGGAGATGTACCAACTGTTCTTCGGATCACAAGCAACGTGTCCGGACTTAACCGAGGACGCAGGTCTGAGCTGCAATCGCCCGGACACTCAAGTAAGTAGTCCTGTACCCGGACATGCTATCCGCATATTTATCATACATTTGCCCTTAAAAGAGCTATCCTTTAAACAGGAGTGGGTAGCAAAAGAAAAACTGATCAGGTGTCCGGCCCCCCTCCCTGAGACCACGCCTGATCCTGTATTAACCAAGATGCTAGAGGCGAAGGGGGGAACAAGGGAACTACTACCTCCATGAAGGAGGCTATCAAGAAAGGGGGGATCGAGAATCCCTCCCTCCAAGGGGAGAAGAGGACCGCTTCTGAAGATCCAGAGACCAAAGCCTCGAAGCGGGGGAAGAAATCTTCACCAGAGGGTCCTGCGGCGGGAGATGCCCCGGCCGCACTATTTCCCCAAGGAGATCAGCCCTCCAGCGAGCCGTGAGTAAAGGGGGCGTCTTTTTTAAAAGAGAGACATCCCCATTTTATTTCTGAAGGTAATCGAAAGTTTACCTTGTAGTTCGGATCTCAGCCCTTCACAGCAGAGCTCGTCTTCAGGGGATCTTGGTCCGGAGATGATGGACAGCGAAACGCCTCCGCCTGTCGTACCGTTATGCGAGGTGGACGACCCTGAGGTGTCGTCACAGAGGGCATCTCCGAATCCGGCGGGGCCAGAAGGCAGCCGTATGTCCCCTCAAAGCCCTCCGTGTCCGGCCTTCGAAAAAGGCCACCGGACGAGTCCGGCACCAACGGGTGTACGGTCGGAGGAGCTGAAGGATCTGCTCGGGCGAGCGTATATCTCGGAAGATCATCGTACGTTAATGGGTACGGTGATTGAAAGGATTTCGTCCGCTGAGAGAGGATTGCATGAAGCCGTCGTAAGTTTTAATGATGTACCTTCTGACAGTTTTGCATATAAAATGCGCCCTGTATAGATAGTAGCCCCTGAGACTTGGTGCGGTGTCAAAAATGACGGCGCGCCGAGTTTCATAACCCCAGGTATAATATGCGCTCTTCCTATGTAGGTGGCGAAGCATCCGGTGGCTAGCCGGGCTGATGAATTTGCCGAACTGAAGCGGCAACTTGACGTGGCGGATGCGGACATCACGCTTGTTAATAAGCGGCTTGACGAGTCACAAGGTATGCAACTTCTCCACAGACACCTGGTAAGGGAGCTTGACGCCCATGCCTTACAACATGTATGCTTAATGCAGATGGTGCCGCTGCTATGGAGAGCCTTCGGGCGAAGCTTGCCCGAGCCAAGGAGCAAGCCAGAAAAAGTAATGCGGCTGCCTTAAAGGCGGCCGCAGAGCTAAAAGCCGAACAGGCTGCTCACTACCGAAGCAAGAAAGAAATGGCAGAGATGGCCGTGAAATTGAAGAATGCTACTGACCGTTGCGAGCTTCTTGAAAAAGAAGATCGAGCGAAACAAGAGGACCTGAATAAGGCCGCCACCGAGGCCAAGGATACTTGCTCTGCGATGAGAGCTATGAAGGAGGAGCTACGTCAGGCCGGAGATATTGCGGCTGGAAAGCCCTTTCTGATGTGGAGGAAATTCACGGATCCTAAGTACGCTCAATTGGACCGGCTGTGGGGTGCGGAGGATGCTTATCTGGACTTGGCGGCGAGTGCCGCAGACGCGGACGAACACTTCTGAGGTCAAAAGGATCACGGAATGGAAGAGCTTTTTTGGTCGCAGTTCCATAGTCTGGAGCGTCCACTTTCACTAACCGATTGTTTGGCCGAATGGGCTGAGCTGAATAGGTTGTCCGGACTTGCCATGAAGGCTGTCGTGACTCATTTGTGGCCGAAAAGGCCCGAGCCGAAGAGTTATTTTGGCTTGGTGCAATAGTTCCTTGGTGCGGTGCCGCATATCGATGCAATGAAGCGGTTAGCATGCATAGAGGGTGCGCGGATGTGATGCGGAGCATCCCACGATCATCCCCATGGACCTACAACCGTCTCATCAAGAGCCAAGAGGACCCATGACACGAGCTAGAGCTAGAGCTCTCGAGAACGAGGTGACCTCTTTCCTTATTGATATCACATATGATCCACTCGAGACATGGCTACTACCTAAGTCCGATATGCTATGCATGATTAGGTGTCAAGGGGAACCTCCCGAGGATGCACGTGAAGATGGAGAAGCCGCCAAGTACAAGGAGGAAGAAACACGACGAGAGGAACCGGAAGAGTGCACAGCCCGGACATCCGCCCCATGCCCCGGACATCCGGCTCTTCTCGAAGCCCCGGATATCCGCCCCGTCGCCCGAAATCCGCCCTCCATCACCGAATGCACTGGAGACCAGACCAGCCGGACATCCGCCTCCCGCCGGACATCCGCCCGCCCCGAAGCCCGGATATCCGCCGCCGCCCGAAATCCGGCTCCCACCACCCGGTTCTGCAGAATCGTCGCCCTAGCCCGGACATCCGGCTGAGAGCCCGACATCCGGCGCCTCCGAAGCCGGACATCCGCCCGACGCCCGGACGTCCGGCCTCCCTACTGCAAAGCGGCCTACGGACTCGGCCCTTGTACCCCTTCGCCCCGAGACTATATATACTTGAGCCCCTCCTCTTTCTAGGGTTAGCTTTGGATTAGCTCATATTTCGGTGTGAGAGCCTTTGCTCATCCACTTGGCTACTTCTCCTTTGAGATCAGGACCTCTACGGAGAAGATCCCCCAAGCGGATTCAAGACCCCCTTCTAGGGTGGACCCATCAAGACCTCCTCTCGGAGAAGAACGGCTACTCGTGTATCCTTACCTTTGTTGTTCTTGAATCTTGTGCCACTCTATGTATTAGATAATCTAGCACTTGTGTGATTGACTTCTTGTCGGTTGAGTGACTTCTCTCTCGTTTTCCCCGTGTTTCCCCTCTTGTTCTTCCGCGTGTTCGTCGTGATTCACCGTAGGATCCGCTCCAACGTGAAAGATCGTCCATGTAGGGTTCCGCCCTACATCATCTATGGTATCATGAGCCATGTTGATCATGTTTTGGAGCCCCTACCCCGTGTTTTCTAGCTTGATTTTGTTGTTTTTGTCCTAATTCCGAAAATTTCCCCACAAAAATAGCCCCAATTTTTTTTTGTGATTTGTTAGTATGATGAAATTTTGTTGGATTTGATCCGTGGATTTCGTGTGTTGCAGGTAGATCTAGCTTTTCCCCATCTTTTCCCCAATTTTCATCCACAAAATCGCCCAAATTTGACCGGTTTTGGCATTCCCCCGCGGTGTTCTTCGTGCCCGAACGTCCGGCCCGAACAGCCCGGACATCCGGCAGCCCGGACATCTGGCCCGATCAGCCCGGACATCCGGCGCCCCGGACATCTGGCTCCTAGCCCGGATTTCCGGCCCCTGGTAGCATCCATCCCTTCCACCACTCCGATCACCGCCTACCTTTCGCCAAATTTTGTCCCGTGCCCACATACACTTCCACTTACCTCCACCACTTCCGCATACCGCAACCATAGCCTTGCCCAATACCAATTCCGACCACGTTGCCAAATTTCGCCTTGAGAATTTGAGTTGGGGTTTTCCGTATCCTTTTGTGTTTCGGCTATCTAGGTACGGTTCAACATCAACATCACCACTGCTCATCTTCGCCAAGGACGGTAACATCGTCGACACCTTTATCATTCCTTGCAATTGCATTGATAACCATCATAGCCATTCTTTTGCGTCGCTTACCCATCGAGACTAGCCATTGAGTATTGTCGGCAACACGACTTGTGCACATTAGTGATCATACTCCATAGCATACATACCATACCAAAGTGGTGCATATCTTAGCATCAACTTGTGTGTCACAAAGTTGTCATCGCATACACAATTGCTATCTTGCTTCGTGAATTTTTGCATGAGAAAAGAGCTCAAAAGAGAAAGAGCCAACCAAGCTTTTAAGCAAAGAGAGAAAGATAAGCAAAGAGCTTATGAGCAAGAACCATAGCACCATAAAACATTAAGATTGTCATACTTGATCATCTTGGATCAACACATCGACACACCATACATATAGCATACTTGGGATAGAAGTCGTTGCATTTTTGCTTAGTAGGTTGTGCACAAGTTCGTATCCGCCTATTGTGCAATCGTGCTAGCGTCTCTCTAGTGTTGTGCAACAAGAGCATCTTGGCGAATTCCACATTTTGGCTCATCCTTGGTTGCATAACCCCATATTATCTATTTTGCGTGTGTTTCCGTGTACCATATCTTGCTATTGGTCTACTTGTTACATTTGCAAATTTGTGAATCATTTCCAACTTTATTGAGTCTCACTTACAATTGCATCAAATTTTGTGCCACCATCCTAACCGAGCTCCACCATAAGCTTTTATTTGTGTAGGTGTGAGAACCGACAAGAATCGGTACCAAGAGTGCTATTTCATTGTCCGCATTTGAGTGAACTTGATTCATTTTCAACATCGGTCAAAGGTACATTGGTATACGTTCTTTTCCGTTCTACCACTCACAACTTGCTTGGAATGATGGATAGGCCAAGTTCCTCTACCAACCCACTCTTCATCGAGCAAGACGACGACATGTCTTCGTACGTCACCAAGAGCCACCTCTTTGGTGCACAACGAGCGTTGCACCAAGAACAACAAGCAATGAGCGACCGCATCGACAACCTCGCCACCGACTTGCGACTCTCCGAGCAACGTACAAGAGACTACTTCGACAACAAGTTCGAGGCTCACAAGCAAGAGAATGATGCAAGAATGGACGAGATCCGCGCGTTGATGAGAAACCGGCATCATTCAACTTCTTCTTCATCAAGACGGAGCCGCTAGAGTAGACATTCCGACGACACCTTCTACGACTCAAGTACACCTACTTCGAACACTCTTCGTCGTGCCGCTCGTCAAAACCGTCATGCATCTCGCAACCCGCTACATGACAAGCATTCCCAAGAGCAAGTTGATGATCAAGTTCCTCGTCCTCAATCAAACCAAGAGGCTTTTGCTCAAGCTCAAGAACGACAACGTCTTCGTCGCCAACAAGAGGAAGAACGAGCACGTCTTCACCAAGACGAAAAAGACGCCAAGGCTCAACGTCTTCAACAACAACAACGTGAAGCGCAAGCTCTTGAGGCGCAACGTGCCCTTCAAGAATCAAGTAGAGCTGTCGCCAACCGCAATCGCGAACGGCGCAATCAAGAGGAAGCCATTCGAGAAGAAATCCAAGAGAGGAACTACCAACCTCATGTACACCGTCAAGTTCCTCAAGCTCCTCCACAAGCTCGTCAAGCTCCACCTCAACCTCAAATTCAACAAGAGCAAGTTGATCATGGTCTTCCTCCGCGCCAAGAGCAACATGAAGACGAGTACATCCCACGTCAAGGACGTCATCATCAACATCGCCAACAAAACAATGAAGAGCAACGCTACGGCAAGCTAAAATTCACCATGCCCAAGTTCAATGGAAGCAATGACCCCGAAGACTACCTCTCATGGGCATTGAAGGTTGACAAAATCTTCCGCTTGCACAACTACGATGAAGCGAAGAAAATAGCTATGGCATCACTTGAGTTCCAAGATTATGTGCTCATATGGTGGGAACAAATCATTGAGCGACGACAAGCAAGAGGTGAACCTCCAATCACCACTTGGGCTCAAATGAAGGATGTCATGCGAGCACGTTTTGTGCCAACCTACTACAACCGCGACTCTTCAAGAAACTCCAACTACTCAAGCAAGGAACAAAGAGTGTTGAAGAATACTACAAGGAAATGGAGATAGCCATGATTCGAGCCAATGTCAAGGAAGATGATGAGCAAACTATGGCACGTTTCTTGAATGGACTCAATCATCCCATCAAGAAGATCGCCGACTTCCAACCATACTCATCCCTCATTGAGCTCGTGCATCAAGCCACAAAGGCGGAACGCCAAGTACAAGATGACTTCAAGTACGCCAAGTACTCATCCAAGACCTACGGCTTCTCCAACAACCAAGCTTCAACGAATCCTCCAACATCTACATCAACCAAGCCTTCTTCAAGAAACGACGACAAGCCAAGTTACAAGAAAACTTCGACAAGTTCAAGTCGTCCTCCTCCTACTACAAGCAACCTCAAGCCGCGTGCTTCATCCTCTACTCCAACCGATGAGACCATCAAAACAAGCTCCTTCAAGTGTTTCACTTGCGGCGGCCGAGGCCACAAGTCATACGAATGCACCAACAAGCGCACCATGATCCTCAACGACAACGGCACATATGACTCCATGAGTGAAGAGGAGATGGAAGCTCTTGAGCAAGTGGACATGCACCGGCAAGTAAATGAAGATGAAGATGATCAAATCTTTTGTGGTGAGGATTCGAGCCCCGCTCTCGTTGTCTCCAAGGTCTTGACTCTTCAACATCAACAAGAGGAAGACCAACGATGCCACATCTTCCACACAAAAGCCGGCATCAATGGGCGGTCCATCAAGGTCATCATCGATGGAGGTAGTTTCCACAACTTGGCAAGTGAAGAACTATGCTCCAAGCTACAATTGGCAAAGAGGAAGCACCCACATCCATACAAGGTTCAATGGCTAAGTGACTCCGGCACTATACGAGTCGAGCATACGGTCCAAGTCTCCTTCAAAATTGGTGCTTATGAAGACACTTTGGAGTGTGATGTGGTCCCAATGACCGTTTGCCACCTACTTCTTGGTCGACCATGGCAATTCGACCGTGGTGTCATCCACAATGGGCGAACCAATCACTATAGCTTCAAGATGAAAGGGAAGGAGTATGTGCTACGATCTATGTCTCCTAGTCAAGTGATAGCCGACAAGCAAGCCACCCATCATAGAGAAAAGAGTGAGAAAGTGATCCACCCAAAAGTGAGTGAGAGCCACAAGCCAAATTTGAGCGCCTCTTCGCCTAGAGAGAAAAACCTCATTCTATTTGCCACCAAACGTGAGATGAGAGAAGTGTGTGAGAACCCATCTACCGTGAGGCACTTTGTCCTTGTGTGCAAGGATGGAGAACCGAAAACTAACACCATTCATGAGCTACCTTTGGTGTTTCAATCTCTTTTGCATGAATTCCACGATGTTTTCCCCGATGAGCTACCTCCGGGTCTACCTCCTCTTCGAGGCATTGAGCATCGAATCGACCTCATTCCCGGAGCGCCGCTACCAAACAAAGCTCCATACCGAGTCAATCCGGAAGAAACCAAGGAGATTCAACGGCAAGTACAACAACTAATCGACAACGGTCATGTACGTGAAAGCTTAAGCCCTTGTGCCGTTCCCGTTATTCTTGTGCCTAAGCCCGATGGAAGTTTCCGTTTGTGTTCCGATTGTAGACCTATCAATGCTATTACCGTTCGATATAGGCATCCCATTCCTCGCTTAGATGACATGCTTGATGAACTTAGTGGAGCCAACTTTTTCTCAAAAATTGATCTTAAAAGTGGCTATTACCAAATTCGCATACAAGAGGGTGATGAATGGAAAACTGCTTCCAAAACCAAATTTGGTTTATATGAATGGTTAGTGATGCCTATGGGTCTTTCGGAAGCTCCCGGTACTTTTGTGCGTCTTATGCATCATGTGCTTCGTCCTTATATTGGAGCCTTTGTTGTGGTTTACTTTGACGATATTCTTGTGTTTAGCAAAACCATGAAAGAGCACATCAATCATGTAAAATCTGTGTTGCAAACTCTTCGCAAGGAAAGCCTTTATGCAAACTTGAAAAAATGCACTTTTGGAGTTGACAAAGTGGTTTTCTTGGGTTTTGTTGTTTCCTCAAAGGGTGTCCATGTTGACGAATCTAAAATTGAAGCAATTAAAACTTGGCCCCAACCCACCAATTTGCAACAAGTGCGAAGTTTGCTTGGTCTTGCGGGTTTCTATCGTCGCTTTGTGAAAGATTTTAGCACAATTGCCGCTCCTTTACATGCTTTGAGCAAGAAGAACACTCCCTTTGTTTGGGGAACCTTGCAATCAACCGCTTTTGATGAGCTCAAGTCTTTGCTTACTCATGCTCCTATTCTTGCTTTGCCCAATTTAGACAAAACTTTTGAGGTTCATTGTGATGCAAGTGGTACCGGAATTGGCGGAGTTTTGATGCAAGAAAAACGAGCCATTGCTTATTTTAGCGACAAACTCTCCGGTGCTCAACTTAATTATCCCATCTATGATAAAGAATTGTATGCTTTAGTGCGTGTGCTCCATGTTTGGGAACATTACCTTAGATCTCATGAGTTTGTCATCCATACCGATCATGAAACGCTTAAGTACCTCAAAGGTCAAACTAAATTGAACAAGCGTCATGCAAAATGGAGTGAATTCATTGAATCTTTTCCTTATCTGATCAAGTACATTAAGGGTAAAGAGAATGTAGTTGCCGATGCGCTTTCACACATAAACATGCTTGTCACTCAACTTGAGTTGAATGTTATTGGTTTTGAGCATATAAAAGACTTGTATGAGAAGGATCCATCTTTTGCTTCTCCTTATGCTAAGTGTTTGACGCATACGTCTTGGGAACAATATTACATCAAGGATGGTTATCTTATGAGAGCTAACAAACTTTGCATTCCTGAGTCTTCTCTTCGTTTGCTCCTTTTGCAAGAGGCTCATGGAGGCGGACTCATGGGACACTTTGGACGCGACAAGACATTCGCCACGCTCTCCAACAACTACTTTTGGCCCAAGATGTTCCGCGACGTCTCACGCTTCACCAACCGATGCTATACATGTCGCAAAGCTAAGTCTAAAGCTCAATCTCATGGTCTTTACATGCCTGTTCCTATCCCATATCAACCATGGGAAGACATTAGTATGGATTTTGTACTTGGTTTGCCTAGGACTCAAAATGGCAAGGATTTCGTGTTTGTTGTTGTGGACAGATTTTCTAAAATGGCACATTTCATTCCTTGCAACAAGATAGACGATGCTTCACATGTTGCAAATCTCTTTTGTAGGGAAATCTTGCGACTCCATGGCGTACCAAAGACAATCGTCTCCGATCGTGACGTCAAGTTCTTGAGTTACTTTTGAAGACCCTATGTGCCAAGCTCGAATCAAGCTCTTGTTCTCCTCGCATACCATCCTCAAACCGACGGCCAAACGGAGGTGACGAACCGCACAATATCCACTCTACTTCG
This sequence comes from Aegilops longissima, assembly GCA_021605205.1. Taxonomy (NCBI): domain Eukaryota; kingdom Viridiplantae; phylum Streptophyta; class Magnoliopsida; order Poales; family Poaceae; genus Aegilops; species Aegilops longissima. The sequence continues at coordinate 132,180,817 of CM038679.1, read as the reverse complement.
TGTCTTGATCAAGAAGAACATCACGGAGTGGGAAGCATGTCTACCCATCGCCGAAAGTACGCCTACAATCGCACGACATTCAACTACCGCAAGTCCCCTTCGAGCTCGTCTACGGTTTCAACCCGTTGTCCCCATTGGACATTCTACCACTTCCTCTCCAAGAGCGCACCAACATGGATGCAAGTGAACGAGCAAGCTACATCAAGAAGATGCACGAAGATACAAGACACACCATTGAGCGCCAAGTACAACGCCAAGCAAACAAGCTCAACGCCAACAAGCAACCCATCGTCTTCAACATCGGTGATCTAGTATGGCTACACCTTCGCAAGGACCGCTTCCCCAAAGAACGCAAGTCCAAGCTTCTCCCTCGAGCCGATGGACCTTTCAAGGTGCTAGCACGCTACAACGACAACGCTTACAAGATCGACATACCTCGAGACAAGTACAACATGAGCGACATCTTCAACGTCAAGGACCTTGCACCTTTCCATGAAGATGAAGCTTTTGATCCGAGGTCGGATCTCTCCCAAGGGGGAGATGATGCGGAGCATCCCACGATCATCCCCATGGACCTACAACCGTCTCATCAAGAGCCAAGAGGACCCATGACACGAGCTAGAGCTAGAGCTCTCGAGAACGAGGTGACCTCTTTCCTTATTGATATCACATATGATCCACTCGAGACATGGCTACTACCTAAGTCCGATATGCTATGCATGATTAGGTGTCAAGGGAACCTCCGAGGATGCACGTGAAGATGGACAAGCCGCCAAGTACAAGGAGGAAGAAACACGGCGAGAGGAACGGAAGAGTGCACTGCCGGACATCCGCCCCATGCCCCGGACATCCGGCTCTTCACAAGCCCGGATATCCGGCCCGTCGCCCGAAATCCGGCCCCTCCATCACCGAATGCACAGGGGAGACCAGACCAGCCGGACATCCGGCCTCCTGCCGGACATCCGGCCCGTCCAGCCCGGATATCCGGCCGCTCGCCGAAATCCGGCTCCCCCACCAGTTCTGCAGAATCGATCGCCCTAGCCGGACATCCGGGCTGAACCCGGACATCCGGCGCCTCCAGCCGGACATCGGCCCGGCGCTGGGCGTCCGGCCTCCCTACTGCGTGCAGTGCCTCTGGGACTCGTCCCTTGTACCCCTCGCCCGAGACTATATACTTGAGCCCTCCTCTTTCTAGGGTTAGCTTTGGATTAGCTCATATTTGGTGTGAGCCTTTGCTCATCCACTTGGCTACTTCTCCTTTGAGATCAGGACCTCTGGAGAAGATCCCCAAGCGGATTCAAGACCCCCTTCTAGGGTGGACCCATCAAGACCTCCTCTCGGAGAAGAATGGCTACTCGTGTATCCTTACCTTTGTTGTTCTTGAATCTTGTGCCACTCTATGTATTAGATAATCTAGCACTTGTGTGATTGACTTCTTGTCGGTTGAGTGACTTCTCTCTCGTTTCCCCCGTGTTTCCCCTCTTGTTCTTCCGCGTGTTCGTCGTGATTCACCGTAGGATCCGCTCCAACGTGAAAGATCGTCCACGTAGGGTTCCGCCCTACATCATCTATGGTATCATGAGCCACGTTGATCACGTTTTGGAGCCCCTACCCCGTGTTTTCTAGCTTGATTTTGTTGTTTTTGTCCTAATTCCGAAAATTTCCCACAAAAATAGCCCCAAAATAACAAAAACAACAAAATTTTTGTGGGGAAAACAACAAAAAAAACAAAATAGCCCCAAATTTTTGTGGCTATTTTCGTGGGGAAATTTTCGGAATTAGGACAAAAACAACAAAATCAAGCTAGAAAACACGGGGTAGGGGCTCCAAAACGTGATTAACGTGGCTCATGATACTGTAGATGATGTAGGGCGGAACCCTACGTGGACGATCTTTCACGTTGGAGCGGATCCTACGGTGAATCACGATGAACACGCGGAAGAACAAGGGGGGAAACACGGGGAAAACGAGAGAGAAGTCACTCAACCGACAAGAAGTCAATCACACAAGTGCTAGATTATCTAATACATAGAGTGGCACAAGATTCAAGAACAACAAAGGTAAGGATACACGAGTAGCCGTTCTTCTCCGAGAGGAGGTCTTGATGGGTCCACCCTAGAAGGGGTCTTGAATCACTCGGGGATCTTCTCCGAGAGGTCCTGATCTCAAAGGAGAAGTAGCCAAGTGGATGAGCAAAGGCTCTCACACCAAATATGAGCTAATCCAAAGCTAACCCTAGAAAGAGGAGGGCTCAAGTATATATAGTCTCGGGCGAAGGGTACAAGGGACGAGTCCCGAGGCACCGCACGCACTGCAGGGGAGGACGGACGTCCGGCGCCGGGCGGATGTCGGGGCTGGAGGCGCCGGATGTCCGGCTCTCAGCCCGGATGTCCGGGCTAGGGCGATCGATCTGCAGAACTGGTGGTGGGAGCCAGATTTCGGGCGAGCGGCCGGATATCCGGCTTGGACGGGCCGGATGTCCGGCGGGAGGCCGGATGTCCGGGCTGGTCTGGGTCTCCCATGTGCATTCGGTGATGGAGGGGCCGGATTTCCGGGCGACGGGGCCGGATATCCAGGGCTTCAGGAAGAGCCGGATGTCCGGGGCATGGGGCCGGATGTCCGGGCTGTGCAGACTCTTCCGGTTCCTCTCGTCGTGTTTCTTCCTCCTAAGATCAACTATTGTGCAATTTGGCAACATTAAATTCACATCATCTTCATGGTGATGTTAACTGCATAGGATTACAAGTTCACATTCACATAGAACCTTGTAGAGGATTCACAACAAGGCCGCCGCAAGTGAAACACTTGAAGGAGCTTGTTTTGATGGTCTCATCGGTTGGAGTAGAGGATGAAGCACGCGGCTTGAGGTTGCTTGTAGTAGGAGGAGGACGACTTGAACTTGCCGAAGTTTTCTTGTAACTTGTTGAGGATTAACATCAACAAGCTACTTCATGGTGATTAAATTCACATCAACATTAAATTAACTTGTTGATGATTACAAGTTCTTGGATTGTCAACTGCATACAAGACTATTGAGCAATGTTAAAAAAATTCATGGTGATGCACGTCCACATCATCTCCCCTCCCTTGGGAAAGATCCGACCTCGGATCGAAATCCTCATCACCATGGAAACGGTTGTCGTGGATGAACTTGTAATTGGACGGAGTGGAAGTCATGGCGCAATCCAAGTACTTGAAGATGTCGTCAGGATGGTAGACATGCAAAGAGAGCAAACACAAACGACACTCGGGAATACAATGGTTAGCGCACACAAAGTGTCCATCATGTAAGAATGAGTCCGTGAGGCAAGATTGTTCATGACAAAGCACATGAAGCTTAGCAAGATAATATGTAATGAGATGTAAAGCATTCACGGGAGCAAAAGCATTCATGGGAGTAATGCAACGACGGTGCAAAATGATGTCATAGTGAGACGGTTTATCAAGAGCATGAATATGGTAATGGATGCTCAATATGTGTAAGCTATCATGCAATTGATGGTGGACAATATGATCATGATGTATGAATATGCCATCAAGGAAGATCACAACAAATTTGCTAAGGAAGTGAACAAGCTCATATATCATGGATGACATGGGAATACAAGATGCAACAAGGCAATCATAATGTGTGTCAATCCATGCATGGGGTGCAAACTTGTGGTGAGTATGATATGTCCATCGAGCATGACATGTATGAGCACAATCAACAAATATGGATGTGTGAGTGCAATGTGTCAAAGGAGTGTTGATGTACCAATGCTCGATGTTGAGGCAAGAGTGGAGGCTCGAAGGTGCATTCAATAAGTGCGAGCGTTCCTCAATGTGAAGGTCCATAGAGCCAATCTCCAATGTCGCTCCTCCGTCCAATAGATGTAACATGTACACAACAAGAAGGAAACAACAATGAAAGAGTGACCCATCCAATATGCATTTTGAGGATGGCTCAAAGATAAGGAGTTCACCTTATGAATGTTCCCAAAGATGTTGGAGTTGCACATCATGTATGTGTTCACATAACCAAGTTGTCTCCTGATGTTACCGCCTTGTGAATTCTTCAAAATGTAAGAACATGACAAACACTCGGAAAAACAAATGAGGTTAGCGGAAATGCGAAACCTATCATTTGAGTGGTAAGATACCCAACAAGTGTATGCATCATGCTCATCATAAGAAAGTACAAGGGAGCATTTCAAAGTATGGAGGCATATGATGTAAGAACATCCAAATACAATAGGCTCAATCAAACAAGCATGCATCACAAGTAAAGTGTCAAAGTCTCCAAGATCAATAAGCATAGTATAGTTGCACTCAATACAAGTGGATGTGAAAGAGGCAACTAATGGACACACGATACAATGATCAAGATATATCATGTGAGAGGCATGAGCATATATGTCATCAACCCAAGAAAGCAAGTGATAGTGGAACATGGGTGATGCAACATAGCAAGCAATCATAGCGATCAAGTCAAGCAAGCTAGTAGTGCAAAGATGCAACGTACTAGAAGGAATCATGGCAAGCATGTCATGTGTGCAAATAGCGGGCATGAATAATTCACATGTCATAGCACAAGCATGAAAGCAAGATATGAGCAAAATAGCATCAATAGCATGGGGCACATGATAAACATGGCAATAGCAACAAGGATCTCCACCAAGCATGCAAATACACATAGAAGTGGCATAATGATGAAACATGGGTAGATGCAAGCAAGGGTCACAATTGCATGGCAAAGGCATAGGAGCAAGCATAACATGCAAAGTGAACACGGGAAAATGAGCATAAGGTGACAAGTGGTAAATGGCCCATAGCCGTGTGAGAGCCAAGTAGAAGAGATGTGCGTAGTCCTTGCGCAAAGGGAACGGTGGTAAGGATAGTCCACGGGATCCCAAAGCATCGTTGCTCTCAAGAGCTCGTTTTGTCAACTCTTGGGATTGAGAAGTTGACGAGTATACATGAGTACCTACACATAACAAAGACAAAGGAAAAATTGTGTGTGCATGGTATATGTACACATCATCCATCATGATGTGCACATGCATGTGTCGGTTAGCACAAAATATCCAATGCTCAAATAAATGAGATGCGTGATATAGAAACATGTCATCCATCATGATAGGTTTGTTGTTATGCATGGCATAATGGAGACTCAAATTGTGTAATGCATCATGAGAAATATCTAGAGCATTGTTATCCATGGAATGCATAAGGTGCAAGCAATTATGGGAATCATGCAAAGTATGAAATGCATCAAGATCTCCTAATATGTATGAGGAAACTATGGGGGTCTCCTCATGAGCATTAATGGAAACATCACATGGAGAATATTGACAACATCCAAAACAATGCATATTTGGAACAACGTGATCATGGCATGGAATAGTAGACGAATTGCGCAAATCATGTAAAGGAAGCATGGCAATATCATCACAAGAGAAGCAAAAGCCTATGATCATCATCTCGTCATCTATGCCATAAGTGCAAATGGGATTTATTTTAACGGGGCATGCATAGTTACTATGTTGAGATTGAAATGAGGCAATATGGGAGATCTCAGTCATAGCATATGACAAGTTCAATGGAGTGTCAAACATGAAGTGACCAATAGAATTTTCACAAGATGTCCTATGGAGCATAGCATCACAACTAGGCAACTCAACATGCTCATCATCATATTCATCATAAATAGGTAAGTCAAGGCATGAAGAAGTTTCACTAGCATGAAGCATGGTAATAGGTGGGTCAACATCATGGGAGCAATCGATGGTAAGAGAGTCCACTAGTGGGACAAGAGAAGCACCATCACCTATGTTACCTTTGGAAGGTCGCTCATGAGTTGTAGGTGAGGTGTTGAAGATCCATTCGTTGTCATCTTCGTCTTGATGGAACCATGTGGGGGGTGCAACATCATCCACCATGGCCATCGCCGTCTCCAATGTAGGGATGGACTCGTCGAGGATAGGCATGTCGTCATGTAGGAGACCTAGCACCAAAGAAGAAAACACACTAGGAGTAGAGGTTAAGTCGTTAGAAATCATAGTGGCCTCATGTGTCGTGTTAACTACCTCACTCACTAAGTGTTGTGGCTCACTCACTCCCTCAAGGATGCTCTCACTCGTATGGTGGGTGGAGTCACTCAAATGGCGCTCAACCTCACATAGGATGTGTGGCATGCTCTCATGTGTGGGGCTAGTGGTGGTCACACTCATCCTCTCATAGGAAATGCTCTCAATGTCACGTATGGTGGAGTCACTCATGTCACTCATGGGGTGGTGGCTCTCCTCACATGGCAATTGGGGCATCTTGACATATGTGGGTGCCGGAGAGATGTAGGTGAAAATGTCTCCATGCGCGGTCGCGTAGCTTGACTCGGAGTATGAGTCCAATGTGGGCGCCGTCTTCATGTTGTTGAAGAGGTTCGCGCTCGTCGCCATGGTCGAAGGGGATGGCCCTTGCTCGACCTTCTTGTCGCCGTCTTGTTGTTGGAGGCCCATATGATGTGGCACCTCGTAGCTCGTCTCCATGACCGAAGGGAATGTCCCATGCTCGGCCATCTTCCTTGAGGGGCTTCCGAAGATGGAAGTGTCGCCCTCGCTCGTAGGTGGTCGCCTTGGACTTGATGAAGTCGATGAAGGCGTACACGTGGGAAGTAGGCGAAGATGCCGCACGTCCAAAGGCGAAGATGCCTTGAGAACACTTGGCGAAGATGCCGAAGTGGTTGATGTAGCCGTAGCGCCGTCTTGGTGGTGGTCGTCTCGCGGTCTTCTCTTGTGCTTATGAAGCTTCGACTTGGTGTGAAGTAGGGCTTGTTGGGACTTGTGCATTTGCGCTTGTGGAGCATCTTCATGATGATGATGTCGCTGTCGTGCTTGAGGTCGTAGTAGATGTCGTTCGTCGTCGTCGTGCACATGATGCTTGGAGGTGACTTGTCCTTCATGACGATGAGGATCACGAATGTGATGGTGGTCGCCATGGAGATGTGGACGACTTGCGCTTGCATCGCTTGGGCGCTCCGAAGACTTGTGGCTTGAACGTCGCCGTCTTGAAGATGATGAAGGGGAAGTCGACTTGAGCAAGGTCCGAATCTCCTCCATCCTTGCATCTTGCTCCACTTTATGTGCGGCAAGTTTCTTGTCGAAGTAGTCCCTTCTCCTTGCCTCGGAGTGACGAATGTCGATTGAGATGTTCTCGATGCGCTCTCGCAATCTTGATTGTGTGCCTTGCACTTGTCGTTGTATATCGAAGATAGATGCTTTGGAGATGTAGTTGTTCACGCCATCATTGTTGTCGAAGACTGGAGATGAAATGCCTTGCCTATCCATCACAAGACTCGAGCAAATATGAGTGGGAGAAAGAGAAGAACTTATACCAATGTACCTTGACCGATGTTGACAATGAATCAAGTTCACTCAAATGCGGACAATGAAATAGCACTATTGGTACCAATCCTTGTCGGTTCTCACACCTACACAAGTAAAGCTTATGGAGGAGCTCGGTGAGGATAGTGGCACAAAAATTTAATGCAAAATGTTAGCAAGAGTCAATAATGTTGAAAGAGATTCACAAATTCGCAAGTGAAACAAATGGACCAATAGCAAAGAATGGCACACGGAAACACACACGGATAGATAAATGGGGTCGTGCAACCAAGGAATGAGCACAAAATGTGGAATCCACGGAAAACGCTCGTGTTGCACAACTCAAGAGAGACGCTAGCACGATTGCTCAATAGGCGGATACGACACTTGTGCACAACCTATAAGATGCAAAATGGATAAACTTCTATCCCAAGTATGCTATGTATGTATGGTTCCCGGTGTTTCTCTCAAGATGATCCAAGATGATCGGATATGACAATCTTATATGCAATGTGGTATGATGCTATGGCACTTGCTTACAAGCTCTTTTCTCTCTTTCTTTTGCTTAAAAGCTTTATTTCTTCTTTTTTTTGTATGGCCACTTTGCACAATGCACAAACCAAGATAGCAATTGTGTATATGCGGGAACAAACTTGTGACACAAGATATGATACCAATATATGCACCACAATGATATGGTATATATGCTATGGGAAGTATGATCACTAATGTACACAAGTAACGTTGCCGGCAATACTCAAATGGCTAGTCTCGATAGGCAAGTAACGCAAAAGTAAGGCTAGGGTTAACAATGAAATGGCAAAGGAATATACAATGGAGGGATACCACGATACCAAGATGATATGGAGGTTACCGTCCGCGATGATGAGTAGCGGTGTTCTTGATGTAGATACCAAGATGATGGAGACTCGTCCCTAAGTAGTCAAACACCTTAGGAAACGGAAAACCGCGAACTCGAATCTCAAACGCCAAATGTCAAAATGGTGGTAGCGGAATGCGGTGGTGGTTTGCACTTGGCAATGCGGAAGTGGAATGATGGGCTAAACACGTGTCGGAGTTGAAGTTGCCGTCCCTAAGTAGCCGAAACACCTTAGGAGACACAAGCCACAACTCAAACAAGCTCAAACAACTATTGGGTTAAGTTGAGGTGGTTGAAGTGTATGGTGGGCAAGCCTATGCGGAAGTTATGGTGGTGGTGGTGGTTGATGAAGATGCAACCGTCCCCAAGTAGCCTAAACACCTTAGGAGACTCGAATCACAACTCAAACAACCCCAAATGCAAAGGGGAACAAAATTGGTTAGGTTGCGGAAGTCGGTGGTGGTTATGCGGAGGATGTGGTGGAAGCCCTAGGCAAAGATGCCAAAGTTCTGAAAATTTGATGGAGTCAAATGGTGGTGGTAGTATTTTTATGGGATGGGGGATGTCAATAGCTTCAAAACGAGCTAAAGAACGTCAAAAACGGACTCCGGATGAATTAGTTATGGACAAAACGGTGAAACGGGGAGGCTGAAATCTACAGGGGCCGGATATCCGGGGGTAGGGCCGGATTTCCGGGGGTGTATGTCCAGAACCGAGCGGATTTGGTGCTCCAGGGCCCGGATGTCCGGCTTGGGGCCCGGATGTCCGGCCGGATGGCCCGGATGTCCAGAACCGAGCAGATTTAGTGCTCCAGGGCCCGGATGTCCGGCTTGGGGCCCGGATGTCCGGCCGGATGGCCCGGATGTCCGGCCCGACGAATCCCGATCTCGTTTGGGGCGGAAATTTTCGAATTGGGGGCGGAAATTGATGATTTCGGGGGCAAAATTTGATGGATTTTGTGGAGGAAAGATGGGGAAACTTGGGGGAATGCTAGATCCACTTGAAACCAAGCAAATCCACGGATTAAAATCAACAAAACATCATCAAAACTAACAAATCACAAAAAAATTTGGGGCTATTTTTGGTGGGGATTTTCCGATTTAGGACGAAATCAACAAAATCAAGCTAGAAAACACGGGATAGGGGCTCCAAAAACGTGATCAACGTGGCTCTGATACCATAGATGATGTAGGGCGGAACCCTACGTGGACGATCTTTCACGTTGGAGCGGATCCTACGGGGAATCACGAAGAACACGCGGAAGAACACGAGGAAATCAAGGGGAGGAACGAGGGCAAAACACTCAACCAACAAGGAATCGGTCACACAAATGCTAGATCGATGAACACAAAGGGAGATACATGATTCAAGGTCAACAAAGGACGATACAAACGGTAGCCGTTCTTCTCCGTGCGGAGGTCTTGATGGGGTCCACCCTAGAAGGGGGTCTTGAATCCGCTTGGGGGATCTTCTCCGAAGAGGTCCTGGGCTCCGAGGAGAAGTAACCAAGTGGACGAGCAAGGCTCTCACACAAACATGAGCTAAACCTCAGCTAACCCTAGAAAGAGGAAGGGGATGGAGTATATATAGTCTACGGGGGCGAAAGGGTACATGGGCTTCGGCCCTTTACTGTTCACACACAGGCGAGGCCGGATGTCCGGGCGACGGGCCGAATGTCCGGGGCTTCGGGACGGGCCGGATGTCCGGGCTGGGAGGCCGGATGTCCGGGCTGGCCTTGGTCTTCCAGATGCGTTCGGTGATGGAGGGGCCGGATTTCCGGGCGAAGGGGCCGGATGTCCGGGGCTTCAGGAAGAGTCGGATGTCCGGGGCATGGTGCCGGATGTCCGGGTTGCTCTGGTCCTTTTCGGTGTTCTCTGGATAGCCGATGCCGGATTTCCGGGGCAAGGGCCGGATGTCCGGGCTGGGGCCGGATGTCCGGCCGCTGTAGCAGCTGGCTCTTCTTCCTTCTCCTTCCTTCGCTTCCGCGCACGCTTGGCCTTGGTCCTTGGGCTCTCCATGGTCTCCTCGGGTGTACCTGAGTATGCACAAGGTCCGCGCTTGAAGTAGCATCCATGTCTTACATGCAGAAAGGGAAGATTCGGAAAGGAGCGAATTCACTTTAGGTCCAATGGCGTAGGCTCGAGTGTACATGGGGATGATCGTCGGATGCTCCGCATCATCTTGGACGATGTTTCACGTTGGAGCGGATCATCTCCCCTAGAATTGTATCCGCTCTGACTCACATCATCTCCCCTCACATCCGCCTATATTAATACATTCGAAGTAGATGATGATGCGGAGCATCCCACGATCATCCCCATGGACCTACAACCGTCTCATCAAGAGCCAAGAGGACCCATGACACGAGCTAGAGCTAGATCTCTCGAGAACGAGGTGACCTCTTTCCTTATTGATATCACATATGATCCACTCGAGACATGGCTACTACCTAAGTCCGATATGCTATGCATGATTAGGTGTCAAGGGGAACCTCCCGAGGACGCACGTGAAGATGGACAAGCTGCCAAGTACAAGGAGGAAGAAACACGACGAGAGGAACCGAAGAGTCTGCACAGCCCGGACATCCGCCCCATGCCCCGGACATCCGCTCTTCCGAAGCCCGGATATCCGCCCGCCGCCGAAATCCGCCCTCCATCACCGAATGCACTGGAGACCAGACCAGCCGGACATCCGCCTCCCGCCGGACATCCGCCCGTCCAAGCCCGGATATCCGCCGCCGCCCGAAATCCGGCTCCCACCACCCGGTTCTGTAGAATCAGTTGCCCTAGCCCGGACATCCGGGCTGAGAGCCCGGACATCCGGCACCTCCCGAAAGCCCGGACATCCGGCCCGACGCCCGGACGTCCGGCCTCCCCTGCCTGCATGCAGTGCCTACAGGACTCGTCCCTTGTACCCCTTCGCCCCGAGACTATATATACTTGAGCCCCTCCTCTTTCTAGGGTTAGCTTTGGATTAGCTCATATTTCGGTGTGAGAGCCTTTGCTCATCCACTTGGCTACTTCTCCTTTGAGATCAGGACCTCTACGGAGAAGATCCCCCAAGCGGATTCAAGACCCCCTTCTAGGGTGGACCCATCAAGACCTCCTCTCGGAGAAGAACGGCTACTCGTGTATCCTTACCTTTGTTGTTCTTGAATCTTGTGCCACTCTATGTATTCGATAATCTAGCACTTGTGTGATTGACTTCTTGTCGGTTGAGTGACTTCTCTCGCTTTTCCCGTGTTTCCCTCTTGTTCTTCCGCTGTTCGTCGTGATTCACCGTAGGATCCGCTCCAACGTGAAAGATCGTCCACGTAGGGTTCCGCCCTACATCATCTATGGTATCATGAGCCACGTTGATCACGTTTTGGAGCCCATACCCCGTGTTTTCTAGCTTGATTTTGTTGTTTTTGTCCTAATTCCGAAAATTTCCCCACAAAAATAGCCCCAATTTTTTTTTGTGATTTGTTAGTGTGATGAAATTTTGTTGGATTTGATCTGTGGATTTCGTGTGTTGCAGGTAGATCTAGCTTTTCCCCATCTTTTCCCCAATTTTCATCCACAAAATCGCCCAAATTTGACCGGTTTTGGCATTCCCCCGCGGTGTTCTTCATGCCCGGACGTCCGGGCCGAACAGCCCGGACATCCGGCAGCTCGGACATCCGGCCCGATCAGCCCGGGCATCCGGCGCCCTGGACATCCGGCTCCTAGCCCGGATTTCCGGCCCCTGGTAGCATCCATCCCTTCCACCACTCCGATCACCGCCTACCTTTCGCCAAATTTTGTCCCGTGCCCACATACACTTCCACTTACCTCCACCACTTCCGCATACCGCAACCATAGCCTTGCCCAATACCAATTCCGACCACGTTGCCAAATTTCGCCTTGAGAATTTGAGTTGGGGTTTTCCGTATCCTTTTGTGTTTCGGCTATCTAGGTACGGTTCAACATCAACATCACCACCGCTCATCTACGCCAAGGACGGTAACATCGTCGACACCTTTATCATTCCTTGCAATTGCATTGATAACCATCATAGCCATTCTTTTGCGTCGCTTACCCATCGAGACTAGCCATTGAGTATTGCCGGCAACACGACTTGTGCACATTAGTGATCATACTCCATAGCATACATACCATACCAAAGTGGTGCATATCTTAGCATCAACTTGTGTGTCACAAAGTTGTCATCGCATACACAATTGCTATCTTGGTTCGTGAATTTTTGCATGAGAAAAGAGCTCAAAAGAGAAAGATCCAACCAAGCTTTTAAGCAAAGAGAGAAAGATAAGCAAAGAGCTTATGAGCAAGAACCATAGCACCATAAAACATTAAGATTGTCATACTTGATCATCTTGGATCAACACATCGACACACCATACATATAGCATAATTGGGATAGAAGTCGTTGCATTTTTGCTTAGTAGGTTGTGCACAAGTTCGTATCCGCCTATTGTGCAATCGTGCTAGCGTCTCTCTAGTGTTGTGCAACAAGAGCATCTTGGCGAATTCCACATTTTGGCTCATCCTTGGTTGCATAACCCCATATTATCTATTTGCGCGTGTGTTTCCGTGTATCATATCTTGCTATTGGTCTACTTGTTACATTTGCAAATTTGTGAATCATTTCCAACTTTATTGAGTCTCACTTACAATTGCATCAAATTTTGTGCCACCATCCTAACCGAGCTCCACCATAAGATTTTATTTGTGTAGGTGTGAGAACCGACAAGAATCGGTACCAAGAGTGCTATTTCATTGTCCGCATTTGAGTGAACTTGATTTATTTTCAACATCGGTCAAAGGTACATTAGTATACGTTCTTTTCCATTCTACCACTCACATCTTGCTTGGAATGATGGATAGGCCAAGTTCCTCTACCAACCCACTCTTCATCGAGCAAGACGCGACATGTCTTCGTTACGTCACCAAGAGCCACCTCTTTGGTGCACAACGAGCGTTGCACCAAGAACAACAAGCAATGAGCGATCAGATCGACAACCTCGCCACCGACTTGCGACTCTCGAGCAACGTACAAGAGACTACTTCGACAACAAGTTCGAGGCTCACAAGCAAGAGAATGATGCAAGAATGGACGAGATCCGCGTTGATGAGAAACCGCATCATTCAACTTCTTCTTCATCAAGACGGAGCCGCCGAGTAGACATTCCGACGACACCTTCTACGACTCAAGTACACCTACTTGAACACTCTTCGTCGTGCCGCTCGTCAAAACCGCTATGCATCTCGCAACCCGCTACATGACAAGCATTCCCAAGAGCAAGTTGATGATCAAGTTCCTCGTCCTCAATCAAACCAAGAGGCTTTTGCTCAAGCTCAAGAACGACAACGTCTTCGTCGCCAACAAGAGGAAGAACGAGCACGTCTTCACCAAGACGAACAAGACGCCAAGGCTCAACGTCTTCAACAACAACAACGTGAAGCACAAGCTCTTGAGGCGCAACGTGCCCTTCAAGAATCAAGTAGAGCTGTCGCCAACCGCAATCGCGAACGGCGCAATCAAGAGGAAGCCCTTCGAGAAGAAATCCAAGAGAGGAACTACCAACCTCATGTACACCGTCAAGTTCCTCAAGCTCCTCCACAAGCTCGTCAAGCTCCACCTCAACCTCAAATTCAACAAGAGCAAGTTGATCATGGTCTTCCTCCGCGCCAAGAGCAACATGAAGATTTAGTACATCCCACGCCAAGGACGCCATCATCAACATCGCCAACAAAACAATGAAGAGCAACGCTACGGCAAGCTAAAATTCACCATGCCCAAGTTCAATGGAAGCAATGACCCCGAAGACTACCTCTCATGGGCATTGAAGGTTGACAAAATCTTCCGCTTGCACAACTACGATGAAGCGAAGAAAATAGCTATGGCATCACTTGAGTTCCAAGATTATGTGCTCATATGGTGGGAACAAATCATTGAGCGACGACAAGCAAGAGGTGAACCTCCAATCACCACTTGGGCTCAAATGAAGGATGTCATGCGAGCACGTTTTGTGCCAACCTACTACAACCGCGACCTCTTCAAGAAACTCCAACTACTCAAGCAAGGAACAAAGAGTGTTGAAGAATACTACAAGGAAATGGAGATAGCCATGATTCGAGCCAATGTCAAGGAAGATGATGAGCAAACTATGGCACGTTTCTTGAATGGACTCAATCATCCCATCAAGAAGATCACCGACTTCCAACCATACTCATCCCTCATTGAGCTCGTGCATCAAGCCACAAAGGCGGAACGCCAAGTACAAGATGACTTCAAGTACGCCAAGTACTCATCCAAGACCTACGGCTTCTCCAACAACCAAGCTTCAACGAATCCTCCAACATCTACATCAACCAAGCCTTCTTCAAGAAACGACGACAAGCCAAGTTACAAGAAAACTTCGACAAGTTCAAGTCGTCCTCCTCCTACTACAAGCAACCTCAAGCCACGTGCTTCATCCTCTACTCCAACCGATGAGACCATCAAAACAAGCTCCTTCAAGTGTTTCACTTGCGGCGGCCGAGGCCACAAGTCATACGAATGCACCAACAAGCGCACCATGATCCTCAACGACGACGACACATATGACTCCATGAGTGAAGAGGAGATGGAAGCTCTTGAGCAAGTGGCCATGCATCGGCAAGTAAATGAAGATGAAGATGATCAAATCTTTTGTGATGAGGATTCGAGCCCCGCTCTCGTTGTCTCCATGGTCTTGACTCTTCAACATCAACAAGAGGAAGACCAACGATGCCACATCTTCCACACAAAAGCCGGCATCAATGGGCGGTCCATCAAGGTCATCATCGATGGAGGTAGTTGCCACAACTTGGCAAGTGAAGAACTATGCTCCAAGCTACAATTGGCAAAGAGGAAGCACCCACATCCATACAAGGTTCAATGGCTAAGTGACTCCGGCACTATACAAGTCGAGCATACGGTCCAAGTCTCCTTCAAAATTGGTGCTTATGAAGACACTTTGGAGTGTGATGTGGTCCCAATGACCATTTGCCACCTACTTCTTGGTCGACCATGGCAATTCGACCGTGGTGTCATCCACAATGGGCGAACCAATCACTATAGCTTCAAGATGAAAGGGAAGGAGTATGTGCTACGACCTATGTCTCCTAGTCAAGTGATAGCCGACAAGCAAGCCACCCATCATAGAGAAAAGAGTGAGAAAGTGATCCACCCAAAAGTGAGTGAGAGCCACAAGCCAAATTTGAGCGCCTCTTCGCCTAGAGAGAAAAACCTCATTCTATTTGCCACCAAACGTGAGATGAGAGAAGTGTGTGAGAACCCATCTACCGTGAGGCACTTTGTCCTTGTGTGCAAGGATGGAGAACCGAAAACTAACACCATTCCTGAGCTACCTTTGGTGTTTCAATCTCTTTTGCAGGAATTCCACGATGTTTTCCCCGATGAGCTACCTCCGGGTCTACCTCCTCTTCGAGGCATTGAGCATCGAATCGACCTCATTCCCGGAGCGCCGCTACCAAACAAAGCTCCATACCGAGTCAATCCGGAAGAAACCAAGGAGATTCAACGGCAAGTACAACAACTAATCGACAACGGTCATGTACGTGAAAGCTTAAGCCCTTGTGCCGCTCCGTTATTCTTGTGCCTAAGCCCGATGGAAGTTTCCGCTTGTGTTCGATTGTAGACCTATCAATGCTATTACTGCTCGATATAGGCATCCCATTCCTCGCTTAGATGACATGCTTGATGAACTTAGTGGAGCCAACCTTTTCTCAAAAATTGATCTTAAAAGTGGCTATTACCAAATTCGCATACAAGAGGGTGATGAATGGAAAACTGCTTTCAAAACAAAATTTGGTTTATATGAATGGTTAGTGATGCCTATGGGTCTTTCGGAAGCTCCCGGTACTTTTGTGCGTCTTATGCATCATGTGCTTCGTCCTTATATTGGAGTCTTTGTTGTGGTTTACTTTGACGATATTCTTGTGTTTAGCAAAACCACGAAAGAGCACATCAATCATGTAAAATCTGTGTTGCAAACTCTTCGCAAGGAAAGCCTTTATGAAACTTGAAAAAAATGCACTTTTGGAGTTGACAAAGTGGTTTTCTTGGGTTTTGTTGTTTCCTCAAAGGGTGTCCATGTTGACGAATCTAAAATTGAAGCAATTAAAACTTGGCCCCAACCTACCAATTTGCAACAAGTGCGAAGTTTTCTTGGTCTTGCGGGTTTCTATCGTCGCTTTGTGAAAGATTTTAGCACAATTGCCGCTCCTTTACATGCTTTGAGCAAGAAGAATACTCCCTTTGTTTGGGGAACCTTGCAATCAACCGCTTTTGATGAGCTCAAGTCTTTGCTTACTCATGCTCCGATTCTTGCTTTGCCCAATTTTGACAAAACTTTTGAGGTTCATTGTGATGCAAGTGGTACCGGAATTGGCGGAGTTTTGATGCAAGAAAAACGGGCCATTGCTTATTTTAGCGACAAACTCTCCGGTGCTCAACTTAATTATCCCATCTATGATAAAGAATTTTATGCTTTAGTGCGTGTGCTCCATGTTTGGGAACATTACCTTAGATCTCATGAGTTTGTCATCCATACCGATCATGAAACGCTTAAGTACCTCAAAGGTCAAACTAAATTGAACAAGCGTCATGCAAAATGGAGTGAATTCATTGAATCTTTTCCTTATGTGATCAAGTACATTAAGGCTAAAGAGAATGTAGTTGCCGACGCACTTTCACGCATAAACATGCTTGTCACTCAACTTGAGTTGAATGTTATTGGTTTTGAGCATATAAAAGACTTGTATGAGCAGGATCCATCTTTTGCTTCTCCTTATGCTAAGTGTTTGACGACACGCCTTGGGAACAATATTACATCAAGGATGGTTATCTTATGAGAGCTAACAAACTTTGCATTCCCGAGTCTTCTCTTCGCTTGCTCCTTTTGCAAGAGGCTCATGGAGGCGGACTCATGGGACACTTTGGACGCGACAAGACATTCGCCACGCCTCCAACAACTACTTTTGGCCCAAGATGTTCCATGACGCCTCACGCTTCACCAACCGATGCTATACATGTCGCAAAGCTAAGTCTAAAGCTCAATCTCATGGTCTTTACATGCCTCTTCCTATCCCATATCAACCATGGGAAGACATTAGTATGGATTTTGTACTTGGTTTGCCTAGGACTCAAAATGGCAAGGATTCCGTGTTTGTTGTTGTGGATAGATTTTCTAAAATGGCACATTTCATTCCCTGCAACAAGATAGACGATGCTTCACATGTTGCAAATCTCTTTTGTAGGGAAATCTTGCGACTCCATGGCGTACCAAAGACAATCGTCTCCGATTGTGACGTCAAGTTCTTGAGTTACTTTTGGAAGACCCTATTTGCCAAGCTCGGAATCAAGCTCTTGTTCTCCTCGGCATACCATCCTAAAACCGACGGCCAAACGGAGGTGACGAACCGCACACTATCCACTCTACTTCGTGTCTTGATCAAGAAGAACATCAAGGAGTGGGAAGCATGTCTACCCATCGCCGAGTACGCCTACAATCGTGCACGACATTCAACTACCGGCAAGTCCCCTTTCGAGCTCGTCTACGGTTTCAACCCGTTGTCCCCATTGGACATTCTACCACTTCCTCTCCAAGAGCGCACCAACATGGATGCAAGTGAACGAGCAAGCTACATCAAGAAGATGCACGAAGATACAAGACATACCATTGAGCACCAAGTACAATGCCAAGCAAACAAGCTCAACGCCAACAAGCAACCCATCGTCTTCAACATCGGTGATCTAGTATGGCTACACCTTCGCAAGGACCGCTTCCCCAAAGAACGCAAGTCCTAGCTTCTCCCTCGAGCCGATGGACCTTTCAAGGTGCTAGCACGCTACAACGACAACGCTTACAAGATCGACATACCTCGAGACAAGTACAACATGAGCGACATCTTCAACGTCAAGGACCTTGCACCTTTCCATGAAGATGAAGCTTTTGATCTGAGGTCGGATCTCTCCCAAGGGGGGGGGAGATGATGCGGAGCATCCCACGATCATCCCCATGGACCTACAACCGTCTCATCAAGAGCCAAGAGGACCCATGACACGAGCTAGAGCTAGATCTCTCGAGAACGAGGTGACCTCTTTCCTTATTGATATCACATATGATCCACTCGAGACATGGCTACTACCTAAGTCCGATATGCTATGCATGATTAGGTGTCAAGGGGAACCTCCCGAGGATGCACGTGAAGATGGAAAAGCCGCCAAGTACAAGGAGGAAGAAACACGACGAGAGGAACCGGAAGAGTCTGCACAGCCCGGACATCGGCCCCATGCCCCGGACATCCGGCTCTTCACGAAGCCCGGATATCCGGCCCGCCGCCCGAAATCCGCCCTCCATCACCGAATGCACTGGAGACCAGACCAACCCGACATCCGGCCTCCCGCCGGACATTCGCCCGCCCGAAGCCCGGATATCCGCCGCCGCCCGAAATCCGCTCCCACCACCCGGTTCTGCAGAATCGGTCGCTTAGCCGGACATCCGGCTGAGAGCCCGGACATCCGCGCGCCCGAAGCCGGACATCCGCCCGACGCCCGGACGTCCGGCCTCCCACTGCAGTAAAGTGCCTACGGACTCGGCCCATTGTACCCTTCGCCCGAGACTATATATACTTGAGCCCCTCCTCTTTCTAGGGTTAGCTTTGGATTAGCTCATATTTCGGTGTGAGAGCCTTTGCTCATCCACTTGGCTACTTCTCCTTTGAGATCAGGACCTCTACGGAGAAGATCCCCCAAGCGGATTCAAGACCCCCTTCTAGGGTGGACCCATCAAGACCTCCTCTCGGAGAAGAACGGCTACTCGTGTATCCTTACCTTTGTTGTTCTTGAATCTTGTGCCACTCTATGTATTCGATAATCTAGCACTTGTGTGATTGACTTCTTGTCGGTTGAGTGACTTCTCTCTCGTTTTCCCCGTGTTTCCCCTCTTGTTCTTCCGCGTGTTCGTCGTGATTCACCGTAGGATCCGCTCCAACGTGAAAGATCGTCCACGTAGGGTTCCGCCCTACATCAGGATGGCTCTTGCCCGTGTCAAGACATACTGGGCGGAGATGAAGGCCACCGACGTTGCATCCCAAGATTCGGACAGAAGCCGAGTACCTGCCGAGCACTATTTTGAGGAAGTCCTGCAAGGCGCCCGTTTAATAGAGACGCAGTGCTCGAAGGATATTATGTTTTAATGACATGTATGATTTGTGAAAACAATGTTTCATTATAATATAAGAGCTCTTTATACTTGTGCGTTCAAGTATTAAAATATCTCCTGTGCGGCCGTTGATGTATATGTGTATATAACCAGAAAGATGGCAGTCTTCGGCTTCAGCCCCCACGCACATAGTACGGGGGTGTTTGCAAAAAGGTGCATTTTCACACTTAATCCAACGTCTTGGTCCCGTAAAGGAGGTGATAGCGTAGCAAACTAGGCAACCGGACTATAATGCTTTATCACTTTCACTTAGCCATAGGAGTTCGATGGTGGGGCTACTATATAGCCCCTAGGGGCACCGCGCTCTCCCGAATTCGGGGCGCGTATGTGCCTGACCGGGAAACGTTCCTTCGTTAATGCGGGGGAATTTTAAACATTCCGGTTGGTCATCGAGTGGTTGACCAGTCTCACGCTATATCATGACGGATCGGCCGCTTTCATCGAGGTGCTCACCTGGCCGAACCGGGCACAATCGCGAGAGTTCTCCGGTGCTGTGTTAGCCGATAGAACGGAACGTAAGGCAGCAAAACAGGAGCCGGGCAAACCCAACATTTGACCAAAGACATGATTCGAGCTGATGCATATAAGGCCTAACTCGAGACGCCAACACTCCCTAAGGTATTCGGTCTTTATGAAAACAGGCAGAATAATGCCCTAAGCCCCTGGTGTCCAGGTACGCGCAAATTTTTTGGTGCGGCCGATGCCAAAACACCAGCCTCCTCCTCGGTTATAGCAAGAAACCGGGGGATGTGTATCAACAATGCACAAGAAAAAGGTTTACGCAGGTTCTTAATCTGAAAAGAATCCTTGCAACGGGTCCCTACCGCACGCTCATACTGTGTTTCAAGCAGCCGTATCCTGGACGGGTGTAGCACGGTGTTCATCTGTAAAAGAGAAGAACTTAGTTGAAAAGAAAAAGAGATCGTGCGAAAAATGTACTTTACATTAAATAAACAGAGTACGGTTCGAAAAGTGAATAAAATTGAGCTTTATTGTCTCTTGTTGTACATGCGTGCAGCCCCTTGTACGGGGGTATGCCGCTAGTAGGCATTTATATGTTTACGCCGGACTCATCTAGCCATGTCCGGGGTTTGAATGACCTATTCAGGTGCTTTGATTAGCGGAGCCGGATTAGTGTGGGGCTGTCAAGGCAGTCTCACGTTCTTCCGTGATCGAGTAACACTTGATACTCCCTTTTAATGAGATGATGCCGCGTGGACCGGGCATTTTAAGTGTAAGAGATGCATAATGCGGTATTGCGTTAAAGCGGGCGAAAGCTTCACGTCCTAGTAGTGCTTGATAGCTACTATCGAATGGGGCGATGTGGAAGGTTAACTTTTCGCGGTGGAAGTTGTCGGATGACCGGAACACAACTTCTAGCAGTAGGGAGCCCGTACAATGGGCATATAGGCCTGGCATCACCCCTTTGAAGGAGGTGTTGCTATGGCGAATTTTGGTTGGGTCTATCCCCATTTTGCGGATTGTGTCCTGATATAGCAGGTTTAGATCGCTACCTCCATCCATTAGGACTTGTGTAAATTGGAGTCCGTCGATTATAGGATCTAATATCAAGGCAGTCCATCCTGCGTTCCGCATACTTCCGGAATAGTCCTGATGATCGAAGGTGATTGGTTTTGACAACCATTGTTGGGACTCTGCTGGGATAGACCGTGCGGCGCGTGTTTCTATGGGCGTCGCTCTGTTTTTCCCTTTTGTCACTTGAAGTGAGTTCACTGTTTTGACTTTTTATGGGAAATTCTTTTGTTTTCCGGTGCTCTGCTTGTGGGGTTCGTCATTGTCCTCGCTTGGTGTGTCGAGCCCCTTGTGTTCGGCATTTAGTTTGCCGGACTGCTTGAAGGCCCAACAATCTCTGTGGGTATGGTTTGCAGGCTTCCCGGGAGTACTGTGGATTTGGCATATTTTGTCCAAGATTTTGCTTAGGTTGGATAGCTCGTCGCTGTTGTCCTTGAGGGGCAGTTTTTTATGATTCTGCCCGGAGCTTCTGAATCCGGCGTTGACTGCCGTGCTCTTCGGGCTGTTTCCCTTTGTCCGTCGCTGGTCCTTGCTGCGTCGTGGTTTTCCATTTCCATCCCTGACTTCGGATGTACTTGGGTCGCTGGTACTGCATCTTGCCAGCCAACTATCCTCTCCCGCGCAAAAGCGGGTCATGAGGCTTGTTAATGCAGCCATTGTTCTCGGCTTCTCCTGGCCGAGGTGTGTGGCGAGCCATTCCTCTCGGATGTTGTATTTGAAAGCTGATAAGGCTTCGGCGTCCGGACAGTCGACTATTTGGTTCTTTTTGATGAGGAACCCGTTCCAGAATTTGCGGGCTGACTCTCCGGGTTGTTGAGTTATGTGACTTAAATCGTCTGCATCCGGAGGACGGACATAAATCCCTTGAAAATTTGCTCGAAAAGCATCCTCGAGCTCTTCCCAACTTCCAATGGTATTTTCAGGGAGGCTTTTGAGCCAATGTCGGGCTGGCCCTTTGAGCTTGAGGGGTAAGTACTTTATGGCGTGGAGATCATCTCCTCTAGCCATGTGTATGTGGAGGATGTAATCCTCAATCCGCACTCGAGTCTGTTGTTACGTCAGATGTCTCTATGTTTACGGGTTTGAATCTCGGCTGGGAATTCGTGATCCGGCACCTCATCGGTGAAACATTAGGTGTGCACCCCTATATTTGGGTGTGCCGTGATGTTCGGATATTTGGCGTGTTGCATTGCTTGGAAGAGCTTGCTTTCTCGGCCCATAAATGGACCTAACTGGGCCATCCTTTTAATGCGAATCCTTATGCGGATCGCGTGCCGGCTTGTGTGCGGCGCCGCTTGCCGCTCCATGTTTTCCATGTGGTCGTCTATCCGACCGGGCGGCCTCTTTGTTCTTTGATTGCGGGGGCTCTACGGCCTCCTCATCGAATTCGGGCAGTAATTTGCGCTTCGGGTAGCTCTTTGTTTGGCGACTGTCGCCGTATTTCTCTGCGGTGTTGAGTACTTTGCTCCATTTGATTCTGAGTGCATCTTCCGCTGTTTTGAGCTTCCGCTTCTGCTTTTTCAGCCTACGCGCAGTGGCGACAAGCCTTTTGTGGAGGTTCTTCTGCTCCAACAATTTGTCCGGCGTGAGATCGTCCGGACTGTTATCTTTTCCGGGGACGGGTTGTTTATCCAAGATGTCATGTTCGGACGGTTGCTCGATAGCATGTTAAATGCCACCGGTTCGCCTCGCTCTATGGCTGGTCGTGTGGCTGCCGCCTTTGTTGAGGCAGGACTTGGTGCGGCGCTTACGCTGCCGTTTTGACTGCCGAGGGATTTATCCTTCAGAGTGTCCCGCTGTTCCTCGTCGTCACTTCCTTTAGGTGTATCCACCATGTATACATCGTGGGATCAGGTGGCTGTCCAGTATCCTATAGGTGCTGGTTCATGGTTATCTCCTACATCGCTGTCCATACTATTGATGTCTTCGGAGTCGAACTCGAGTACGTCGTTTAAGCTTCGACAGTGGCTATAAAGTGGGCGGTGGGTGGGCTTGAATTTCTTCGTCGTCCGTATCCCAACCTTCCTGAACGTAGTCCGACCAGGGCTCTCCTGATAAAGAGAGAGACTTTAGTGAATTCAGGATGTCGCCAAAGGACGAGTGCTGAAAGATGTCTGCGGCAGTGAACTCCATAACCGGCGCCCAATTGGATTCGATTGGCAGGGGCGCGGAGGGTTCGGAGTCCGGAGAGGAGTCCGGCACCTTGGAGTCACGGTCTTCGCAGCGACAGGATGGAGTTCGCTCAATTGCTGTAGAGATCGTGAGCCCCGAGGCGGTGTCCAACCACTCGTCCTCGATCGGCGGAGTCGGCTCCGAGCTAAGGGTCGGAGCGGACGCTGGTGTGGCCTCCAGGGCACTGTTCGGCGGCAGAGCTAGATCGTGCCCATCGAGACAATGCGGCGCGCTTGGCTGTGGCTCGAATCCGTCGAAGATGAAGTCTCCGCGATGTTGGCCGTAGTTCAAACTCCCAAACCTGACCTGATGGCTGGGGCTTAGCTTCGATCTGCTCCAGATGGCGGGTGAATTGCCCGCAGTGCAAAGCCGCCGAATCGAAGATCCGTCCGGGAGAAAAGTCTCACCCGACCACGTCGTTGTTGATGATCAAGGAGCCATCAGGCCTAAAGATGACGACAGAGGAACTCTCAATGAAAGCACCAATGTCGGTGTCAAACCGTGAATCTCGGTAGGGGGTCCCGAACTGTGCGTCTAGGCGGATGGTAACCGGAGACAAGGGACACGATGTTTTACCTGTGTTCAGGCCCTCTCGATGGAGGTAAAACCCTACTCCCGCTTGATTAATATTGATGATATGGGTAGTACAAGAGTGGATCTACCACGAGATCGTAGAGGCTAAACCCTAGAAGCTAGCCTATGGTATGATTGTTGTTCGTCCTACGGACTAAAACCCTCCGGTTTATATAGACACCGGATAGGGTTAGGGTTACACAGAGTCGGTTACAATGGTAGGAGATCTACATATCCGTATCGCCAAGCTTGCCTTCCACGCCAAGGAAAGTCCCATCCGGGCACGGGACGAAGTCTTCAATCTTGTATCTTCATAGTCCAGGAGTCCGGCCAACGGTGATAGTTCGGCCATCCGGACACCCCCTAATCCAGGACTCCCTCAGTCGTCTTTTCCTCTGGAGTTGACTGGGGTGTTATTTTCTCTTTCGCTGTTATCGCTGTTTTTGCCGAGGCCGGATTTGGAGCGGCGCCTACGCCGATGTTTTGTTTGCTTCTCGATGGAGCTGTTCTTCGCTGCGTCCTTCCGTTCCTAGTCGTTGTTTTCTTTGGGTGTATCCACCATGTATATGTCATGTGATGAAGTGGCTGTCCAGCGCCCTGTGGGCGATGGTTCCTGTTCGTCTCCTGCATCATCATCCATACCATCGATGTCTTTGGAGTCAAAATCGAGCATGTCGGTTAAGTCGTCGACAGTGGCTACTAAGTGGGTGGTGGGTGGGCAGCGAATTTCTTCGTCGTCCGCATCCCATTCTAGCCGGACATAGTTCGGCCAGGGCTCTCCCGACAAGGAGAGAGACCTTAACTGTAACATCCCAAATTTCCTATTTGGAATGTTTTACAATTATAGCTAAGCATCCTATGCATCCTGTTTGAATTTGAATGATATTTGAAGTTTCAGAGAATTTTGAGTTTTGAATTTTAATTCAAACTTTGGCAAGTGGGAATCATTTCAAAAACTATGCCTGATAAATACTTGATCAAAAGTATGAGAGGAGTAAACATGACACTCCAAAAATATCAGAGGAAAACATTGTCAAAAGTTTTGGATTCAAATCTGAATTTTATTTGAATTTGAAAAAAATGGATTTTATAAAGTTTGGATTTTGCCTCGAAAATGTTCAAATGATAGGAATATTCCCTGATCATTTTGGTATATATATACCCTATATAAAATATTTATAGATTATGTTTTATATCTGTTTTGTTTTATTAAAAAATAAATTAAAAAAAAGAAAACCCCCTAGGCGCCACCAGCCCCCTGCCCAGCCTCAAGGCCAAAGCCCCCACCACCGGCCCACCAGCGCCCAGAGGCCAGCCCAATGAGCCGACCGAGCCGACCTCACTCGCCCCACGCCTGAAAACCCTTGGCGCGGTCGCCGCCGCCCCCCCCCTCTCTCTCTCACCGACAGCAGGCCCCACCACCTCCCTCTTCCCTCGCCCACGCCACCTCGCGCCCGCCACTCATCCGGATCCCGATCCTCCCGATCGCCTCAAGCAAGGCCGAGGCCCCGCTATATAAGCCGCGCCCGCACCCCATTCCCCCACTAGCCCCTCGCCGACCCCTCTCTCTCCCGAGCTCACGGAGCTCGAACCTCCCTTGCCGCCATTGTCGTCGCCGTCGCCGCCCTATCCACTCCCGATCTCCCCGACTCCACCAGACGCCTCCCGAGCTCCCTCAAGACCCGCCTGGCCACTCCCCGACCTCCCGACGACCGGAGCCCTCGGCACTCTCGCCGCCCGCCTGCCGCCGAGCTCCGTAAGCCACCGAACTCCTCCCCGTCCGATGCGTGATGAACGCCTAGGATTAGATCGCCCCCGAAGGGGTATTTCTTTTAAAATAAACCGGACCGGCCCGGTTTAGTCTCCGGTTTATTTTAGTTAGGTTTATTTTTATTTAGCCGGCCAGTTTTAGTTTAACCCTAGGGCCCGTTTAGGTTATTTTACGCCCAGTGCACAGTTTAGGCCCATTAGGCCTTTTTCTTTTATTTTCATTTTCTGTTTTAACAGAATAGTTCATGTTTGAAAAATTCATATCTTTTATTCTGTTTAATATTTTTAGTTGATTCTTTTTTTGTTGGTTTGCAAATTTTCTATAGTTTCTGAAGAATATATATTTAGCTATGTTAAAATTAATTAAAATTGCTTTATTTTAGTTTTAGTCAGAATAGTAAATCTGCTATAACTTGTGTTAGAAAAATTATTTTGGATGATTCTTTTGTCCCAACTTTATTTTGACATTGCCAAACCATAGGAATTAATTTGGGTATTTTAGGATTAATAAAAAATAGTTTTAAGCAGAATCTTGTTAATCCTAATTAATTAACTAGCTACTGTTTTTCTATTATTTTAATTAGTAAATAAATTTATTTTTAACATGTGATTAATTATTCTAGGATAGTTTCTGTCACTTTATAGGATGAACTTTTATTTATAATAAATAAAAGTTTTATTTTATTTTTCTTAATAGAAATTGAATTAGGCCTAATAGGAGTTTCATAATAGATTTTAAGTTAATTCTTTTTGCTCCTAATTGCTTAGTGCATTCTTTTCTGTTAAGTTAACATAAAACCATGATTAGGTTATGTTGAGAAAATTTTATTATATAAAACTACTTTAGTTGTTGTTTGAAGTAGGAAAACTTTGAGTTGGTTTTCTTTGAGTTTTCCTTTGGGTTTTGCTTTGTTGGTTTTTGTGTGTTACTTTTGTTATGCTATTGTGTTATGTGATCCTATGCTTTATGCTTATTGTGATTATTGTTTGTCTCGGTAGAGTTTCGGTCTGCTAAGCTTGCTACTACTTAATCTTTAGCTTACGAGGATCATCAAGAAGGCAAGTTTTGATCATGTTATTTTCTATACCTATGTTTTTGTGCATTAGAAATTGTCACCACCCCACCATGCATGTAGTAGTTGAAATTTTGAAGTTATTAATCTTGAGTAGTATCATGTGGTAGGATGAATCAATTCCCCTTGTTACCATGACCCCGGATTAAGTAGTTTACTTTGCTATGCTCAGAGACGGTTTTGGTTGAGTGAAATTCATAAGCAAGATGTGAGAGTCAATGATGGTGACAACCCCATGAACTACAATGATCAAGATGGACTTGAAATTCACTCTTGGGTGGAGGACGGTTGACGGGCACCCTTGAGAACCAGTGGTTGGCGGGATGCATGGAGAAGTGCCATGACATCTTGCGGAAAGCTTCACCCAGCCACAAAGAGAAGGATGGATTCCCCATGAACGGAAGTTACTGTGCAGCCGCAAGCCATTATGGGCTCGCTGGGTTAACCCTAGTAGTGACGCTGGCTGGACGGTACTACGAGATGTAGAAGAACGGTAGGATTGGATGGGTACGGCAGTAGCGTAAGAACTCTTTGGAAGACCTGTTTCATTCGTCCGCCTTCAAACACCATGAAGTGCTAAGACTTAAAAGGAGGGAATGATTCTTGCGGGAAAAGTCATAAACCTCTGCAGAGTTAAAGATCTAATCGATTAGCCGTGTCCCCGGTTACGGACAATTTGAGCCTCTGGAACTTGGAAGTATTCGGAAATCTCAACACTAAAACTAAAGAATTAATTTGAGGGGTTTTATGACTTAATAATTTGGGAATGAGATATTGGTTGGCGGAACCATCTCAATAACTACCAACAATTGTAGTAATTTGCAAGCAAGTCCACTATAGTAGGGAAAAATTTGCTTTTCGCAAAATGATGAAACTTAGAGCTCCACAGCCAAAATGCATATAGTGATAGTAACTTTATCATTGTTATTCTTCATGACTTGCCAGCTTATTCAAAAAGCTGACCTACATGGCTGCAACGCCTTATGTTGCGAGGTATATTCGATCGGGAGTGAGGCTACGCTCCGCGCTTGGCGATTGCCCTTTGGAGTCGGATGGACTCGCTTTACTTCGACGCTTCCGCAGCATTAGTAGTTTATTTCTCATGAGTTGGCCTTGAGCCGAATTTATTCCCTTGTAATAAAGACTCCATATGAGAATCGTGTAATGATATTCAGGTGTGATTGAACTTTGATTACTTTATCGATGTAATCGTGAGTACCAAAGATGATCTTGGGATGGTATGCATACGTAGATTTGACCAATTTTGGGTCAGGTCGCTACAGAGATGGTATCAGAGCACACGCTGACCGTAGGATCGTAACCCCTAGGATCGGAAAGCCATAGGAAGATACCATTTACTTTATATCCTTATCATTCCGTAATTCTCCCTGTTCATTTCTAACTCCTCTCCGATTTTCAACATTCTAGATGGCCGTCGAGTTCACCCCGGTTTGCTACGGAGTTTTGCGGCCCGATGAGACGATGCCCTTCGCGTAAAGCTGGTCCAGATGGTGAAGAAGCTGAAGATTGCTCTACCCTCGATCACCGGAAGCCAACCAATGCACTTCCGCGGACACCCGCCACTGGATTGAAGTGCATATCCTGTGGAGAACCTTTGAGGACACACGGAGCCGATTGACTTTGAGTTCACCGAGTTCAACTGGATCATCGGAAGGGACGTGGCGATCTATCGAGCACTTGGACATCTCCGAGAGGAGTACGGGCCGAGCTCGATCCTCGGACTCGCCATGGTTTCTCGCAGGCAAGGAATGGAGATATCATCCGCACTGTGGAGGACGATTCCTCTCTCTTACATCCAGGACTTGGAGTGTCTTGTCGAGGAACGGAGATTCAGATCGCCAGAACTCAAGGCACATAGGAGGATTTTGTTCCGTGAACTGGAACTGGAGGAGAAGGCACGCGCAGACTTCCTTGGCCATGAGGAAGAAATCACGGACTTCATGGAGACAGTCGACGACCTGAAGATGAAGCTTGCCGCGATAGAGCAAAAGATGGACTTGGGAGAGGACCTTTATCCGAGTGGAGACAATGGACCTCTCGTGAGTAATGATCAGGATTTTGAAGGGAGCTCCACTGGAGAAAGCCACAAGAGGAGGCGCCATAACAGAGGACATCACACCAGAGGACGCAAGGATTATTGATGAAGACTTTTTAGTCGACCACCATGTTATTTTACTTTTTCGTCAATCAGTTAGGCCGATATACTTCGATTAGTCATGAGCTTTTGTAATCGAGATTGAACCATGTTTGAGTGGAATGAATAAATGATTGGTGTGTTTTATGATTGTGCATTCATATGGGTAGTGTTATTTCTCATAGACCATTGTTCTATTCTAATTTTCTCATCCACTCCAAAACACCAGATGCCTCCGAGACGTGACACTGGTTTTCCGCCGGAGCTCACCCAGCTGCTCCAAAGAGAGAATGCACTCATGCAGCTTCTCATCCGTAATCGAACAACAACACCAACAATCCACCGCCACCACCCCCTGTGGACAACTTGACTCGATTCCTGAGGCTGAATCCGCCAGTGTTCTCTAGTAGCACTGAGCCGATTGTGGCTGATGATTGGCTCCGCAAAGTCGGAAGAGAGCTAATCACCGTTGGATGCACCGATGCTCGAGAGAAGGTGCGCTTTGTCACGCATCAACTTGATGGACCTGCAGCTTCTTGGTGGGAGAACTACACCGCCACTTATCCCATTGGTGCCATCACATGGGATCAGTTCCAAAGAGCCTTCCGCACCGCTCATGTTTCAGCTGGAGCCATGAGCCCAAGAAGCGTGAGTTCCGCAACTTACGCCAGGGAACCGTGATTGTGGCACAAGACGTGGATGAATTCAGCAAGCTAGCCCGCTATGCCCCGATGATGTGGCCACAGATGCCGCAGCAGGAGAAGTTCCTTGAGGGACTCAACGATGAGCTGAGCATGCAGCTTATTGTGGCTACCTTCAACAACTACCAGAGCTGGTAGACAAGGCCACCATACTTGAAGGCAAGCAGCAGCAGATAGAAATCCGCAAGCGGAAGTACAGCCAGGGAAGCACAACTCGGGAGCTCAGCGAAGCCCGTTATGCACCATACTCGGAGGGCACACCCATCATAACCATGGAGGTCATAACCATGGAGGAAATGGGAACAACCGCAGCCAGACAACAAGTCAGGCCATGGCAATGGCAATGGAAATGGTAATGGCAATCAGCACCGTTCTGCCCGGCTCAAGGATCTGAGCCACATCACCTGCTTCAAGTGCCGAAGACGGGCACTATGCCACCGATCGCACGGAGGCCAAGCAGAGGAATGGAAATGGCAATGGAGGCTCAGCGAATAAGCCCAATCCGTTCCCTCGTGCTCGGTGAACCACATCGACGTGGAGGACGCCTATGATCAGCCGGATAATCGTGGTTGGTAAGTTTTATTGAATTCACGCTCAGTTTTGGTTCTCTTTGATTCGGTGCAACGATTCATTCATATCAAGGGTAGTTGTGGAAAAGTACGGGTTGCCCACTAAAACCCTTAGAAGCCCCTTCGTCGGGCCCGCAGGAGGAGAAATGATGGCAGGCTTAGGCTGTCATGCAACCCTCAACATCGGGAACCATAAATTTCCCGCAGACCTCATAGTGTTGGAAACCCAGACCTTGGATGTAATCCTAGGCATGGATTGGTTGACAAAGTTTGAAGGAACATAGATCGTGCTCAAGAAGTCTATTCTGCTCACCACCCCGGAGCAGAAGAGGATCAAGTATGTAGCCATGCACAGCCAGATGAAGAATCAGGTGCATTCCCTCACGGGAGTTGTTCAGGAGGAAGTGCCAGTAGTGCAAGATTTTCCCGATGTGTTTCCGGAGGAATTACCAGGAATGCCACCGGACAGGGACATTGAATTTCTGATCGAGCTATTGCCCGGCACAGCGCCAATATCCAAGAGACCTTATCAGATGCCACCGAATGAGTTGAAAGAGATCAAGGATCAAATTAATGAGTTACTGGAGAAAGGATATATTCGACCAAGCTCATCACCTTGGGGAGCCCCAGTTCTTTTGGTAGAGAAGAAGGATGGAAGCTTGAGGATGGTTGTGGATTATCGTGCGCTGAACGAAGTAACCATCAAGAACAAGTACCCTCTGCCGATGATTAATGATCTGTTTGATCAGCTAGTTGGAGCCAAGGTATTCTCTAAGATCGATCTTCGATCAGGGTATCATCAGTTGAAGATCCGTGAAAAGGATATACCCAAAACAGCATTCACTACTGTGTATGGTTTATATGAGTATACCGTCATGTCATTTGATTGACTAATGCTCCTGCATACTTCATGAATTTGATGAACAAGGTGTTTATGGAATATCTGGACAAGTTTGTCGTGGTGTTCATCGATGATATATTGATTTTCTCCAAGAGCGAGGAAGAGCATAAGGAACATTTGCGCCTAGTTTCGAGAAACTTCGAGAACATCAGTTGTATGCCAAGTTCAGCAAATGTGAATTTTGGCTAAAGGAAGTTGGATTCCTCGGACATGTTATTTCAGGAGAAGGAATAGCAGTTGATCCCGCCAAGGTTGAATCGGTCACCGATTGGCGCCACCCACCTCGACCAAGGAGATCCGCAGTTTTCTCGGACTCGCAGGATATTATCGGAGGTTCATTGAGAACTTCTCGAAGATTGCCAAGCCCATGACTGAGCTGTTGAAGAAGGAAGCCAAGTATGTTTGGACCGAGGAATGTGAAGCCAGTTTTCAGGAATTGAAGAAACGGTTGGTCACAGCCCCAGTGTTGATTTTGCCGGACATACACAAGGAATACCAGGTCTATTGTGACGCTTCTCGTCAAGGACTCGGAGGAGTACTAATGCAGGAAGGAAAAGTTGTAGCTTATGCCTCCAGACAGCTACGACCTCATGAGATGAATTATGCCACACATGATTTGGAGTTAGCAGCCGTAGTGCATGCACTCAAGACCTGGAGACATTTCCTCATCGGAAACCGTTGTGATGTCTACACAGATCACAAGAGCTTGAAGTATATTTTCACGCAGAAGGAATTGAACCTCAGGCAGAGGAGATGGCTAGAGTTGATAAAGGACTATGACATGAGATTGCATTACCACCTGTAAGGCTAATGTTGTAGTCGATGCTTTGAGCCATAAGAGTTATGTGAATACTCGACGGCAGGAGGATTACCCAGGAGTTAGTCGATGACCTCGTAGATCTCTCGATCGGAGATAGTTCCGAGAGGGTATGTTGCAACTCGAAGTTCAGTCCACTTTGGCCGAAAGGATTCGTGAAGCCGTAAGTCGGACAAGGAAATTGATGAGATAAAGCAAAAGATGGATGAAGGAAAAGCTAAAGGGTTTCGTAAGGATGAACACGGAACTATATGGTTCGAGGATCGTATTTATGTGCCCAATGATCCCGAACTCAGGAAGTTAATTCTTCAGAGGCTCATGATTCACCGATTCGATTCACCCGGTAACACCAAGATGTACCGGATTTGAAGGAAAGTTTCGTGGGCGGTATGAAGAAGGATATTGCCGAGTACGTAGCGATGATGCGATGTTTGTCAACGAGTAAAGGCGTAACATCGAAGCCAGCAGGTTACTTCAACCTTTGCCGATTCCCGATTGGAAATGGGAGAAACTTGGAATGGATTTCATCACAGGATTACCCAGACCCGCTCAGGTTATGATTCTATCCGGGTAGTGGTTGATCGTTTGACCAAGGTAGCTCACTTCATTCCCGCCAAGACTACCTATACCGTGCTAAGTTGGCCAAGATATACATGACCAGGATCGATGTCTGCATGGAGTTCGAGGAAAATCGTGTCGATAGAGGAACGCAGTTTACCTCAAAGTTTTGGAAGCAGATTGCATGAAACTTTGGGTACGAGGCTGGAATTCAAGATGCTTTGCATCCCAGCATGATGGATGGACCGAGAGAGTCAACCAGATTCGGAGGACATGTTGAGAGCTTGTGTGCTAGACTATGGGTCTAGCTGGGATGATAATTTGCCATACGCAGAGTTCTCATACAACAACAATTATCAATCCAAATCAAGATGGCCCCTTCAAGCTCTATACGGAAGGAGGTGCGAACACCATTCTTTGTGGGATAGTGTTGAGATCGATCACTTTTGGTTCCGACCTTATCATGGATTCCGAAGAGAAAGTCAAGCTGATTCGAGACAGGCTCAAGATAGCACAGTCGAGACAGAAGAGTTATGCCGATAGTAAGCGCAAGGAAGTGACTTATGAAGTGGGAGACCGAGCATATCTTCGTGTGTCCCCACTTCGTGGAATCAAGAGGTTTGGTGTCAAGGGAAAGTTAGCACCCGATTCATTGGCCCTACAAAATCCTCGAACGTCGTGGAGAGGTTGCGTACAAGTTGGAATTGCGGAAGGATTGTCCGAGTCCATGATGTCTTCCATGTTTCTCGGTGAAGAAGTGTCATGCCGACATGGCCGATGTTCCGTTGAGAGACACAAGGCCCCTAGAAGCCATACAGCTTGACAAAGGTGATCGACTTACAAGGAGAAACCCGTCCGAATTCTCGAGCTCATGAGCAGAGTCACCCGCAGCAAGGTCATCAAATTTTGCAAGGTGTTGTGGAGTCACCACACCGAGGAAGAAGCCACTGGGAGCGCCAAGAAGACCTTCTTCGAGACCACCCGCACCTATTTGTTAGTTAACCCGAATCTCGAGGGCTAGATTCATCTTAAGGTGGTAGGTTTGTAACATCCCAAATTTCCTATTTGGAATGTTTTACAATTATAGCTAAGCATCCTATGCATCCTGTTTGAATTTGAATGCTATTTGAAGTTTCAGAGAATTTTGAGTTTTGAATTTGAATTCAAACTTTGGCAAGTGGGAATCATTTCAAAAACTATGCCTGATAAATACTTGATCAAAAGTATGAGAGGAGTAAACATGACACTCCAAAAATATCGAGGAAAACATTGTCAAAAGTTTTGGATTCAAATCTGAATTTTATTTGAATTTAAAAAATGGATTTTATAAAGTTTGGATTTTGCCTGGAAAATGTTCAAATGATAGGAATATTCCCTGATAATTTTGGTATATATATACCC
This sequence comes from Aegilops longissima, assembly GCA_021605205.1. Classification (NCBI taxonomy): domain Eukaryota; kingdom Viridiplantae; phylum Streptophyta; class Magnoliopsida; order Poales; family Poaceae; genus Aegilops; species Aegilops longissima. The sequence goes on along the minus strand of CM038679.1, from coordinate 132,147,102 downwards.
TATATAAAATATTTATAGATTATGTTTTATATCTGTTTTTGTTTTATTAAAAAAATAAATTTAAAAAAAGAGAAAACCCCCCTAGGCGCCAGCCAGGCCCCCTGGCCCAGCCAGTGCAAGCTCCCCAACACCGGCCCACCTGCGGCCCAGAGGCCAGCCCAATGAGCCGACCGAGCCGGGCCTCACTCGCCCCACGCTGAAAACCCTTGGCGCCGGCCGCCCGCCGCCCCCCCCCTCTCTCTCTCACCGACAGCAGGCCCCACCACCTCCCTCTTCCCTCGCCCACACGCCACACGCCGCCATCGCCGGATCCGAAGGATCCGGATCCCGATCCTCCCGATCGCCCCAAGCAAGGCCGAGGCCCCGCCTATATAAGCCGCCGCCCGCACCCCATTCCCCTAGCCCCTCGCGGACCCCTCCTCTCTCTCCCGAGCTCACGGAGTTCGAACCTCCCCCGCCGCCATTGTCGTCGCCGTCGCCGCCCTAGCCACTCCCGATCTCCCCGACTCCACCAGACGCCTCCCGAGCTCCCTCAAGACTCCGCCTGCCACTCCCCGACCTCCCGACGACCGGAGCCCTCGCACACTCGTCGCCGCCGCCGCCGCCGCCGAGCTCCGTAAGCCACCGAACTCCCTCCCCGTCGATGCGTGATGAACGGCTAGGATTAGATCGCCTCGAAGGGTATTTTTTAAAATAAACGGACCGACCGGTTTAGTCTCCGGTTTATTTTAGTTAGGTTTATTTTTATTTAGCCGCCCGCTTTAGTTTAACCCTAGGGCCCGTTTAGGTTATTTTACGCGAAGGTACGTTTAGGCCCATTAGGCCTTTTTCTTTTATTTTCATTTTCTGTTTTAACAGAATAGTTCCTGTTTTGAAAAATTCAAATCTTTTATTCTGTTTAATATTTTTAGTTGATTCTTTTTTGTTGGTTTGCAAATTTTCTATAGTTTCTGAAGAATATATATTTAGCTATGTTAAAATTAATTAAAATTGCTTTATTTTAGTTTTAGTCAGAATAGTAAATCTGCTATAACTTGAGTTAGAAAAATTATTTTGGATGATTCTTTTTGTCCCAACTTTATTTTGACATTGCCAAACCATAGGAATTAATTTGGGTATTTTAGGATTAATAAAAAATAGTTTTAAGCAGAATCTTGTTAATCCTAATTAATTAACTAGCTACTGTTTTTCTATTATTTTAATTAGTAAATAAATTTATTTTTAACATGTGATTAATTATTCTAGGATAGTTTCTGTCACTTTATAGGATGAACTTTTATTTATAATAAATAAAAGTTTTATTTTATTTTTCTTAATAGAAATTGAATTAGGCCTAATAGGAGTTTCATAATAGATTTTAAGTTAATTCCTTTTGCTCCTAATTGCTTAGTGCATTCTTTTCTGTTAAGTTAACATAAAACCATGATTAGGTTATGTTGAGAAAATTTTATTATATAAAAACTACTTTAGTTGTTGTTTGAAGTAGGAAAACTTTGAGTTGGTTTTCTTTGAGTTTTCCCTTTGGGTTTTGCTTTGTTGGTTTTTTGTGTGTTACTTTTGTTATGCTATTGTGTTATGTGATCCTATGCTTTATGCTTATTGTGATTATTGTTTGTCTTGGTAGAGTTTCCGGAGTGCGAAGCTTGCTACTACTTAATCTTTAGCTTACGAGGATCATCAACAAGGCAAGTTTTGATCATGTTATTTTCTATACCTATGTTTTTGTGCATTAGAAATTGTCACCACCCCACCATGCATGCAGAGTTGAAATTTTGACGTTATTAATCTTGAGTAGTATCATGTGGTAGGATGAACCAATTCCCTTGTTACCATGACCCGGAATAAGTAGTTTACTTTGCTATGCTCGAGACGGGTTTTGGTTGAGTGAAATTCATAAGCAAGATGTGAGAGTCAATGATGGTGACAACCCCATGAACTACAATGATCAAGATGGACTTCGGAAATTCACTACTGGGTGGAGGACGGTTGACGGGCACCCTGGAGAACCCAGTGGTTGGCCGGGATGCATGGAGAAGTGACATGACATCTTGCGGAAAGCTTCACCCAGCCACGAAGAGAAGGATGGATGCCCCATGACCGGAAGCTTACGTGTGCAGCCGCAAGCCATTATGGGCTCTGGCTGGGTTAACCCTAGTAGTGACGCTGGCTGGACGGTACTACGAGATGTAGAAGAACGGTAGGATTGGATGGGTACTGGCAGTAGCTGAAGAACTCTTTGGAAGACCCTGTTTATCTGGCCCCGCCTTCAAACACCATGAAGTGCTAAGACTTAAAAGGAGGGAATGATTCTTATGGAAAAGTGCGCAAACCTCTGCAGAGTTAAAGATCTAATCGATTAGCCGTGTCCCCTGTTACGGACAATTTGAGCCTCGAACTTGGAAGTATTCGGAAATCTCAACACTAAAACTAAAGAATTAATTTGAGGGGTTTTATGACTTAATAATTTGGGAATGAGATATTGGTTGGCGGAACTGTCTCAATAACTACCAACAATTGTAGTAATTTGCAAGCAAGTCCACTGTAGTAGGGAAAAATTTGCTTTTCGCAAAATGATGAAACTTAGAGCTCCACAGCCAAAATGCATATAGTGATAGTAACTTTATCATTGTTATTCTTCATGACTTGCCAGCTTATTCAAAAAGCTGACCTACATGGCTGCAACGTCTTATGTTGCAGAGGTATATTCCGATCAGGAGTGAGGCTACGCTCCGCGCTTGGCGATTGCCCTTTGGAGTCGGATGGACTCGCTTTACTTCGACGCTTCCGCAGCATTAGTAGTTTATTTCTCATGAGTTGGCCTTGAGCCGAATTTATTCCCTTGTAATAAAGACTCCATATGAGAATCGTGTAATGATATTCAGGTGTGATTGAACTTTGATTACTTTATCGATGTACTGTGAGTACCAGCATGATCTTGGGATGGTACAGACACAGAGATTTGACCGATTTTGGGTCAGGTCGCTACATTAACGAATTTAGCACGTCGCCGAAAGGCGAGTGCTGAAAGATATCCGCGGAGGTAAACTCCATGATTGGCGCCCAATCGGATTCGATAGGCACGGACGCATGCGGCTCGGAGCCCGTGGCCGGGGACCGTGGTTCGGCAATGCGGCTTTCATACGGGTGAAGTCAGTATCCGGCTCTATCGCCACTGAGAGTGCAGCCTTCATGGCGGGGTCTATCCACCCGTCCTTGGATGACGCAATTTGCTCCGGATTGAGGGCCAGAGTAGTTGCAGGTGCGATCTCCCGAACACCATCCGACGGTAGAGCTAGATGATGCTCGTCGTGATCGTGCGGCGCACCTGACATGGGCTCGAATCCGTCGAAGATCAAGTCTCCGCGGATGTCGGCCATGTAGTTAAAATTTCCGAACCTGACCTGGTGGCCAGGGGCATAGCTGTTGATCTGCTCCAGATGGCCAAGCGAGTTGGCCCGCAGTGCGAAGCCGCCGAATACAAAGATCTATACGGGGAGGAAAACCTCGCCCTGGACCGCATCATTACCGATGATTAAAGGAGCCATCAAGCCTTACGGTGACGACATAGTGGAACTCTCAATGAAAGCACCAATGTCGGTGTTAAAACCGACGGATCTCGGGTAGGGGGTCCCGAAATGTGCGTCTAAGGCGGATGGTAATAGGAGGCGGGGGACACGATGTTTACTTAGGTTCGGGCCCTCTCGATGGAGGTAATACCCTACTTCCTGCTTGATTGATCTTGATGATATGAGTATTACAAGAGTTGATCTACCACGAGATCGTAGAGGCTAAACCCTAGAAGCTACCCTATGGTATGATTGTTCTTGTCCTACGGACTAAACCCTCCAGTTTATATTGACCCCGGAGGGGGCTAGGGTTACACAGAGTCGGTTACAAGGGAGGAGATCTACATATCCATATTGCCAAGCTTGCCTTCACGCCAAGGAAAGTCACATCCGGACACGGGACAAAGTCTTCAATCTTGTATCTTCATAGTCCAATAGTCCGGCTGCCCGGAGACCCCCTAATCCAGGACTCCCTCAGTGATCAAATGCTTTTCTGAACACCCCCGTACTTTATACGAGGGGGCTGAAGCCGACGACTGGAAAACTTTCAGATCAATACAAAAACGGCCGCACAGGAGGAACAAAAGTTTTAGGCAAAACTACAAAAATAGCCTTATTATAAAATTGTCTTTTACAAATTTCCATACATTTCACTCGAATATCATGTTTTTCGAGCATTGACCCTCTATCAAGCGGGCACCTTCTAGGACATCCTTGAAATAATGCTCTGGTGCGTGATGGTCCTTGCCCTTGGGCGGACCCTTCGCTGCAACATCAGTGGCCTTCATCTTCGCCCAGTATGTCATGACACGGGAAAAGGCCATCCGTGCACCTTCAATGCACGCCGACCGCTTCACGACGTCGATACGCGGCACCGCATCAGCAAGTCGCCATGCCAAACCAAAATAACTATCCGGAATTGGCTCGTTCGGCCACAGCCCGATCACGGCGTCCCTCATAGCAGAACCGGATAGTCTATGGAGCTCGGCCCAGTGGGTCATCTGTTCATTCAGCAACAGTGGGCATTTTGACGCACCGAACTGCGACCAGAAAAGCTTCTAAGTTGCACACCCTTCTTGCGCTTGGTAAAACTGCGCCGCATCGGAAGCACTCTTCGGCAGGTCCAATAACGTGTCTGGAGAACTCTACACTTGATTAAGCGGAGCATAATTCAGATAGCCAAACTTAGTTTGCAATAAAAAGGGCTACCAGCCACGATCTCCCCAGCTTGTCGGATCTCCTCCCGAGCCGCTCTAGATTCAGACAGTGCTTGTTTCGCCTCTCGTAAGGCCTTGTTAAGATAAGCCATTTTGGCTTTATTATCCTTCTCAAGAATTGCACATCGACTAGCGGCATCCTTTAGCTCACGCGTCATCGTGGATATTTTCTCCTCACATTGGCGTCGAGTAGCCTGTTCGGCCTATAACTCTGCAGATGCCTTCTCGGCAGCCGCATTGTTACTCCAGGCCTGCTCTTTGGCCCGGGCCAGCTCGGTCCGAAGGATCTCGACCGCGGCGGCGCCATCTGCATTAATGCATATCTTAGTATACAATATTTCATGTGATGCTTACATTACAAAGCACACGCTTGTAAATACTGCCCCAAAAACATACCTTGCGACTCATCAAGACGCTTGTTGATAAGCATAAGGTCATCTGCCGCCATATCAAGCTTCCGCTATAGATCGGCAAATTATGTAGTCCGGACGGACGCCAGGGAAGCAACAGCCTGCGTTTCAGTTAATCATATTATTTCCTGGACATATCTTTTTTGATTCTCTGATCGCCTCCCTCGGGAAGATAATCCGAGTCTCAGGGGCTACTACCTATACACAAGCGAAGTGTGTGAGTCAAGCACAATCAAAATATTATATTACAAACCTTGAAGCCTCTTAGAATGCTCACGAAGGCTTCATTCAATCCGCTTTTCGCCGATAGAACCCTTTCAACGATGTACCCATCAGGGTACGATGTTCCTCTGAGATGAACGCCTTTTGCAGCATGTTCGTCAATACATCTGGCGCTTCGGGGTCTCCGGAAGCTGCCGTAGGAGTATGGCCTCCCTTTGAAGGGATCCATTTATTCGTCCCTATGATTGTCTCCGGCCGATGGACAGATAGCTCGTGGCCTTTGTTGTCGGCCCCCGGACTCTGGGCTACCGAAGTGTTACCTTCGAGTTGTGTCTTCGCCATTCCTCGCACCACTTGTTGATCAGGAGAGACCCTCCGCGATGACACCTCAAAGTCGTCCGCCCTATTGGGCTAGGAGACCGGTGGAGGCGTCTCGCTTTCCATCATCTCTGGGAGAAGGTCCCCCGAGGAAGAGGATTGCTGAAGATTGTTCGCCGAACTACAAAAAACATATATTCTAGATGTTACCTCAGTCACAAGAAAGGGACGGGATATGTTTAAAACACCCTTGTTCACTTACGGTTTGCCTGAAGTCTTGTCTTCTCTATGGGACCGCGCGATGATGTCGCCCTCCAAGCCCGAGCCACCCGACGAGGTCATCTTGCCTCGCTTAGGAGCCGTTTCCTCCCAACCTTCAGAGGCGGCCATTTTCTTACCATGGGGAGAGGGAATATTGGCTTCTCCTTCACTTTGGCCTTCGGGCGGGGGAATCTTGATCTCCCGGACATGGTGTCTGATGTACCCTTGGAAGGGAGGCCATCTTTGGCCTTCCCGCTCTCCGCCTTGTCTCCCTTCGCAGGCACCTGGTACGGCGCCGGGGCCAGCATCCTCGTTAGTACGGGATCCGGTGAGTCTTCGGGAAGCGAGGCCAAACACCTAATACGCTCCGCTTTCTTTATCCAGCCCTGGAGGAAGATAGTCTGTTTAGTAACGTATTACGGTGTACTTAACTACAAAGTGTTCATAAGTTGAGCGCTTACCGAGGTATCCAGATGTTTGCAGTCGAGGCCGAGGTCCTCGGTGGTGTCCGACCACTGTTTTCGTTTCCCGAAAAACAATTTCCACATTCCTTTGTGCGTGGTGCCGAAGAAGTGTTGGAGGGTTCGTGGTCCTTCCGGAATAAACTCCCACATGCGGAGAGGCCTACGCTGACATGCAGGGTTCAGCGGATTAGCATTACTTGCATCACGTTGACAAGATCGATGTCCCTCTCGAGGAGGGTTCGAATGCGGCTCTGTAGAGTCTGCACTTCATCAACCGATCCCCAGTCCAGCCCCTTATTAATCCATGATGCAAGCTGTAACGGAGGGCCAGAATGGAACGCAGGTATAGCCGCCCACTTGGTACCGCGGGGTTCTGTGATGTAAAACCACTCCCGCTGCCATTGGTTGGAAGTTTCGGTGAAAGAGCCTTTTGGCCAGTGAGTATTGGTAACCTTGCTCATTGCAGCACCACTGCACTCCGTTTATTTCCTGTCGACCACCTTTGGCGTCACACTAAAGGTCTTGAGCCATAAGCCGAAGTGTGGGGGAATTCGAAGGAAGGCCTCACACGTAATGATAAACACCAAGACATGGAGGAAAGAATCTGGGGCTAGATCGTGAAAATCTAGTCCGTAATAAAACATGAGCCCCCGGACGAAGGGGTGAAGAGCGAACCCTAGCCCTCGGAGGAAGTGAGAGATGAATACGACCCTCTTGCCGGATCTGGGAGTCGGAATAACATGTCCTTGAGCAGGAAGCCTGTGGGGGATCTCCGTGGTCAGGTATCTGGCCGCCCGAAGCTTCGCAATGTCCTCCTCTGTAACGGAGGAAGCCACCCGTCGGCCCTGAGGGCTGGGTCCGGACATGATTGGGAAGCTTGGGGCAATGAAGTCGAACCCTGGATGCTAGAACCCGAGGTTGGAAGGGCTCAGAAGAGGTTTGGCGTAAAAAGAGACGGCCCTTGGCTCCTTAATAAAGGCAACGGGTATCGAACGCCTCCTCCTAAGCCTGAAAGCCTGCCTATTCCTAAGGAATCTTTCCAATGGAACAGTTGGGTTACCCATGCTCGTATTGATGAGAATCCCGCAATAAGGGGACACGATCTCTGCCTTGACAAGACGTGCCAATAAAAACCGCGCCTCGAAACATGGAACGGCAGGACAGGAGACGGTTCGAAATAGTGACCAGGCAAGCGTGATGTCACGTTACAAAAAGTTGTCAGCAGATTGGACTCGTGAAATATTATACTCTCTACGGCTGTGTGTGTGGTACTTGTGTTGCAGATCCGGACACGTTTGTTGCATCCGAAGACTATCTTGGAGTATTCGGAAAGGAGAACCCGCCTTGCAATGCCGAAGACAATCTGCGCGCCAGACACCTCGTCATTGAAGCCTGGTTCAGGGGCTACTGAGGGAGTCCTAGACTAAGGGGTCCTCGGGCGTCCGGCCTGTTAGCCATGGGCCATACTGATGGGCTGTGAAGATATGAAGACCGAAGACTCTCACCCGTGTATGGATAGGACTCTCCTTGGCATGGAAGGCAAGCTTGGCGATCAAATATGAAGATTCCCTTCTTTGTAACCGACTTTGTACAACCCTAGTCCCCTCCGGTGTCTATATAAACCGGAGGGCTAGGTCCGTAGAGGACAAGACTCATAGCCATAGTCATACAAGCTAGACTTCTAGGGTTTTAGCCATTACGATCTCGTGATGGATCAACTCTTGTAATACTCATATTCATCAAGATCAATCAAGTAGGAAGTAGGGTATTACCTCCATAGAGAGGGCCCGAACCTGGGTAAACATTGTGTCCCCCGTCTCTTGTTACCATCGACCTTAGACGCATAGTTTGGGTCCCCCTACCCGAGATCCGTCGGTTTTGACACCGACATAGACCTCCTCTTGGAGAAGCTCGAATTGGATATCAAGCCCTCCTTTTGGAGAAGGATCCCCATCATAGGATCATCAAGACCTCTTTCCTCATAGGATTGGGATGAACTAGTTACCTCTTGTATCTTCTAGTGTTTGATTTGGACCTTTGTATCTCTCTTTGTGTGATTGGATCTAGCACATGTGTGATTGGATCAAGTCAATTTGAGTGTTCCTCTTGTTTTCCCCCTTTGTGTTCTTCTTGTTCTTGGGGATTTCCCCTCCAATTCATGAAAGATCTCCATCTAGGGTTCCACCCTACAACAGTAACAATTCATTCACAAGGTAAAGTATGAATCAAAAACTTCATTGAAAACTAAAAACTATGATCTCAGTCATAGAAGCAATTGCAATTTATCATTAACGTAGGAAAGATTCAATACAAGAGCTTTGCAGCAAGTCCACATACTCAACTATCATTTAGTCTTTCACAATTGCTAACACTCACGCGATACTTATGGGTTCAAAGCTTCAGTCGGACACAGAGAAAGATATGGGCTTATAGTTTCGCCTCCCAACCTTTTACCTCAAGGGTAATGTCAACAGTAATACTTTATGATAACCTACATTCGAGTTGATATATATATCCGGATCTTTCTCCAACACATAGTGCTTGCCAAAAGAAAAAGTGTAAAAAGGAAAGGTGAAGATCACCATGAATCTTGTATAAGGGTAGGAAATTGAACATATAAGCCCTCCTAGACTGCTAGGCAGAACGAACCCCTCCACGCCGCCCCTAAAACGAAGCCCTCCACGTCACCCCTAAATTGGTGCCACCGCCTGTAAAATTTAAACCCCGCGGAGGGCATTTTGGTCTTTTTACGTGCAGGGGTATAAATCGCAGCCGCTCCCCTGGAGAAACCCTCGCCGCCGCCTCCCCTCCTCGTCGCCCTCCTCCCTCTCTCTCGCTGACCCCTCTCTCCCCCGGATCTGGAGGAAGAGGAGAGATGCGGGCGCCTCCCGTCCCACTCGCCTCCCTCTCCTCGTCGCCCTCTCTCTCTCCCTCTCTCTCTCGCTAACCCCTCTCTCCCCCCGTGCAAGCCAGCCCCGGATTTGGAGGAAGAGGAGAGATGCGGGATCTCGAGGAGGAAGAGGAGATCTGGGCGTCCCGGCGATGGATCGACCGATGCCAGATCGGGCGGAGGTCGCCGCCGTGGGAGGAGCAGGGAAGGGTGAGGCCTGGGCTCCACCGGCAGCGCGCGCTCTCTAGGCTGGTGCTAGGCTGCATCTTTTCCTGCCCCCGTCCTGGTGCCTCCTCCTACCCGCGTAAATGGCTAGCAGAGTGCGTGAGTACCAGGTAAGATCTTCCTCCACACTGTTCCTCCGTCCTGCAAGTGTGATTTCTTTCGTTTTCTATGAAGATCATTCACATCTATTTATTTTTCGTTCCTCTCCCATCTTAATTTCTGATTTGATTGCAGAGTTTGGATGTGGATGTTACTTCAGGGAGGAAGTTGGTTACAATTTTCATTTGTATGATGTAGTAGGCACAAACTAATTTACAGGTAAGTTTTCTTTCAATGATTGGTGAGTTACAGGTCAACCCTGTCTCACCTCACTAAATCTGCAACTCATGCTTTTTTCCTTGCTTGATATTAATTCTCGATATTCTTGGCACATCCTTACAGGGATATCATGTGCATATGTATGAGTTGCTTTGCTTCGGTTGAAGATATATGTGTGTCTGTAGATTCTTACATGCATTTTCAGTATGATATGAGCACTCTTTTGTGCTTTGGGTGTACGTAGGTTGCAAGAATGAAAATGCTTAGGGGATTATTGTAGAGTTTTGATTCACATGGATGCTCTATTCACGAGTAATCTTTCTTTATTTGCAAAATTTGTTGGTGTTGCGGTCTCTCCCCATCTTAACATTGTCTTCTGCTGGAAGGAGAGAAAATTTGTGTATATCACACCTATCAGCTACATCCCATGGAGAGGAATTTTGTGTCAGGCATTGTCATTGGAGAAGCTTTCACAGGTATGGCCCTTCTTTCAGTCATAAGATTTACAGATATACTGATTCTAAAAGATTTGATTCACAGGTTAGTTCTAATGGAGCAACACGTATTGTGTTTGTGGTCTTCCAGTTTGCCTTTCTTCCATGCATCTGAAGGACTCATACTTCCATTTCCTCTTGCGATTTCATCCATCCATTCCTCTCCTTGCAGCTTTAAATTTGTGAAATCCAACGTATTTAGTTAAAAGAACATTTGCCACATAATTATGCTAATATTCTATGAATAATCACTTTTGTGGCTGTGCTAATAGTAATAGATGACTCTTAGCGACCCTGCACATTCTCTAATTTTCCGTACATGAAAGTTTATTAAATGCATGCAGTGCTTTACCCTGATTTGCAAGAGGAACAACATGAAATTCCTATTTCACATAAGTGAAGAAAATCTATAACACTGATTGTTATAGTTGGTGGTCCGGTGATTCCATTTATTTCTCTAATTTGATGTAGGAAATGGATTGTAAATTGCAAGTGAGTTGGGCTTCTGATTGGACCTTGTGGTGGTTGGATCTGCTGACAGATAGGGAGAAGCATGATAGGTTACTACTGTTGTACCTATTATTTGATTTCTCTCAATGTTTCAATCAGTTTATCGAAAGCATGATTTTAATATGCAATCTTATCAGTCGGAGATTACCTGAATGATTCGTGGAAATTAGAATGTGGGGATCTCAAAGAATGTTTCACAAGAAAAACAAATATTGGCCATTTCCAAACTTGCTCGGTGGTCGAGGTACTATAGAGGACATCAGTAGAATGTAAGCAAGAGCAACCTGACAACATTATTGATAGTCAGCTTCCATTATCAGCAGCTTCACACGTGTACGTATTCTTTTGTTCATTTTCATCTTTGTGGTATTTTCTTACTTCCCCTTGTTGGGATTCTTGACAGATCAAGAATTGTTGATGCAGGTATATCTTTCTTTTGGAAATGGAAGTTGCTGTTTCTTCCCATGTGAGCTGAGGTGATAACTGAACTCTCTTCTTGCACTAGCAATCCATCTATTTTGATTTCATGATCATGGTTCTCCCGTCATGCTCTTATGATTTTATACATGCCAACAAGCATCCACGCGATTTGTTCTTTACTTCTGCACATATTACCATGTTTTCCCACAAAAATACACACGCCGCGGCAATCATGTTCTCAAGTTTTAAAGCATATAAGATAAGAGCATGTATCTTCGTTATTTTGGCACTGCCATCCTTTACATTATAGGGTGTCTACATATGCAAATTTGCAAGTTAAATTTACCACACCTTTGAAGCCTGCAGTTGTTTACTATTCTCTTAAATCTTTAAACTATGTGCTCCATTCCTTTAATTTCAGAACCAGGAAGGTGTAGATAATAAGAGTTGTTGACAGAGGCAACCTGCACATGTGTAAACGGTGGCTATGGTGGCTCAAAGGGAAGTAGCGGCTGCTCCATGGAAACACGCAACTTAGTGATGTAGTTTTTATTTCTAGATTTTGTTCACTCTTAGTAAATTTTAAGCAAGAAAATCCACTACCCTACAAAAAGTTCTTCCAACAAATATTTTTGTGTGTGCAGCTAAGATCAATCTTCCTATTCATTCACTGCACGCTGTTATTCTGCAGGACCGGCGAAGCGCAAGGTCATGTACAAGGTGGGGGTTGATTGTCCCAGTTTGTCCCAGTTTTCTCTGTTGGTTCTTGATTCTGTTTCTTCCTGGTTTGCACAAGATTCACTTATGAAATTGATTTCCTTGCCAACTTTTCAGGGATAAGCTGGTGAATGAAGGAAATCCTAAAAGAAAGCGACTACAAGCAACATTTGAAGGTACAGCCTGTAATATGTTACTTTAGAAATTAATATCATGGTCTGTTATTGGGAATCACGAGTTTCTTGACAATGAGACCCATTACATTTTCTTTTCATAAAAAATCCTTGGAAGAGATTGTAAAGTTTAACGAGCATGTCCCTTTTACATCTCTTTATAGTGTGTTTTCTTTTGGTTTCACAACATTTTAAGTTTTATATTTTTTACAGGTTGTGTATAGTGTAGGAGGTATTGTTGATGAAATATGAATGTCCCTTGTTCTTGTCTGCTCCTGACCACAGTAGACTTGTGTGATGTGCTCTAGATCCTTTCTCTTTTTTCATTAAATGATTATGTGACTGAGGAGAGCATGTTCTTAATTAGGTTGCCATTGTAAACTTGTTTTCGGTTTTTTTATTGTATAATACAGAGCTTCCAAATGGTTTGATCCTAGAAATAAGTTACCAATTTTCGGTGTGTAGTGAGCTGGGAGCCGGGGTCATCCTTCTCACCACCAGTCGAACATACTACTTCAGCCACCATGTTGACCTGTAGCGACCCGACCCGAATGGATCAAGTCTCTGTGCTCATGTGTCATCCCTGGATCAGTAATGCTGACACCACACAGTACTTCGAAGGATTTATAACAGAGTAGCAATCACACACTTATTACATCGTTGCCCAAAAGAGGACTTATTGCAATAAATATGGCTTAAGGCCATCTAGTAACGATAACAGCGGAAGACTTGGAAGATAAGTGAGTCCATCAACTCCAGCGGCATCACTGAGTATAGAACCACGACCTAAAGCACCTTACTCGTCGTCTGAAAAGTCTGCAACATGAAAGTTGCAGCCCGAAAACGGGCCAGCACATGGAATATGCTGGCAATGTAACACATAGAGAATATTGAATGATAAGCCTGTACTACATGCATATGTGGCTGGTGGAAAGGCTCTAGGGTTACAGTTTTGCATAAAGCTAGTTTTTCCCTACTGCAAAGGAATAAATTTGTTTAACTATCATGGTGGTTGTTAAACATTGAGAATGGTTGACAGCATCCTCAATCCCAATTAAAGGAACTCATTAAAAAACCCAAAATATTAATTAGAGTAACATGTTGAGATTCACATGATATTCAAGTACTAGATACTCAAGATGTCCATAACCGGGGACACGGCTAATCATGATTAGTTTGTACACTCTGCAGAGGTTTATGACTTTTCCCCACAAGACTCGATCGCCTCCGCTTGGTTTCTCGTGACTACATGGTGTTTGAGAGACGGATGACCGAGACATAGTCTTTCAGAAGCGCTAGCACCTTACGATGGGTAGACCGGTACACCTACATCCCCTACATCTGCTAGTCCACCACTATAAGAGTTCGCACGACTTAGTCAACTATGCCAGAGCCCATAATGGCTTGTGGCTGCACACGGAAGTTACTAGTTTGAATAATCTCATGATCCCTTCCTGGGTGGCGGTCCGAAGAAAAACAGGCAAGTCCTGATGGAAACCAGGTGCCTCAATCCACCCAGATGTGTGTTTAAGTTGCCACCTTAAATAAACCATTAATTTAATAATCTCACATCTGTCATGGAATACACTCACCCAATCCACGTCTACTAGCATAGCATGGCATAATAAGCAAACGTAGAAGTAACTCCCAAAGGTTTCATAAGTAAAACAGGTAATAGGTACTACCTCAATCTACTTCCCATCCCACAATTTATTTAGATCCTAATCATGCAAGTGTTTGAGGATGGATCTAATGCATAAAAACTGGGTGGTAGAAAAAAATATGATCAAGTGTTACTTGCCTTGCTGATGATCCGCGAAACCTAGAGATTCGAAGTAACAAGCGGCGCACTCCGGGTGATCTATCGCAGACAAACAACAAGCATACAATAAGTACTCATCTAATGCACGGGTAAATCTCGAATAAAAGATCTGACCAGAAATTTCAACTTAAGAACCCTGGTTGCAAAAGAAAACGAATCAAACAAAACAACGGAAAACAACCGGCGGAAGAAAACAGCTCGGTTCTAGCAAGTTGAAACTAGGTCAAATTTTACAGTAGCAAAACTTTGTTTAAGTTGATTAGTCGGAACGGCGGTTTCGAAACGAAACTCCAGGCGCTTGAATCACCTGATTCCGATAAACGAGCGAGAAGATAAACTAGAACGAAGATCGGATCTGAAATCGTGATCGGAAAATAGCTGAATAAATCCGTTAAAGAAAATGGCGAACGGTCAAACGAACGGACGTTCGTTAACCGGAAATAACCGGTGATCTCGTTCGTTAAGATGAACGGTCCGGCGAACGCTCGCTAAACAAAACCGGAAATAAAACCGATCTAGGGGTTCGAAAATAAAACCGAACAACGGAAAGAAAACCGGAACGGTTTTTATAAAAAAAACCGAACCGAGGGGAGGGTGGCGCAGCGCGGCTACCTCGACGAGGTGGGGCTGGCGGGCGGCGGCTAGGGGCGGCGGCAAGGCGCGGCGGCAAGCAAGTGGAAGTGGCGGCGGCGGCACAAAGGCGGCGGCGGTTGCATGGGTTGGGGGCAAAGGCAAGGGCAAAGGGTTGGGGAGGAGAGGGGGTGAGGGGTATTTAAAGAGGGGGAGTAGCTTGGGGAGGGCAAGCAAGGAGGAGGAGGAGTCCTCCTCGGACTCGCCGGGCGGCGGTGGCGCTGGTGCCTGGGCATGAGAGGAGGCGGTGGGCCTGTGGCTCAAAGCGGGCGCCATGATTTAAAAAAAATCACGTGCGGAAAAACGAATAAAATAAAATCTAAACGAACTCCAAAATTTACAAAGTAAATTTTTCCCGACTCCTAAAAATGAGTCGATCAAAATGAACTTTAACACGGGGCCTAAAATGCAATTTTTGAAAACACGCATTTTTCCCTAAGGCAATTTTTCCCTAAGGCAAATAAACTCCGAGAAAAATCCAAAATTTGATTTATTTATTAAATCTTCATTTTTCCTAAATTTTGGGAAAGTCGTAATATTCCCTCTCTTATTTTTAATATTGGAAAAATATTTGAGGATAAAATAAATAAATCCAATGATCCTCTTTTCATAGTTTTGAGAGAACTCAAATACGAAAATTTCGAAATCTACAACTCTCTCCGAGGGTCCTTGATTTGCGTGAAATTTCTAGGATCAACAAAATGCAAGAAAATATGATATGCATGATGATCTAATGTATAACATTCCAAATTGAAAATTTGGGATGTTACAAACCTACCCCCCTTAAGATGAATCTCGCCCTCGAGATTCGGGTTGGCTAGAAAATAGGTGAGGGTGGTCCTTGAGCAAATCTTCTTCTCTTTCCCATGTGGCTTCATGTGACGCCCCAAGACCGGAGCTTCAGTTGCCTTCCAGGGTTTCCGAGTTTTGTCGTGTGATTTGTTTTGTTTGTGCATTGCTCATGTCATCTCTTGCATTGCATCATGTCATCATGCCATCATGCCATTCAATTTTTGCAACTCATCTGAATAAATTGTATGGATTTTTCGATCCATTTAAATCGAGGGATATTCACATGGTGACTTCTCTTTATAACATACCCTCCCAATATTATTAGGGAGCTATATTAAATATCCCATTAATTTGGAATCATCATAACACACTTGCAAAAATCCCAATGCCTTTCATTATTTCTACTCTTGGCCTCTAACTTTGTCACTTGTCCTTTCAACATTTTTCCGGAGCTCTACCAAAAACTCTCAACATTTTTGGAAACTCCTAGAACCTACCCTAGTTCAAACCTTTTGAATTAAATTCAAAGAAATTTGAATTTATTCTTTCAATCTTGGTCTTTCCTAATTTTCTCGGACCTAACATTTTTTTTGAGTCCTGGAAATTTATTCGTGAGTCCAACTTTGCTCCCTAAACCCCCCTCTTCATTTATTTTTTCTTCTCTTGTTTTCTGTTAAAGAATATAGAAGAGAGAGGGAGAGCCCAGCCGGCCCCTGGTTTTTCCCTCCTCCACCAGGCCGGCCTCTATGGCCCAAGGCCTCCCTGGCCCATCTGCAGCCTAAGCAGGCCCAGCCGCCCCACCGACCTAACCCTAGCATCCTCCCGATCCCCTCGCTCTCTCCCTCGATGGCCGATCCCTCCAGCGCCGCACACCCCTGCCCGATCCCCTCGTCGCCTCCTTCCCCTCGATCCCATCTCCCTCGCTCCCTCCCTCGCCGCCTCTCTTCTCCACCCCCTGCGCCCGATCCCCCCTCGGCCTCCTCCTCCTAGCGCCGCCGCCAGGGCATCTCGCCGACCCTGCGCCACCTCGTCGCCGTCCCGTGCCTCCTTGGTCCTCCCGGGCTCCTGCCTTGGCGCCCCAAGGAGCCGCAGCACCCCCTGCCATGACGCCGCCTGTTTGCGCCTCCGGCCGGGTCCAGCCGCCCTCGACAACTCGCCCGCCTCCGTTCGGCTCGCCACGGGCCAGACCCCCTCGCCAGCCGTGCGGTGCCCTCCTCGCCGCCGGGCCGCCGCGCCCGCCGGTTGCTCTGCGGCCTCGCCCCAGCCGTCCCCTCTGCTCCGCCCGTCGCCTCCGCTCCACCTCCTGCCCGACGCCATGGCCGCCATGGAGTCCCACCGCCAGGGACCAGATGGGCCCTGCCCGCCTCGCCTCGTTCAAGCAGGTGGAGGAAGCATTCTGTTCGCCCCTCCGTTGCTGCCAAGGCTCGAAACCAGGGAAGCCCGAGGAGACCGTGCAACTACGCGGATTCGCCGAGTACGACTACTCATGGGACCCGTCAAGTTCATCTACGTGCATGTCCGACTATACCTGCGGATGGATTTCGTCAAGTACCACGACGACCGAAGCATAGTACCTCTACGTTTGCCTTGTACATCTACCGTCACCGAAGACCCGTTTGTGGATTTCGTCAAGTTCAACGGTGAACCCCGAAGCCCTCGGATTCGTCAAGTCCGTAGCTGCAAGTACCACTCCGAACCATGTACGACGACCGTCGCCGAAAACCCGTGAACCATGTACGACGACCGTCGCCGAAAACCCGTGAAACGTGTACAACTACCGTCGCCGAAGACCTGTGTAACGGAACCGTCAAGTTCGACTACCTTCGTGTGTACCACTACTCCGATGACGAGATGTACCACTACCCTCGAACGTGAACAACGACTTCCCCCTACGCCGTGTACGACTACTTCCCTCGACGATCATCGCGAGAACGTCTACTTCCATCTACTTCCCTCGACAACTCGACCCGTCCCGAGTGCTCGTTTCGGAGGTATAACCCCGTGACGACCGCCGTGATCGAATCATCCTTGCGATGCCCCCCTTTTGCCATTCTACCTTTCCGTGGGAACCCGGTATCCGGATCACCCACCATCTTGCATGACTCGCTTCCGTCACGCTTTCCTTTGTATCGGTATCTCAATCGAGTTATCGGAACCGATAATGTTGCCGTGGCATCATTTTCGGATTCGTTGCCGTGGCACCCCTTTCTTCCACCACGGTGACATAATGCTTCATCATGCTCATGTTAACGTTTTCATAAATTGCATAAACTTGCACATGTCATCCGCATCATGATAACAACATTTAAATGTTTATAATTGTTGGTTGCATTAATTTGCTTAAATGCCATGCTAAAATGATTTATTTCATAACTAAATAACCGTAACTCGGATTTAAATAAATTATTTTTGTAATTGGGGTGAAAAAATGCCTAGTTTAACATGGTAGCATTTCTTTGCATGTTTAACAACTCTAAAATATGCTTTAGGTCAGATCTGTACCGAATCCATAATTTGCATATGGGGTTTTTCCGGAATTGTTGTTTCTTGTTTCCGGCCTCATTTAAACTTGCCTAGATAGGTAGTTTCATTATGCTTCACCTCTTGCCATGTTTAATAACATTTAATATTGTTGAGTACCTAATCGGGAGAGAACTAAATAAATGTTGTGAAGTTTCGTCAATATGCAATTCGTTGCATATTGAGCTCCACTTAATTTGTAGTGTTGTTTGTCGCTCTTTTGCCATGCCATGTTATTTAAACCGGACATGCATCATACTTGTTTGTGCATCATGACATGTTTATGTGATGGTTGTTTACTATGTTGTTTGCTTCTTTCCGGTTTGCTTCTCTCGTTAGCTTCGGTTTTCGTTCCGGAGTTGTGAGGATTCATTCGACTTCGTCCGTTTGTCTTCTTCATGGACTCGTTCTTCTTCCTTGCGGGATTTCAGGCAAGATGACCATACCCTCGAAATCACTTCTATCTTTGCTTGCTAGTTGCTCGCTCTTTTGCTATGCCTATGCTGCGATGCCTACCACTTGCTATATCATGCCACCCACATTGCCATGTCAAACCTCTAACCATCCTCTCCTAGCAAACCGTTGTTTGGCTATGTTACCGCTTTGCTCAGCCCTCTTATAGCGTTGTTAGTTGCGGTGAAGATGAAGTTTGTTCCTTGTTGAACATGGAGATGTTGTTCCTTGTTGGAACATGTTTACTTGTTGGGATATCACAATATATCTTATTTAATTAATGCATCTATATACTTGGTAAAGGGTGGAAGGCTCGGCCTTATGTCTGGTGTTTTGTTCCACTCTTGCCGCCCTAGTTTCCGTCATATCGGTGTTATGTTCCCGGATTTTTGCGTCCCTAACGCGGTCGGGTGATTTATGGGACCCCTTGACAGTTCGCTTTGAATAAGACTTTTCAAAGAAGGCCCAACATTGGTTTTACCATTTGCTTCACCACCACCTACATTTCCTTGGGAGTAATTAACCCAAGGGTCATCTTTATTTAGCCCCCGGCCAATGCTTGTCTAAGTGTTGGTCCAAACTAGAGCCACTTGCGGTGCCGCCCGAGGCAACTTGGGGTATCGTCGGTTGCCGACGTCATGCTCATCCGGTCGTGGCTCGAGACGAGATACGCGCGGCTACTATCGTGGGTGTCGCACGCCGGAGGTCTTGCTGGTCTTGTTTTATTGCTGTGAAATGTCTTGTAGCCGGAGTCCGAGACTGATCGGGCTTCCGGGAGAAGGTCTATTCTTCGTTGATCGCGAGAGCTTATCATGGGCTTGTTGGGACACCCTGCAGGGTTTGAACTTTCGAAAGCCGTGCCCATGTTATGTGGCAGATGGGAATTTGTTAATGTCCGGTTGTAGAAAACCGAAGTTGATCTTAATTAAAATACACCAACTGTGTGTAACCGTGAGTGTCTCTTTTCGGGGTTGATCGAAAGGAGAACACGGTTTCTGGGTTATGTCTGACGTAAGTAGGAGTTCAGGATCACTTCTTGATCATAGCTGTTCGACCGTGCCTTGCTTTTCTCTTCTCGCTCTCATTTGCGTTTGTAGCCACCATATATGCTAGTCGCTTGCTGCAGCTCTACCTCACTACTCTGTCCTACCTTTAAGCTTAAATAGTCTTGATCTCGCGGGTGTGAGATTGCTGAGTCCCCGTGACTCACAGATACTTCCAAACCAGTTTGCAGGTGCCGATGAAACCGTGCAGGTGATGCACCTGAGCTCAAGGAGGAGCTCGATGAAGATCTTGTTCATTGTGTTGTTTCGTTTGATCGATCAAGAGTGGAGCCAGTTGGGACGATCGGGGATCTGTAGCATTTGGGGTAGTCTTCTTTTATTTTGGTTCCGTAGTCGGACCTTGATTGTATCTGTATGATGTAATGTTTTACTCATGTATTGTGTGAAGTGGCGATTGTAAGCCAACTATGTATCTCTTTCCCTTATGTATTACATGGGTTGTGTGAAGATTACCTCACTTGTGACATTGCTTTCAATGCGGTTATGCCTCTAAGTCGTGCTTCGACACGTGGGAGATATAGCCGCATCGAGGGCGTTTCAAGTTGGTATCAGAGCCTTCCCCGACTTAGGAGCCCCCTACTTGATTGTTTGCTGGCGTTGTTGAGTCTAGAACGGAAAATGTTTTGAGTCTTAGGATTATATATATATCGGAGAGTAGGATTCTTTTTACTCCCCAGTCCCTTCGTCGCTCTGGTGAGGTATCCTGACGTAGAGTTTTGATTTTTCTCTCCTCAAATTTCACTAAAATTTTTTTTTTAGGATCACGTGGGTATCTTGGAATCGTTCCGATGGTTTTGTGACGAGAACATTGTTCTTGGTGCCTCCTGACATTTAGGGGTTGTGGCAGTGTCCCGGGGAGTTGAGCTCTGAGGTGTTGTCGTCACAATTTTATCGTTGCAGATTCTCGAATACCGAGTTTTACCGACATCGAAATCTCTTTTGTGCAGTTGTTGGTGAGATAACCCCGATAGCCCAAGATCTTGTGGCGAAAAGGGAGTATTGCCATGACTTGTATAACGGATGTTTTTCAAGGTCGAGGTACACGATTTCGAAGGTTTCGGTTATGTGTTGACGGATGGATACAAATGGATCTAGGTATTGTTAGTTTGGGTGATATATTTTGTGTCCCTGTATCCCCAACACCAGATTGCATAACCAGAAAGTTTCGGAGTTTATAGGTGGAATTCTAGTAGCTTACGGGATATCTTTCCGATGATGTATGATTTGAGATTGGGGTTCAAAGTTTAGTGGTCCGCCCATTCACGGTCGATTTACAGTGGTCGCGAGACGTCTTAAAGAATCCTTGGCTATGCTGATTCGGGGACGTCTTGTTTGTCATTCGTGACGTCCGCTATACGTCGTGTCCGTGTGGGCCCCACCACGAACACTTTGGGCGAAATCTCTATCATGTGTTTGTTCCGGCTTATTCTGCAAGCCAAATCCTTTGTTTTGTTCCGTTTTGTGGTATTCAAGTTGCTTCAATGTCAAGTGTTGATTCCATACCTTCCTAAATGGTGTTCTCATATTGCTATGTGAATACTAATCCTTCTTGATCACTGAGCTTGTCATGTCAATTCTTTTCTCAACCGTCGTGCTTCTCTTCAAGTAGAATCCGATCATTCCAACATTCGCAAGATCAATTCTAAGTTTTTTTTCTCAACGGTGTTCGTTTCATCCGACCCAAGTTGTTTTGTTTTCCCGCCCTCCCACCCTTTTTCTTCAAGGACTCAGATTTCTTAATCAAGTATCCATTTTGTTGAGTGAAGTTTCTTCATTCTTTTCCTTTAAATGTTTTATCCGGTGATTTCCCATGAAGATGCTCAACATTTTCAAGTTCATCATTCTTCATTTTCGTATTCTTTTCCGGTGGATTTAGTTCAAGATTTCGGTGTTGATCTTATCCTTTTTCCTCTTTTCACAATGCTTTCTCATGCCGGTGTATCTCCTAATCATTCACTTCTCGATATTCCTTCGTTCTCGAGTGTTGAAGATATCTCACAAGGGTCGTCTTTTCATTCCAGATCCGCTCAAGTTATTTTGAGGTTGTTATCTCATTCAAGCCATTTAATTCTACCGCGCAATCTTTATTTCAAGCAATTCTTCAACAATGTTTCTTTTGAGTGGGCCCTAACCCACAGGTCTTTTCGAGGATCTTACGACTCTTCTAATTCTCCGGAGTTATTCTCAAATTCATTGCAAAGTTTGACGAAGAATGAGTTATCATCACCAAATGTCTTCTCCAAGATCTTCCAAATTCTTTTCATCGTTGGGTCAACCTTTCTAATTTTCATTCCGGAGTGCCTCAATAATTCATGGTGATGTTTCTCATCGTCATTCTCAACATTTGAAGACCGAAGAAGAGTTTCTCTTAAATCTTGCTCTATTCACTTCAAGATTCATGGTTCTAGTTTGATGCCATCGTCTCATAATTGTTTTTGATTGTGGGAATTCTTTTCACCCATCCGGAGCATTTCATGAGTTGTTTCCATTTCTTTCCTCCGAAGGCCATCATGTCATAATTCTTCATTCTCAGTGTGTAGCTACCGTTCTCCAAATCTTACCGGTGAATCGTGCAAATACCCTCTAATCAGTTCATGATCTCTTCGTTCTCATGTATCTAAATCCTCTCAAGCATCTTCATTCGTTTTCCAATTCTTCCCGATGAATTGTGCCTTTGCTACGTTCATTCTCAATTATTATGGTGGTTTGTTCAAGAGTTCTCTTCCTTCGTTATCATATAGACTCATTCGTTGTTTCCAAATCCCACCGGTGGTCCCATCAATACCTTCTCAAGTTCGCGCCATATCTATCTTAATCTTTTCTACGGGAATAAGTAGTATGCCAAATCCATTGCTTGTCATCAATTTAATTGGTGAAGGATGAGCATAATGTAATTCTTATTCTTGTTTCACCGAGTAAGTTCAATTCCTTATTCCGGAGGATCATCAAAATTCTTGATTTCAATTGTTCATCTTTCTTTCCGGAGTTCCAAGCTTTCTCGGTTATATCATTTTATAGCTTCATCTTATCACTGCAAGGTTTCACCTTGTATTTGCAACTTCTCTTTCTTTTATCATCCTTTTGTTTACCGGAGTTCTTCATGGAGGTTCTACATGGTGGTTCGTCAAGGATTCTTTTCATTTCTCCAATTGTTCATCAAGATTTCTCTCGAGTTAAGATCCGCAAGCCATACTCAAAATTGAACATGGTGCTCAACACATGTTTTGTTTTGAGGAGTTCAAGTATTCTTCTTCTTGCATTTCGAAGTGCAATTCTTTCTACCTTATCTCTTGAGGTGGTGTTATGTCATTCTCGACAATTTGAGTTCGTGTTTCATGATTCACATGTTGTCAAGAATGAGGTATTTTAAATCCATCAATCTCTTCATTGGAGTTGTCTTGGGCTATATTTCACCTAAAGCTTTCCCTAAGGATTGTTGCTATTTATGGTGCTTATTAATGACCCAAGTTCTTCATTTGTCCTCTCGGTGAAATAAGTTTCCCGTCTCCTTGTTGTTATCAATCCAATCAATTGTTTTCGTTAGTGGCAGATTTTCACCTCATAATTTTGAGATGTTTTCATAAGCCCACTACAAGCTTATTCTTATCGTTGTTGTTTTCAAACAACTCCGTTCAATTCTTCTTTGCAAGGATGCTTTCCAAGCTCAGTTGTGGCAGAAGTTGTCATTTTCTTCTCCGTCCCTTTATCCCAACGGTCTAACTTCTATTCCTTTTTTGTTACGGAGGCATTGTGATGTTGTGCTCTTCGACCCATCATCTTCTTTTGTCAAGATCATGTTCTTTTTCTTGCTTATCCATTTAACCGGAGTGTCATGTTTTCATTCGAGTTCTCTCATCTTATCAAGTTTTCCTTCTTCTTTTAGTCGGAGTGCTGCCCAAATCTTATCAATCTTATTCCTTGTCTATCTAGTTTTAACCGAGTGCTTTCAATATCTATTTTATCACTTAACCTCTTGGTTCTCGTCAGATCCCTTATTCCTCTTTTCTAACAGAGTGTTTTCAACTTTCTTCATCTTCATTGTTTTCTTTCTTTCATTTTGTTCAACCTCTCAAGGTTCTTTGGTTTCACTCGCTTGTCGGTGAAGCAACTTTGTTTTACCTCTTCCTCTGCCGCTTTTTCTCCGGTGCCATCCTAGATCTCGGGACGAGATCCTCTCATAGTGGTGGAGTGTTGTGACGCCCCAAGACCGGAGCTTCAGTTGCCTTCCAGGGTTTCCGAGTTTTGTCGTGTGATTTGTTTTGTTTGTGCATTGCTCATGTCATCTCTTGCATTGCATCATGTCATCATGCCATCATGCCATTCAATTTTTGCAACTCATCTGAATAAATTGTATGGATTTTTCGATCCATTTAAATCGAGGGATATTCACATGGTGACTTCTCTTTATAACATACCCTCCCAATATTATTAGGGAGCTATATTAAATATCCCATTAATTTGGAATCATCATAACACACTTGCAAAAATCCCAATGCCTTTCATTATTTCTACTCTTGGCCTCTAACTTTGTCACTTGTCCTTTCAACATTTTTCCGGAGCTCTACCAAAAACTCTCAACATTTTTGGAAACTCCTAGAACCTACCCTAGTTCAAACCTTTTGAATTAAATTCAAAGAAATTTGAATTTATTCTTTCAATCTTGGTCTTTCCTAATTTTCTCGGACCTAACATTTTTTTTGAGTCCGGGAAATTTATTCGTGAGTCCAACTTTGCTCCCTAAACCCCCCTCTTCATTTATTTTTTCTTCTCTTGTTTTCTGTTAAAGAATATAGAAGAGAGAGAGAGAGCCCAGCCGGCCCCTGGTTTTTCCCTCCTCCACCAGGCCGGCCTCTATGGCCCAAGGCCTCCCTGGCCCATCTGCAGCCTAAGCAGGCCCAGCCGCCCCACCGACCTAACCCTAGCATCCTCCCGATCCCCTCGCTCTCTCCCTCGATGGCCGATCCCTCCAACACAGACACCCCCGCCCGATCCCTCGTCGCCTCCTTCCCTCGATCCCATCTCCTCGCTCCCTCCCTCGCCGCCTCTCTTCTCCACCCCGCGCCCGATCCCCTCGGCCTCCTCCTCCTAGCGCCTTGCCAGGCATCTCGCCGACCTGCGCCACCTCGTCGCCGTCCGTGCCTCCTTGGTCCTCCCGGGCTCTGCCTGGCGCCCCAAGGAGCCGCCGACCCCTGCCATGACGCCGCCGTGTTGCCGCCTCCGCCGGGTCCAGCCGCCCTCGACAACTCGCCCGCCTCCGTTCGGCTCGCCACGGGCCAGACCTCGCCTGCCGTGCCGGTGCCCTCCTCGTCGCCTGGCCGCCGCCCCGCCCGGTTGCTCGCGGCCTCGCCCCAGCCGTCCCCTCTGCTCCGCCCGTCGCCTCCGCTCCACCTCCTGCCCGACGCCATGGCCGCCATGGAGTCCCACCGCCAGGGACCAGATGGGCCCCTGCCCGCCTCTGCCTCGTTCAAGCAGGTGGAGGAAGCATTTCTTCGCCCCTCCCGTTGCTGCCAAGGCTCGAAACCAGGGAAGCCCGAGGAGACCGTGCAACCACGCGGATTCGCCGAGTACGACTACTCATGGGACCCGCTGTTCATCTACGTGCATGTCCGACTATACCTGCGGATGGATTTCGTCAAGTACCACGACGATCAAGCATAGTACCTCTACGCTTGCCTTGTACATCTACCGTCACCAAGACCCGTTTGTGGATTTCGCAAGTTCAACGGTGAACCCGAAGCCCTCGGATTCGTCAAGTCCGTAGCTGCAAGTACCACTCCGAACCATGTACGACGACCGTCGCGAAAACCCGTGAACCATGTACGACGACCGTCGCCGAAAACCCGTGGAACGTGTACAACTACCGTCGCCAAGAGACGTGTAACGGAACCGCAAGTTCGACTACCTTCGTGTACCACTACTCCGATGACGAGATGTACCACTACCCTCGAACGTGAACAACGACTTCCCCACGCCGTGTACGACTACTTCCTCGACGATCATCGCGAGAACGTCTACTTCCATCTACTTCCTCGACAACTCGACCGCCCCGAGTGCTCGTTTGGAGGTATAACCCGTGACGACCGCCGTGATCGAATCATCCTTGCGATGCCCCCTTTTGCCATTCTACCGTTCCGTGGGAACCCGTATCCGGATCACCCCACCATCTTGCATGACTCGCTCGTCACGCTTTCCTTTGTATCGGTATCTCAATCGAGTTATCGGAACCGATAATGTTGCCGTGGCATCATTTTCGGATTCGCTGTCGTGGCACCCTTTCTTCCACCACGGTGACATAATGCTTCATCATGCTCATGTTAACGTTTTCATAAATTGCATAAACTTGCACATGTCATCCGTGATCATGATAACAACATTTAAATGTTTATAATTGTTGGTTGCATTAATTTGCTTAAATGCCATGCTAAAATGATTTATTTCATAACTAAATAACCGTAACTTCGGATTTAAATAAATTATATATGTAATTGGGGTAGAAAAATGCCTAGTTTAACATGGTAGCATTTCTTTGCATGTTTAACAACTCTAAAATATGCTTTAGGTCAGATCTGTACCGAATCCATAATTTGCATATGGGGTTTTTCCGGAATTGTTGTTTCTTGTTTCCGGCCTCATTTAAACTTGCCTAGATAGGTAGTTTCATTATGCTTCACCTCTTGCCATGTTTAATAACATTTAATATTGTTGAGTACCTAATCGGGAGAGAACTAAATAAATGTTGTGAAGTTTCGTCAATATGCAATTCGTTGCATATTGAGCTCCACTTAATTTGTAGTGTTGTTTGTCGCTCTTTTGCCATGCCATGTTATTTAAACGGACATGCATCATACTTGTTTGTGCATCATGACATGTTTATGTGATGGTTGTTTACTATGTTGTTTGCTTCTTTCGGTTTGCTTCTCTCGTTAGCTTCGGTTTTCGTTCGGAGTTGTGAGGATTCATTCGACTTCGTCCGCTTGTCTTCTTCATGGACTCGTTCTTCTTCCTTGCGGGATTTCGTGCAAGATGACCATACCCTCGAAATCACTTCTATCTTTGCTTGCTAGTTGCTCGCTCTTTTGCTATGCCTATGCTGCGATGCCTACCACTTGCTATATCATGCCACCCACATTGCCATGTCAAACCTCTAACCATCCTCTCCTAGCAAACCGTTGTTTGGCTATGTTACCGCTTTGCTCAGCCCTCTTATAGCGTTGTTAGTTGCGGTGAAGATGAAGTTTGTTCCTTGTTGAACATGGAGATGTTGTTCCTTGTTGGAACATGTTTACTTGTTGGGATATCACAATATATCTTATTTAATTAATGCATCTATATACTTGGTAAAGGGTGGAAGGCTCGGCCTTATGTCAGTGTTTTGTTCCACTCTTGCCGCCTAGTTTCCGTCATATCGGTGTTATGTTCCCGGATTTTTGCGTCCCTAACGCGGTCGGGTGATTTATGGGACCCCTTGACAGTTCGCTTTGAATAAGACTTTTCCAGAAGGCCCAACATTGGTTTTACCATTTGCTTCACCACCACCTACATTTCCCTTGGGAGTAATTAACCCAAGGGTCATCTTTATTTAGCCCCCGGCCAATGCTTGTCTAAGTGTTGGTCCAAACTAGAGCCACTTGCGGTGCCGCCCGAGGCAACTTGGGGTATCGCGGTTGCCGTCAGACGATCGCTCATCCGGTCGTGGCTCGAGACGAGATACGCTGCTGCTACTATCGTGGGTGTCGCACGCCGGAGGTCTTGCTGGTCTTGTTTTATTGCTGTGAAATGTCTTGTAGCCGGAGTCCGAGACTGATCGGGCTTCCCGGGAGAAGGTCTATTCTTCGTTGATCGCGAGAGCTTATCATGGGCTGTTGGGACACCCTGCAGGGTTTGAACTTTCAAAGCCGTGCCCGCATGTTATGTGGCAGATGGGAATTTGTTAATGTCCGTTGTAGAAAACCGAAGTTGATCTTAATTAAAATACACCAACCGTGTGTAACCGTGAGTGTCTCTTTTCGGGTTGATCGAAGGAGAACACGGTTTCGGGTTATGTCGACGTAAGTAGGAGTTCAGGATCACTTCTTGATCATAGCTGTTCGACCGTGCGTTTTGCTTTTCTCTTCTCGCTCTCATTTGCGTTTGTAGCCACCATATATGCTAGTCGCTTGCTGCAGCTCTACCTCACTACTCTGTCCTACCTTTAAGCTTAAATAGTCTTGATCTCGCGGGTGTGAGATTGCTGAGTCCCGTGACTCACGTGATACTTCCAAACCAGTTTGCGGTGCCGATGAAACTGCAGGTGATGCACCGAGCTCAAGGAGGAGCTCGATGAAGATCTTGTTCATTGTGTTGTTTCGTTTCATCGATCAAGAGTGGAGCCAGTTGGGACGATCGGGGATCTGTGTAGCATTTGGGGTAGTCTTCTTTTATTTTGGTTCCGTAGTCGGACCTTGATTGTATCTGTATGATGTAATGTTTTACTCATGTATTGTGTGAAGTGGCGATTGTAAGCCAACTATGTATCTCTTTCCCTTATGTATTACATGGGTTGTGTGAAGATTACCTCACTTGCGACATTGCTTTCAATGCGGTTATGCCTCTAAGTCGTGCTTCGACACGTGGGAGATATAGCCGCATCGAGGCGTTCAAGTTGGTATCGAGCCTTCCCGACTTAGGAGCCCCCTACTTGATTGTTTGCTGGCGTTGTTGAGTCTAGAACGGAAAATGTTTTGAGTCTTAGGATTATATATATCGGAGAGTAGGATTCTTTTTACTCCCCAGTCCCTTCGCCGCTCTGGTGAGGTATCCCGACGAGAGTTTTGATTTTCTCTCCTCAAATTTCACTAAAATTTTTTTAGGATCACGTGGGTATCTTGGAATCGTTCGATGGTTTTGTGACGAGAACATTGTTCTTGGTGCCTCCCGACATTTAGGGGTTGTGGCAGTGTCCCGGGAGTTGAGCTCGAGGTGTTGTCGCCACAATTTTATCGCTGCAGTTCGAATACCGAGTTTTACCGACATCGAAATCTCTTTTGTGCAGTTGTTGGTGAGATAACCCCGATAGCCCAAGATTGTGGCGAAAAGGGAGTATTGCCATGACTTGTATAACGGATGTTTTTCAAGGTCGAGGTACACGATTTCGAAGGTTTCTCGGTTATGTGTTGACGGATGGATACAAATGGATCTAGGTATTGTTAGTTTGGGTGATATATTTTGTGTCCCTGTATCCCCAACACCAGATTGCATAACCAGAAAGTTTCGGAGTTTATAGGTGGGAATTCTAGTAGCTTACGTGATATCTTTCCGATGATGTATGATTTGAGATTGGGGTTCAAAGTTTAGTGGTCCGCCCATTCACGGTCGATTTACAAAGTGGTCGCGAGACGCCTTAAAGAATCCTTGGCTATGCTGATTCGGGACGTCTTGTTTGTCATTCGTGACGTCCGCTATACGTCGTGTCCGTGTGGGCCCCACCACGAACACTTTGGGCGAAATCTCTATCATGTGTTTGTTCCGGCTTATTCTGCAAGCCAAATCCTTTGTTTTGTTCCGTTTTGTGGTATTCAAGTTGCTTCAATGTCAAGTGTTGATTCCATACCTTCCTAAATGGTGTTCTCATATTGTTATGTGAATACTAATCCTTCTTGATCACCGAGCTTGTCATGTCAATTCTTTTCTCAACCGTCGTGCTTTTCTTCAAGTAGAATCCGATCATTCCAACATTCGCAAGATCAATTCTAAGTTTTTTTCTCAACGGTGTTCGTTTCATCCGACCCAAGTTGTTTTGTTTTCCCGGCCTCCCACCCTTTTTCTTCAAGGACTCAGATTTCTTAATCAAGTATCCATTTTGTTGAGTGAAGTTTCTTCATTCTTTTCCTTTAAATGTTTTATCCGGTGATTTCCCATGAAGATGCTCAACATTTTCAAGTTCATCATTCTTCATTTTCGTATTCTTTTCCGTGGATTTAGTTCAAGATTTCGTGTTGATCTTATCCTTTTCCTCTTTTCACAATGCTTTCTCATGCGGTGTATCTCCTAATCATTCACTTCTCGATATTCCTTCGTTCTCGAGTGTTGAAGATATCTCACAAGGGTCGTCTTTTCATTCCAGATCCGCTCAAGTTATTTTGAGGTTGTTATCTCATTCAAGCCATTTAATTCTACCGGCGCAATCTTTATTTCAAGCAATTCTTCAACAATGTTTCTTTTGAGTGGGCCCTAACCCACGTGTCTTTTCGAGTGATCTTACGACTCTTCTAATTCTCCGGAGTTATTCTCAAATTCATTGCAAAGTTTGACGAAGAATGAGTTATCATCACCAAATGTCTTCTCCAAGATCTTCCAAATTCTTTTCATCGTTGGGTCAACCTTTCTAATTTTCATTCCGAGTGCCTCAATAATTCATGGTGATGTTTTCATCGTCATTCTCAACATTTGAAGACCGAAGAAGAGTTTCTCTTAAATCTTGCTCTATTCACTTCAAGATTCATGGTTCTAGTTTGATGCCATCGTCTCATAATTGTTTTTGATTGTGGGAATTCTTTTCACCCATCCGAGCATTTCATGAGTTGTTTCCATTTCTTTCCTCCAAGGCCATCATGTCATAATTCTTCATTCTCAGTGTAGCTACCGTTCTCCAAAACTTACGGTGAATCGCAAATACCTCTAATCAGTTCATGATCTCTTCGTTCTCATGTATCTAAATCCTCTCAAGCATCTTCATTCGTTTTCCAATTCTTCCCGATGAATTGTGCCTTTGCTACGTTCATTCTCAATTATTATGGTGGTTTGTTCAAGAGTTCTCTTCCTTCGTTATCATATA
This sequence comes from Aegilops longissima, assembly GCA_021605205.1. Taxonomy (NCBI): domain Eukaryota; kingdom Viridiplantae; phylum Streptophyta; class Magnoliopsida; order Poales; family Poaceae; genus Aegilops; species Aegilops longissima. Next base: position 132,116,803 of record CM038679.1, on the reverse strand, counting down.
GACTCATTCGTTGTTTCCAAATCCCACCGGTGGTCCCATCAATACCTTCTCAAGTTCGCGCCATATCTATCTTAATCTTTTCTACGGGAATAAGTAGTATGCCAAATCCATTGCTTGTCATCAATTTAATTGGTGAAGGATGAGCATAATGTAATTCTTATTCTTGTTTCATCGAGTAAGTTCAATTCCTTATTCCGGAGGATCATCAAAATTCTTGATTTCAATTGTTCATCTTTCTTTCCGGAGTTCCAAGCTTTCTCGGTTATATCATTTTATAGCTTCATCTTATCACTGCAAGGTTTCACCTTGTATTTGCAACTTGTCTTTCTTTTATCATCCTTTTGTTTACCGGAGTTCTTCATGGAGGTTCTACATGGTGGTTCGTCAAGGATTCTTTTCATTTCTCCAATTGTTCATCAAGATTTCTCTCGGAGTTAAGATCCGTCAAGCCATACTCAAAATTGAACATGGTGCTCAACACATGTTTTGTTTTGAGGAGTTCAAGTATTCTTCTTCTTGCATTTCGAAGTGCAATTCTTTCTACCTTATCTCTTGAGGTGGTGTTATGTCATTCTCGACAATTTGAGTTCGTGTTTCATGATTCACATGTTGTCAAGAATGAGGTATTTTAAATCCATCAATCTCTTCATTGGAGTTGTCTTGGGCTATATTTCACCTAAAGCTTTCCCTAAGGATTGTTGCTATTTATGGTGCTTATTAATGACCCAAGTTCTTCATTTGTCCTCTCGGTGAAATAAGTTTCCCGTCTCCTTGTTGTTATCAATCCAATCAATTGTTTTCGTTAGTGGCAGATTTTCACCTCATAATTTTGAGATGTTTTCATAAGCCCACTACAAGCTTATTCTTATCGTTGTTGTTTTCAAACAACTCCGTTCAATTCTTCTTTGCAAGGATGCTTTCCAAGCTCAGTTGTGGCAGAAGTTGTCATTTTCTTCTCCGTCCCTTTATCCCAACGGTCTAACTTCTATTCCTTTTTGTTACGGAGGCATTGTGATGTTGTGCTCTTGACCCATCATCTTCTTTTGTCAAGATCATGTTCTTTTTCTTGCTTATCCATTTAACCGGAGTGTCATGTTTTCATTCGAGTTCTCTCATCTTATCAAGTTTTCCTTCTTCTTTTAGTCGGAGTGCTGCCCAAATCTTATCAATCTTATTCCTTGTCTATCTAGTTTTAACCGGAGTGCTTTCAATATCTATTTTATCACTTAACCTCTTGGTTCTCGTCGTATCCCTTATTCCTCTTTTCTAACAGAGTGTTTTCAACTTTCTTCATCTTCATTGTTTTCTTTCTTTCATTTTGTTCAACCTCTCAAGGTTCTTTGGTTTCACTCGTTTGTCGGTGAAGCAACTTTGTTTTACCTCTTCCTCTGCCGTTTTTTCTCCGGTGCCATCCTAGATCTCGGGACGAGATCCTCTCATAGTGGTGGAGTGTTGTGACGCCCCAAGACCGGAGCTTCAGTTGCCTTCCAGGGTTTCCGAGTTTTGTCGTGTGATTTGTTTTGTTTGTGCATTGCTCATGTCATCTCTTGCATTGCATCATGTCATCATGCCATCATGCCATTCAATTTTTGCAACTCATCTGAATAAATTGTATGGATTTTTCGATCCATTTAAATCGAGGGATATTCACATGGTGACTTCTCTTTATAACATACCCTCCCAATATTATTAGGGAGCTATATTAAATATCCCATTAATTTGGAATCATCATAACACACTTGCAAAAATCCCAATGCCTTTCATTATTTCTACTCTTGGCCTCTAACTTTGTCACTTGTCCTTTCAACATTTTTCCGAGCTCTACCAAAACTCTCAACATTTTGGAAACTCCTAGAACCTACCCTAGTTCAAACCTTTTGAATTAAATTCAAAGAAATTTGAATTTATTCTTTCAATCTTGGTCTTTCCTAATTTTCTCGGACCTAACATTTTTTTGAGTCCGGAAATTTATTCGTGAGTCCAACTTTGCTCCCTAAACCCCCTCTTCATTTATTTTTCTTCTCTTGTTTTCTGTTAAAGAATATAGAAGAGAGAGAGAGCCCAGCCGCCCCTGGTTTTTCCCTCCTCCACCAGGCCGGCCTCTATGGCCCAAGGCCTCCCCCGGCCCATCTGCAGCCTAAGCAGGCCCAGCCCCACCGACCTAACCCTAGCATCCTCCCGATCCCTCGCTCTCTCCCTCGATGGCCGATCCTCCAGCCAGACACCCCTGCCCGATCCCTCGTCGCCTCCTTCCCTCGATCCCATCTCCTCGCTCCCTCCCTCGCCGCCTCTCTTCTCCACCCCTGCGCCGATCCCCCTCGGCCTCCTCCTCCTAGCGCGCCGCCAGGCATCTCGCCGACCTGCGCCACCTCGTCGCCGTCCGTGCCTCCTTGGTCCTCCGGGCTCCTGCCTTGGCGCCCCAAGGAGCGCCGACCCCTGCCATGACGCCGCCCGTTTGCCGCCTCCGCCGGGTCCAGCCGCCCTCGACAACTCGCCCGCCTCCGTTCGGCTCGCCACGGGCCAGACCCCCTCGCCCTGCGCCGTGCGGTGCCCTCCTCGTCGCTGCCGCCCGCCTGCCCGGCCGGTTGCTGCGGCCTCGCCCCAGCCGTCCCCTCTGCTCCGCCTGTCGCCTCCGCTCCACCTCCTGCCCGACGCCATGGCCGCCATGGAGTCCCACCGCCAGGGACCAGATGGGCCCTGCCCGCCTCTGCCTCGTTCAAGCGGGGTGGAGGAAGCATTCTGTTCGCCCCTCCGCTGCTGCCAAGGCTCGAAACCAGGAAGCCCGAGGAGACCGTGCAACTACGCGGATTCGCCGAGTACGACTACTCATGGGACCCGTCAAGTTCATCTACGTGCATGTCCGACTATACCTGCGGATGGATTTCGTCAAGTACCACGACGACCGAAGCATAGTACCTCTACGTTTGCCTTGTACATCTACCGTCACCGAAGACCCGTTTGTGGATTTCGTCAAGTTCAACGGTGAACCCCGAAGCCCTCGGATTCGTCAAGTCCGTAGCTGCAAGTACCACTCCGAACCATGTACGACGACCGTCGCCGAAAACCCGTGAACCATGTACGACGACCGTCGCCGAAAACCCGTGAAACGTGTACAACTACCGTCGCCGAAGACCTGTGTAACGGAACCGTCTGTTCGACTACCTTCGTGTACCACTACTCCGATGACGAGATGTACCACTACCTCGAACGTGAACAACGACTTCCCCCACGCCGTGTACGACTACTTCCTCGATGATCATCGCGAGAACGTCTACTTCCATCTACTTCCTCGACAACTCGACCCGTCCGAGTGCTCGTTTGAGGTATAACCCGTGACGACCGCCGTGATCGAATCATCCTTGCGATGCCCCCTTTGCCATTCTACTGCTCCGTGGGAACCCGTATCCGGATCACCCCACCATCTTGCATGACTCGCTTCGTCACGCTTTCCTTTGTATCGGTATCTCAATCGAGTTATCGGAACCGATAATGTTGCCGTGGCATCATTTTCGGATTCGTTGTCGTGGCACCCCTTTCTTCCACCACGGTGACATAATGCTTCATCATGCTCATGTTAACGTTTTCATAAATTGCATAAACTTGCACATGTCATCCGCATCATGATAACAACATTTAAATGTTTATAATTGTTGGTTGCATTAATTTGCTTAAATGCCATGCTAAAATGATTTATTTCATAACTAAATAACCGTAACTCGGATTTAAATAAATTATATATGTAATTGGGGTAGAAAAATGCCTAGTTTAACATGGTAGCATTTCTTTGCATGTTTAACAACTCTAAAATATGCTTTAGGTCAGATCTGTACCGAATCCATAATTTGCATATGGGGTTTTTCCGGAATTGTTGTTTCTTGTTTCCGGCCTCATTTAAACTTGCCTAGATAGGTAGTTTCATTATGCTTCACCTCTTGCCATGTTTAATAACATTTAATATTGTTGAGTACCTAATCGGGAGAGAACTAAATAAATGTTGTGAAGTTTCGTCAATATGCAATTCGTTGCATATTGAGCTCCACTTAATTTGTAGTGTTGTTTGTCGCTCTTTTGCCATGCCATGTTATTTAAACCGGACATGCATCATACTTGTTTGTGCATCATGACATGTTTATGTGATGGTTGTTTACTATGTTGTTTGCTTCTTTCCGGTTTGCTTCTCTCGTTAGCTTCCGTTGCGTCCGGAGTTGTGAGGATTCATTCGACTTCGTCCGCTTGTCTTCTTCATGGACTCGTTCTTCTTCCTTGGATTTCAGGCAAGATGACCATACCCTCGAAATCACTTCTATCTTTGCTTGCTAGTTGCTCGCTCTTTTGCTATGCCTATGCTGCGATGCCTACCACTTGCTATATCATGCCACCCACATTGCCATGTCAAACCTCTAACCATCCTCTCCTAGCAAACCGTTGTTTGGCTATGTTACCGCTTTGCTCAGCCCTCTTATAGCGTTGTTAGTTGCAGGTGAAGATGAAGTTTGTTCCTTGTTGAACATGGAGATGTTGTTCCTTGTTGGAACATGTTTACTTGTTGGGATATCACAATATATCTTATTTAATTAATGCATCTATATACTTGGTAAAGGGTGGAAGGCTCGGCCTTATGTCCTGGTGTTTTGTTCCACTCTTGCCGCTTCTAGTTTCCGTCATATCGGTGTTATGTTCCCGGATTTTGCGTCCCTAACGCGGTCGGGTGATTTATGGGACCCCTTGACAGTTCGCTTTGAATAAGACTTTTCCAAAGAAGGCCCAACATTGGTTTTACCATTTGCTTCACCACCACCTACATTTCCTTGGGAGTAATTAACCCAAGGGTCATCTTTATTTAGCCCCCGGCCAATGCTTGTCTAAGTGTTGGTCCAAACTAGAGCCACTTGCGGTGCCGCCCGAGGCAACTTGGGGTATCGTCGGTTGCCGTCAGACGATCTGCTCATCCGGTCGTGGCTCGAGACGAGATACGCTGCTACTATCGAGTGTTGTCGGACGCGCGGGAGGTCTTGCTGGTCTTGTTTTATTGCTGTGAAATGTCTTGTAGCCGGAGTCCGAGACTGATCGGGCTTCCGGGAGAAGGTCTATTCTTCGTTGATCGCGAGAGCTTATCATGGGCTAAGTTGGGACACCCCTGCAGGGTTTGAACTTTCGAAAGCCGTGCCCGCGGTTATGTGGCAGATGGGAATTTGTTAATGTCCGGTTGTAGAAAACCCGAAGTTGATCTTAATTAAAATACACCAACCGTGTGTGTAACCGTGAGTGTCTCTTTTCGGGGTTGATCGAAAGGAGAACACGGTTTCTGGGTTATGTCTGACGTAAGTAGGAGTTCAGGATCACTTCTTGATCATAGCTGTTCGACCGTGCCTTGCTTTTCTCTTCTCGCTCTCATTTGCGTTTGTAGCCACCATATATGCTAGTCGCTTGCTGCAGCTCTACCTCACTACTCTGTCCTACCTTTAAGCTTAAATAGTCTTGATCTCGCGGGTGTGAGATTGCTGAGTCCCCGTGACTCACAGATACTTCCAAACCAGTTTGCAGGTGCCGATGAAACCGTGCAGGTGATGCACCTGAGCTCAAGGAGGAGCTCGATGAAGATCTTGTTCATTGTGTTGTTTCGTTTCATCGATCAAGAGTGGAGCCAGTTGGGACGATCGGGATCTGTGTAGCATTTGGGGTAGTCTTCTTTTATTTTGGTTCCGTAGTCGGACCTTGATTGTATCTGTATGATGTAATGTTTTACTCATGTATTGTGTGAAGTGGCGATTGTAAGCCAACTATGTATCTCTTTCCCTTATGTATTACATGGGTTGTGTGAAGATTACCTCACTTGCGACATTGCTTTCAATGCGGTTATGCCTCTAAGTCGTGCTTCGACACGTGGGAGATATAGCCGCATCGAGGGCGTTTCACTTCATCCTCAGTGTGGTGGCTCCACTGAACCTTGCAAAACTTGATAACCTTGCTGCGAGTAACTCTGCTGGTATAATCGAGAATCTTGACTGGTTTCTCCTCATATGTCAAATCATCCTTCAACTGAATTGCTTCAAGTGGTACTGTATCTCTTAACGGTATCTCTGCTATCTCGGAGTGACATTTCTTCAGCTGAGAAACATGGAATACATCATGAACTCCTGACAGTCCCTCTGGCAATTCCAGTTTATAAGCAACTTCTCCCAAGCGTTGCAAGATCCTATACGGTCCAACGAAACGTGGTGCTAACTTTCCTTTAACTCCAAATCGCTTAACTCCTCGAAGTGGGGATACTCTAAGATAAACTCTGTCTCCAACTTCATATTCTATCGCCTTGCGTTTTGAATCCGCATAGCTTTTCTGCCTGGACTGGGCTACCTTGAGCCTATCGCGAATCAACTTAACCTTCTGTTCAGACTCCTTGATCAAATCTGGTCCAAACAACTGACGGTCTCCAACTTCGTCCCATGATAACGGTGTCCTGCACCTCCTTCCGCATAAAGCCTCGAAGGTGCCATCTTCAAGCTGGTTTGGTTACTGTTGTTATAAGAAAACTCTGCATAAGGCAAGTTATCATCCCAACTAGATCCATAATCTAGTGCACAAGCTCTCAGCGTATCCTCCAAAATCTGATTGACTCTCTCAGTCTGTCCATCGGTCTGTGGGTGGAAAGTTGTACTGAATTCCAGCCTGGTTCCCAATGTTTCGTGCAACTGATTCCAAAACTTTGAGGTAAATTGGGTTCCTCTATCTTATACGATACTCCTCGGAACTCCGTGCAAACACACAATTCTGGTCATGTATATCTTTGCCAACTTAGCACTGCTATAGGTAGTCTTGACTGGAATGAAATGAGCTACCTTCGTCAAGCGGTCGACTATAACCCAAATCGAGTCATAGCCTGAACGAGTCTTTGGCAAACCTGTGATGAAATCCATGCCTAGTTTATCCCACTTCCATTCGGGTATCGGCAATGGTTGCAACAATCTTGCGGCTTCGATGTTCTCGCCTTCACTCTTTGACAAACATCACAAACTGCTACATACTCGCAATATCTTTCTTCATTCCGTCCACCGTAACGTTTCCTTCAAATCTAAATACATCTTGGTATTTCGGTGAATCGAGTAGGGTGAATCATGTGCTTCTTGCAAAATCAACTTCCTGATCTCCGGGTCATTTGGCACGTAAACACGGTCCTCAAACCATAAGGTATCGTGCTCATCCTCACGAAATCCCTTTGCTTTTCCTTCGCCCATTTTCTCCTGTATAGAGGCAATTTCCTTGTCTGCCTTTTGAGCTTCTCTGATTTTGTTCATTAACGTAGACTGAATCTCCAATGTTGCTACATAGCCTCTCGGGACTATTTCCAAACATAGTTCTCGAAGGTCCTCGGCTAACTCCTTGGGTATCTCTCCCATCATTAATGTATTGACGTGGCTCTTACGGCTCAATGCGTCTGCTACAACGTTAGCTTTCTAGGGGTGATAATGCAATCTCATATCATAATCCTTAATAAGCTCCAACCATCTCCTCTGTCTGAGATTTAATTCCTTCTGTGTGAAGATGTACTTCAAACTCTTGTGATCCGTGTACACCTCACAATGATTTCCAATGAGAAAATGTCTCCATGTCTTCAATGCATGCACAACGGCTGCTAACTCCAAATCATGGGTGGCATAATTCAACTCATGAGGCTTAAGCTATCGTGAAGCATACGAAACAACTCTTCCTTCCTGCATAAGCACTGCTCCAAGTCCTCGACGTGAAGCGTCGCAATACACCTCATAATCCTTGGTCTGATCTGGCAAAATTAACACTGGTGAGGTAACCAATCTTTTCTTCAACTCCTGAAAGCTTATCTCACAATCCTCAGTCCATATGAACTTGGTATCCATTTTCAGCAATTCCGTCATAGGCTTTGCAATCCTTGAGAAATTCTCAATGAATCTTCGGTAGTATCCTGCGAGTCCAAGGAAACTCCGAATCTCTCCAACTGTCGTTGGTGCTTCCCATTTGGTTACGGTCTCAACCTTTATGGGGTCAACTGCTATCCCTTCTCCGGATATAACATGTCCAAGAAATCCAACTTCCTTTAGCCAAAACTCACATTTGCTGAACTTGGCATATAAGCGATGTTCCTTAGTTTCTCCGTAACCAATCGCAAATGTTCCTTATGTTCCTCTTCATTCTTGAGAAAAGCAAAATATCATCTATGAACACCACGATTTAACTTATCCAAAAACTCCATAAACACTTTGTTCATCAGGTTCATGAAATAGGCGGTAGCGTTAGTCGGTCCAAATGACATAACGGTATATTCATACAGTCCATATCTCGTGGTAAATGCTGTCTTAGGTATGTCCTGCTCTCGAATCTTCAACTAATGGTACCCTGATCGCAAATCGATCTTGGAAAACACTTTAGCTCCTTGCAAACGATCAAACATATCATTTATCATTGGTAGTGGGTACTTGTTCTTGATTGTTACTTCATTTAAACCACGATAGTCTACAACCATCCTTAATGATCCGTCCTTCTTCTCTACTAGAAGTACGGGTGATCCCCAAGGCGAAGAACTTGGGCGTATATAACCTTTATCCAATAGCTCCTTAATCTGCTTCTTGATTTCCGCCAAATCCTGTGCGGGCATCTTGTATGGTCGCTTCGATATTGGTCCTGTACCTGGCAAAAGCTCAATCAAAAACTCAATGTCTCTATCCGGTGGCATTCCTGGCAATTCCTCAGGAAATACATCAGGGAAATCCTTCACCACTGGCACCTCTTCCTGCACAACTCCTGATAAAGAATTTACTTGATTCCTATTTGGTCCATGTCGCGATACATACCTAATCCTTCTTCCTTTTGGTGTTGTGAGCAAAATCGTCTTACTGGCGCAATCGATGTTTCCCCCATACATCGACAGCCAATCCATACCAAGAATCACATCCAATCCTGGGGATTCTAAAATGATCAAATCCGTCGGGAACACATGCCTTCCTATCCTTAATGGCACTTGAAAACATCCTTGTCTGGCCATATACTCCGCTCCTGGTGAGCTTACTAGCATAGGGGTTTTAAGAATCTGAGTAGGCAGGCTATACTTTTCTACAAATCCCCTTGATATGTATGAATGCGTTGCACCGGTATCGAAAAGAACTAGTGCAGTAAATGATTTAACCAAAACTTACCGATTACTGCATCGGGCTGATCTTCAACCTCCTCCACATCAATGTGGTTCACCTGTCCCCTGTTGAAAGGGTTTGGCTTCTTTCCAGAGCTTCCATTTCCACCTTGGCCTTCGGGACATTCATTTGCATAATGTCCGGTCTTGGAACACTTGTAACAGGTGACATGGCTCAGGTCTTTCTTGGTTGGGGTTGATGGTGTGGTCGGTTCGCCGTTGCTTCCTCCATTCCCATTACCATTTTTGTGGCCATTATGGTTGTGCGAACTACCTCCTCCATGGGTATGCTGAAACTGAACTCCCTGTTTAGGGGTATATCGGGGCTTCTGCTGGGCTCCAGAGTTATATTTCCCCTGCCCATACTTCCTCTTGCGATTCTCAATTTGCTGCTGCTTTCCTTCAATCATGAGGGCACGGTCTACCAACTCCTGGTAGTTATTGAAACTTGCTACCATCAACTGCATGCTTAACTCATCATTCAGTCCTTCCAGAAACTTCTCCTGCTTAGCTGCATCTGTAACAACGTCATCTGGGGCATAACATGCTAACTTACTAAAATCATCCACATCCGCCAACAGTCCTTCCTCCTTGGCGTAAGTTGCGAAACTCACGCTTCTTCATGGCCATAGCTCCCGCTTTGAGACATGGGCAGTGTGGAAAGCTTGTTGAAACCGATCCCATGTGGCGGTGTCTCTGAGGGTAAGTGGCTGTAAAATTCTCCCACCATGCTGCTGCGGGTCCTTCAAGCTGGTGCGCAGCAAACTTCACCTTCTCTCCATCTGTACATCCTGCAGTGGTCAGCTCCCTCCCTACCTTATGGAGCCAATCATCTGCTACTATCGGCTCGGTGCTACTGGAAAACACCGGCGGGTTCAGCCTTAAGAAACGTGTCAAGTGATCCGCAGGTGGCGGTGGCGGTGGGTTGTTGTTGTTGCCTTGGTTCTGTACCAATGTTTGGATCAAAGTGTTACATTCTTTGAATCAACTGGGTGATCTCTGGCGGGAAAACAAACCCGGGTCGCGGCTCTGGAGGCATCTGATGGGTATAGAAAAGATGAGAAATTAAGAATAGAGTGAGGTCTAAGGAGAAAACACTACCCAAATGTATATGAGCAAATGCACACAAAATCACTTCATTCAATTCAAACAAAGGGCTTACAACAATCTAACTATCGCAAAAGTGCATGTACTATGATGTTACATCGAGGTAATACTATTAATATGTGGGGGTCATCTATTAATTTGAACCGGTGGAAGACTCCATGATGTCTGCTCCAGCTTCGTCTTCAAAGTCGGGTTCACTTGGATCCGAATCGGTGTCGTCGATGATGATGTAGTTGCTCGGACAGCCGACGTACTTGTCTTCATTCTTGAGCGCCAATTTCTTCTTGAGTTCTTCAATCTCATATTTAAGATCGTTATTGTGTCTTGCTACAGCTACGATCTCGTCGATGTAGTCCTTACGTGTAGACTTTAGCTCTCCTTCAAGTTCGATGATCCTTCCCTTCGCATCCTTGAATTCGATCATATCATTGCACATCTGGTTCTCCTGGCGTCGAATGTGCTGGTTTAACTCCTGGATGAAAGCTGCAATGGATCTATCCTTCTTGGTGCTGACTATCTCCCATTCTTCATCTCGGCGTCCGCAAATCTGATAGATGGTGTCCTTGAGGTCTTGGTAAACTTCTCCAATGCGTCCCATGGTGATATGAGCTGCCATGCTCTTTCCCAGACTCCAGGTTGGTGCACTGAAAACACTATCTATGGGCCTGGTGATTGGGGCGAATGTCCTTCCCGGAACGTGAGCTTGAATCTTCCAGCGCTCTTCTTCAGGCAGAGTGGCGTTGAAAGTCCCGGTGAAGCTTGGTAGTCCAATGTTCAAGTACTTGGTGACTTCCTTCAAGTGAAATCCAAAAGGTGTGCCTTCATCTGGTTGGGCGTACTTGATCTTCGCGTCCTTCATCCTAAAAGAGTAGAAAAGATGAGGAGTTAGAAAATGGGAAGAGGAGTAGTGATCTATGGTTTTAACTTAGTGGTCGTGTCCCTACGATCAGTGTGCTCGATACCATCTCTCAGAGCGACCCGACCGAATGGATCAAGTCTCTCGTGCTCATGTGTCATCCTGGATCAAGAATGCCGACACCACACAAGACTTGAAGGATTTATAACAGAGTAGCAATCACACACTTATTACATCGTTGCCCAAAGAGGACTTATTGCAATAAATATGGCTTAAGGCCATCTAGTAACGATAACAGCGGAAGACTTGGAAGATAAGTGAGTCCATCAACTCCAGTGCATCATCGAGTATAGAACCACGACCTAAAGCACCTTACTCGTCGTTCGAAAAGTCTGCAACATGAAAGTTGCAGCCCAAAACGGGTCAAGACATGGAATATCTTTGGCAATGTAACACATAGAGAATATTGAATGATAAGCCTGTACTACATGCATATGTGGCTGGTGGAAAGGCTCTAGGGTTACTGATTTTGCATAAAGCTAGTTTTTCCCTATCGCAAAGGAATAAATTTGTTTAACTATCATGGTGGTTGTTAAACATTGAGAATGGTTGACACATCCTCAATCCCAATTAAAGGTACTCATTAAAAATCCAAAATATTAATTAGAGTAACATGTTGAGATTCACATGATATTCAAGTACTAGATACTCAAGATGTCCATAACCGGGACACGGCTAATCATGATTAGTTTGTACACTCTGCAGAGGTTTGCGCACTTTTCCCCACAAGACTCGATCGCCTCCGTTTGGTTTCTCGTACTACATGGTGTTTGAGAGACGGATGACCGAGACATAGTCTTTCAGAAGCGCTAGCACCTTACGATGGGTAGACCGGTACACCTACATCCCCTACATCTGCTAGTCCACCACTATAAGAGTTCGCACGACTTAGTCAACTATACCAGAGCCCATAATGGCTTGTGGCTGCACACAGAAGTTACTAGTTTGAATAATCTCATGATCCCTTTGAGCCTGGGTGGCGGTCCGAAGAAAAACAGGCAAGTCCTGATGGAAACCAGGTGCCTCAATCCACCCAGATGTGTGTTTAAGTTGCCACCTTAAATAAACCATTAATTTAACAATCTCACATCTGTCATGGAATACACTCACCCAATCCACGTCTACTAGCATAGCATGGCATAATAAGCAAACGTAGAAGTAACTCCCAAAGGTTTCATAAGTAAAACAGGTAATAGGTACTACCTCAATCTACTTCCCATCCCACAATTTATTTAGATCCTAATCATGCAAGTGTTTGAGGATGGATCTAATGCATAAAAACTGGGTGGTAGAAAAAAAATATGATCAAGTGTTACTTGCCTTGCTGATGATCCGCGAAACCTAGAGATTCGAAGTAACAAGCGGCGCACTCTGGGTGATCTATCACAGACAAACAACAAGCATACAATAAGTACTCATCTAATGCACGGGTAAATCTCGAATAAAAGATCTGACCAGAAATTTCAACTTAAGAACCCTGGTTGCAAAAAAAAAATGAATCAAACAAAACAACGGAAAACAACCGGCGGAAGATAACAGCTCGGTTCTAGCAAGTTGAAACTAGGTCAAATTTTACAGTAGCAAAACTTTGTTTAAGTTGATTAGTCGGAACGGCGGTTTCGAAACGAAACTCCAGCCGCTTGAATCACCTGATTCCGAAAAACGAGCGAGAAGGTAAACTAGAACGAAGATCGGATCTGAAATCGCGATCGGAAAATAGCGGAATAAATCCGTTAAAGAAAATGGCGAACGGTCAAACGAACGGACGTTTGTTAACCGGAAATAACCGGTGATCTCGTTCGTTAAGACGAACGGTCCGGCGAACGCTCGCTAAACAAAGCCGGAAATAAAACCGATCTAGGGTTTCGAAAATAAAACCGAACAACGGAAAGAAAACCGGAATGGTTTTTATAAAAAAAAAACCGAACCGAGGGGAGGGTGGCGCGGCGCGGCTACCTCGACGAGGTGGGGCTCGAGGCGACGGCTAGGGGCGACAATGGCGCAAAGGCGGCGCGGCGCAAGCGGCGGCGGCAAGGGCGCAAGGGCGGCGCAAGGAAGTGGCGGCGGGCGGCTGCGGGTTGGGGGCGCAAGGGGCGGCGGCGATGCGGGTTGGGGAGGAGAGGGGGTGAGGGGTATTTAAAGAGGGGGAGTAGCTTGGGGAGGGGGCAAGCAAGGAGGAGGAGGAGTCCTCCTCGGACTCGGCAATGGCGGCGGAGGTGCAGGCGCCTGGTGGCATGAGGAGGGCGGTTGGGCTGGTGGGCCCTTGGCCCAGCGGGCGCCATGCATTTTTTTAAAAAAAATAATCACATGCGGAAAAACGAATAAAATAAAATCTAAACGAACTCCAAAATTTACAAAGTAAATTTTTCCCGATTCCTAAAAATGAGTCGATCAAAATGAACTTTAACACAGGGCCCAAAATGCAATTTTTGAAAACACGCATTTTTCCCTAAGGCAAATAAACTCCGAGAAAAATCCAAAATTTGATTTATTTATTAAATCTTCATTTTTCCTAAATTTTGGGAAAGTCATAATATTCCCTCTCTTATTTTTGATATTGGAAAAATATTTGAGGATAAAATAAATAAATCCAATGATCCTCTTTTCATAGTTTTGAGAGAACTCAAATACGAAAATTTCGAAATCTACAACTCTCTCCGAGGGTCCTTGAGTTGCGTGAAATTTCTAGGATCAACAAAATGCAAGAAAATATGATATGCATGATGATCTAATGTATAACATTCCAAATTGAAAATTTGGGATGTTACATGACCGATATAAAAGTGTTCTCTATTTCAGAGAGCAACAACACGACATTGTGCTCCCTCTTGCTCCAGGTGCATGTTGCTGTAATTAGTATCAACAGATTAAATCATGGACCATGTCTCTGTTTCATACCACCTCTGTTCATAAATAGATAGCTTCCTAGAGATTGTGCAGTCCTAAGGCCATCCACACTATTGCCCGTTAAAGCGTATTTAGTGCATCAAGCCTAATTTTCTATTGGATAGATTTTGTTCTATAATCTATTAGTGTTAGAGCAATACAAATTTTCCTATTTTGCAGAAACTAACTTGATGCTTCCTTCTTTCGGGTTTGAAATTCAGCAATTCTTTTCCTTAATCGCAAACTGAATTGTTCGTCGTTGATATTTGTTTTCCCTTCTGTCTGTGGCATATTGATGATTTGATCCGCATTCAAGAAAGAAATGTTCCATGCAAGCCTCCAGCCTAAGTAAAGAAATTTATTAGCTTGACATTTGAAATTTATTCCATGCAATTCTTTTCCTTAATCGCAAACTGAATTGTTCTGTAATCTATTTGTTTTTAAGTTTGCAATTTCTATGTGGACCTACCCTCACGAGTGTCGCTCGATTTCGCTGTGTTTCTTGTCGTTCGATGGTGTGCCTATATGCTTAATTTTGTCGTTATCCGTGCCTAGGCTTCACACAAGAGGCTGAAAGAGGACGATGATGCAAGGAAATATTTCTAGCAGCTGATCAACACTGTCGGCTACTGCCATAGCAGAGGCGTTTATCACCATGATCTGAAGGTATTGTGGGGTGCTGCTTACTGATGTGCTCTATGGGAAGAAAAGTGGGTTCATAGCATTTATCTTCTTCCTTATATCATCCTGAAAATCTTCTTCTTTGTACTAATGACACTCTCAAGGTGATTTTGGACTGAGCTCCCTAACACAGCAAGTCAGAGTACATAAATTGTCTGCTTTCTCTTTTTCTAGCTTGATGGAAACCATCATGATGCAAAATTTAGTCTAGGTCAGACATGTATATACAAATCCTGCTACTCTTTTCTTTGCTCAATTAAAATAATTTAGTTTATCCTAGGAAGTCATGTTCATTCTCCTGCTCTCTACAAACCATAGGCTAGAAAATTTCTTTTTAGCATGTGTTCTCCTTTTATTAAGCTTTCTTTTGCTACAGTTTGCCAGGCAAATAAAGTTTTCTAGTCAATAATTCACCTGCCTCCTAATGCATGTAATACTGTTTGGAACTGGCACTCCAATGGATTCAGTTACATGATGTTGGATTAGACGGCTGCCATTATGCAGCACATCTTTTGTGCCTCGGGTTATGTTCTATATAAAATGACGTGAAATGTGAAATTGGGCAGTACTTTTGATATACTTTTGTAACATGGTGTATCATCCATTTTTGGTTTGTGCATAGGTCTATTGGTGTATTGTCAAATCTGGGGCTTTGTATTTTCATCCCGGCTTATTGTAGTATTACAATATGACAGTATAAGAGTTCTGGTTAGTTCTCATAATTCATCCAGTATATATTTGGTTTCAAAGCAAATAAATTGAAAGGACGTATAAGAGAAGGTATAAGGTGGAATCTTGCAAGTAGTTCACAAAATATATCTCACTTCGAGAAATGCTTTTTGCTGAGAATACCACATTTTTCCGATACCCCAATGGTTTCATTCGCCAGTACCTTGACAACTTGGATCATGTTTTCTTCCGAAAAGGTACTTAGACATGTCATAATATAGTTGGTAGTTAGGAGAAGCATTAATCTTTTTGTTTCTTTAGCAAACAGTTCTCATGTTACAGGGTGCGTGGACAAACAGATGCAAGGGGCATTGTTTCACACAACACCCACACCAATGACCACTGGACGAGTGAAGCAAAGGGACTTGTGAACAACATGAAAAACTTTCTTCCATCTTTTGATTACACAGAAATATGCCTTTGATGCATCCGTGTTGGGACAAGCTTTTTCGGACGGAGGGAGTATATGATGTAATTGACCACTATCACTTAGAAGTGCTCCTGGACACAATGCTCTATATTATCAGGTCTTTAGTGCATTTTATTGTGCCACCTGCGTATATAGCTACTTGAATCTTCTAATTGCAAACTCAAATATTTGATTTTTTTCTTCGTTTCAGTTGGGCTTTTGCGTCAATTTATTAGTTTCATACATTACAAATGAGAAAAAAAATATTTTTATGCAGATCCACGACACTTTGCAAAAGAGTATACATCAACATTGTCTGCTAGCAAAAAAAGTAGTCTCTTTTAGTTCTTGCTTCAAATTTGTCTCGCGCGCCAAATGGCACGACAGATCATCTACTATAAGGAACAGATAGGCCCTTCGCAGAGGGAAGCAGAGGTTGTCATGTGCTTTTGTGGTTGGATGCACATAATCTTAATGCAAAAGAATGTCACTTTATATTGCCGCTTGTGATAAAGAACTTTATTATGCACTCTCTCGATTTTATTTCTTCCATATCACAAGTTCGTATAAAGCTTATTTTCTTCACACTAATAGATCATACATATTTAGAGAGCAACTTTTATTGCTTGCACCGATGACAACTTACTTGAAGGATCTTACTCAATCCATAGGTAGGTATGGTGGACTCTCATGGCAAAACTGGTTTAAGGGATGTTTGGAAGCACAAGTAGTATCTCTACTTGGTGCAAAGGATTTGGCTAGCAAAAGAGGGAAAAGCAAGCTCAACATGTTGGAAGATCCATGACAATATAACTTCTATTCGGATAAAAGAAAACATAACCCATTATGTTGTCTTCCTTGTCCAACATCAACCTTTTAGCATGTCATATTTTAATGAGTGCTCACAAGTACAAAAGATCTCCAAGATAGTATATCTATATGTGAAGCCTCTCTTTCTTTATTACTTCCTATTAATTGCAATAACGAACAAAACTATGTTTGTCAACTCTCAACAACTTTTATTCATCATACTCTTTGTATGTAAAGTCATTACTCTCAATAAGATCAATATATAATCTTTTTATTCCTTTTAATATTCTTTTTCTTCCTACAAGATCATAGCAAGAAAGCAAAGCCCTCAACTCACGGACTCGATTACATAGATAGATCTCAAAGCAAAACTCAAAGCTAGATCGTACTAAAGACTTTATTATACTAGATCAAGATATAACCAAAAGGATCGAACTAAGAAAAATGATAAAGGTAAAGGTGTGATGGTGATACAATACCGGGGCATCTCCCCCAATCTTGGCAGTAGCCAAGGGGAGTGCACAAAGCCATGTATTTATGTCTCTTTCTTCGAAGGTGATGTTGATGGAGTTGTTGATGTAGTGTCCTTCTTCCACAGCTTATGCTTGAGAATAGAATTTTCCTCCCTTAAGTCATCGATCTTCTGCTCAAGCCTTAATATCTTTTTACATAGTTCCTATTTGTTTTCCTGTAAGAGATGAAAAGGGATAAACTCAATCTTAGGTTTCTTTGCTTTATTAGGGAGACTTGACTTTTTGAGCTCCACATGAAAGTCCCTAGGTTGGGGTAGTGGGGCTTCATCTTCATCTGAGCTTGTATCCTCCTTTCCCTTTGGATGATAGTCTTCTTCTCCCTCTGTGGTCCAACCATAATGCTCCACATCCTCGTAAGCCTTTGGGTTTGTGATATAATCAGCTATATAGCTTTCTCCCTCCAAATCTTGGGACGACATATTTTCAGATCTGCCAGGCAAAAACAAGAAACAAGAACATAGGATTTTATCGTGGTATGGTGGTCAAAACCTTCTGGAGATTATACAATGAATTTTTACCGACCAAAAGAAGTATTGTGCAAGAAAATAGAGTCCGGAGGGCACACGAGGTGGCGGCTAGGTAGGGGGCACCCAGGGGGTAGGGCGCGCCCTCCTGCCTCATCGCTTCCTCGTGCACTCTTCGGACAACTTTTAATTTTCCTAATTTTTTAAATATTCCAAAACCGAGAAAAATTGCCATTGGAAACATTCTGGGGACGGTTTACTTACCGTACCACATACATATTCCTTTCCGGAGTCTGAAACATTCTGGAAAGTGTCCCTTATGTACTCCTCTGATGTTATGGTGTTAATTATATTGGTTTCATCATTTATGGGATTACCTGACATATAATGTTTGATTCTTTGACCGTTTACCACCTTCGAATTTGTGCCTTCGGCGTTGTTGATTTTGATAGCACCGGAACAATAGACCTCCTCAATAATGTAAGGACCTTCCCATTTAGATAGAAGCTTTCCTGCAAAAAAAAATCTTAAACGAGAGTTGTATAGCAAAACATGATCACCTACATTAAACTCACGCTTTAAACAACTTGGCATTCTTATAGGCCCGGGTTCTCCATTCATCAAGCAAGCTTATGTCAAATAACCTCTTCTCACCGGCAAGTTTGAAATCATAGTTGAGCGCTTTAATTGCCCAATGAGCTTTATGTTCTAGTTCAAGAGGTAAGTGACATGCTTTTCCATAAACCATTTTATACGGAGACATACCCATAGGATTCTTATAAGCAGTTCTATACGCCCATAATGCACCATCAAGTTTCTTAGACCAATTCTTCCTAGATCTATTAATAGTATTTTGCAAAATCAATTTAATCTCTCTATTTCTCAATTCTACTTGACCGCTAGACTGAGGGTAATATGGAGATGCAATTTTATGGTTGACATCATACTTAGCAAGCATTTTACGGAAAGCACCATGAATAAAATGTGAACCACCATCAGTCATCAAATATCTAGGGAATCCAAACCTTGGAAAAATAACTTATTTAAGCATATTAATAGAAGTGTTATGATCAGTACTACTAGTTGGAATAGCTTCTACCCACTTAGTAATGTAATCTACAACAACAAAAATATGTGTATACCCATTAGAGGAAGGAAAAGGTCCCATATAATCAAAGCCCCAAACATCAAATGGTTCAATAACAAGTGAATAATTCATAGGCATTTTATGACGTCTACTAATATTGGCAATTCTCTGGCATTCATCACAAAACAAGACAAACTTACGAGCATCCTTGAAGAGAGTAGGCCAATAAAAACCAGATTGTAATACCTTATGTGCAGTTCTATCTCCGGCGCGGTGTCCTCCGTAGGCCCCGGAGTGACACTTGCGTACGATCTGTTCTTGTTCATGCTCAGGTACACAACATCTAATAACACCATCTACTCCTTCTTTATAAAGATGTGGGTCATCCCAAAAGTAACGTCTTAAATCATAGAAAAACTTTTTCTTTTGCTGGTATGTGAAACTATGTGGTATAAATTTAGCAATAATGTAATTAGCATAATCAACATACCATGGAGTATTACGAGAAGCATTTATGATAGCTAATTGCTCATCAGGAAAGCTATAATCAATAGGCAGTGGATCATCAAGAACATTTTCTAACCTGGACAAGTTGTCTGCAATGGGGTTCTCAGCTCCGTTTCTATCAATAATATGCAAACCAAATTCTTGTAACAAGAGAACCCATCTAATAAGTCTAGGTTTAGCATCTTTGTTTTCCATAAGATATTTAATAGCAGCATGATCAGTGTGAACAATTACTTTGGAATCAACAATATAAGACTTGAACTTATCACAGGCAAAAACAACTCCTATAATTTCTTTTTCAGTAGTATCATAATTTCTCTGGGCACTGTCTAGAGTTTTACTACCATAATGAATAACATTCAATTTCTTCTCAACTCTTTGCCCTAGAACAACACCAACGACATAATCACTAGCATCGCACATAATTTCAAAGGGTAAATTCCAATCAGGTGGATGAATAATAAGTGTAGAAATCAAGGCTTTCTTAAGTATTTCAAATGCTTCTACACAATCATCATCAAACACAAAAGGTACATCTTTTTGCAAGAGATTAGTGAGAGGCCTAGAAATTTTACAGAAGTCTTTAATAAACCTCCTATAGAAACCAGCATGACCAAGAAAACTTCTTTTACCTTGTGATATCTTTAGGACACAACATCTTTTCAATAGCATCTACTTTAGCTTTATCAACTTCAATACCTCTTTCAGAAATTTTATGTCCCAAGACAATACCTTCATTAACCATAAAGTGGCACTTCTCCCAATTCAAGACAAGATTAGTTTCATCACATCTCTTCCAAACTCGATCAAGGTTGCTTAAGCAATCATCAAAAGAAGTTCCATAAACTGATAAATCATCCATGAAAACCTCAACAATCTTTTCACATAAGTCAAAAAATATAGTAGTCATAAATCTTTGAAAGGTAGCGGGTGCATTGCCAAAAGGCATACGTCTATAAGAAAAAGTACCGAAAGGGCAAGTAAAATGGTCTTTCCTTAATCCTCTTTTGACACGGGTATTTGAGAGAAACCAGAGTAACCATCTAGAAAGCAAAAATGTCTATGTTTGGACAGTCTTTCTAGCATTTGATCAATAAGAGGCAGAGGGTAATGATCTTTCTAGTAGCTTTGTTTAATTTGCGAAAATAAATTATCATTCTATAGCTTGTAACAATTCTTTGTGGGATCAATTCATTCTTTTCATTAGGGACAACAGTAATATCTCCCTTCTTCAGGACACAATGAATAGGACTTGCCCATCTACTGTCAGGAATAGGATAAATTATACCTGTCGAATTACGAGTTCCGGAAAAACCCTTGAGGTTCGAACTTTGGGGTGCACACGAAGATCTTTCTCCCCCTAGCTCACACTCTCACCATGATCTCAAAGCCTAGCTCGCCGAACCCGAAGAACAAGGGACACAAGAGTTTATACTGGTTCGGGCCACCGATGTGGTGTAATACCCTACTCCAGTGTGGTGTGGTGGATTGCCTTATAGGCTGGGGATGAACAAATACAAGGGAAGAACTACCTCCAGAGGAGAGGTGTTCTTGAGCTCGGTGAGCTTGTGCGTGTGTGGATGGAATTGATCTGATCCAAGATCAGCTGTGGCCAAATCGGTTGCCTCCTATGGTGGTGGCTAGTCCTATTTATAGAGGCCCGGGTCCTCTTCCCAAATATTAGGCGGGAAGGGATCCCACAACGGCCAATTTGAAGGGGGACATCTTGTACAAGCTGTCCCGACAAAAGGTGGTCTTCGCCTGCCAAAGGCTCTGGTGGTGACGCCGTCATGGGCTCCGCGGTGACCTCCGTCCTACCGTCCTGCTGGTCTTAGTCTCATTGCACCGATATGGAATCCTTTGCCTGACGCCTCGGGACTCCTCGTCTGCGCCTGCTCCTTTAGCACCGAAGACGAAACCAGTACTCTGCGCCCGCTGGCGCCTGCCTGGCGCCCGCCTAGCCTTGGTCGTCATGGCTCACGTCACGGGAACCACAAGAGGTGCCCTTCGCCTTGATCTCTCTGCTCCTCGCGAGCCAGCCTAGTGAGGCTGCCCCTGAGGAGGTCTTGTGGTGCCCGCCTCGCGAGGCTTGGCCCCTCGTGAGGGTCTTGAGTGCCTGCTGGTGAAGATGGGCCATACCAGGCCGCTAGTAGAGCCATGTCATGGGCCGTAGGCAGGCAAGTCTAGGGACCCCCATTCCCAGAACGCAGAAAGTAGCCCCCGAGCCCAAGGCGCGCTCGGACTTGGCTTTGAGGCGAAGCCAAGGGGCAAGTGCAGAGTGCCGCGGGACCCAACCGCCTGCGGCCTTGATTGACGCGTGGCGATTGATGGGACATGGGCGTCTCCGCTTCCCCATGCTGCCTCGGTAACTGCCAAACTTGAGGAGTCCCTAGTGCACGCAGAAAAGCCATCATTACCTGCGATCGTGGGGGTCATCGGTTGGCCTCCTCCTGCTATAAATGGGAAGGGGGCGGAGCCACCATCGCCCATCTCTTCCTCCGACCCGCTTGCTTCTTCTTCCTTGCTCCTTGTTTCACTACTAGCACTGACACCCATGGCACCGATACGGAGATTCTCGGCCGCCGAGAAGGGAAAAGCCCCCCGTGAAGAGCCGGGGACACTCCCGCCATAGAAGAGGCTGGCCTGCTACCTCGACGTCATCATGAGGCCGGAGGTGACGAGGCCTTGGCATGAGCGGCCCCCTCCCGGATATCCGCTGCCTTTGTACGCCCAGGCAGAGGGCTCTGGAGGAGGAGGCGACAATCCATGCCGACCGCGCCGCGGCCGGGGTGGTGCGCGCCGCCGCCCGAGGAACCCACACTGAGGGCTCCTCTCGCAAATGGGTGGTGTGGGCGGCAATGTCCCCGTGCTCCTGGATTCGCTTCCCGCAGTTCTTATCCGCCGAGATGCCTCCGAGGGGTCCCCTCGAGTTGTGGCTGCAGCACGCTGAGTGTGATGCCTAGGCGACGGGGGCAGAAGTTGAGGTCATCTCCCCGGGCAAGATCTTCATGACCCGTAGATGGGGTGAGGTCGCCCGAGTTTGCCGTGCGGAGGGCACCCTCTCCATCCACTTCCAATACGATGGCGCCTCCACGATGTTTTTCAAGGTCTTCGATGAGGAAGGCTGCAGCCTCGAGTGCTGCCCCAGAGGAGGCCGCCGGGACGGCGCATCGGCAGGAGATGGGCCTGCCACTGGTCATGCCAGCAGTTCCTCCGGTAGTAGCGGTGGCGCTTGGGAGTCCAGTGACTCTCCCGAGCCCTACGAGACTCCGGAGACGAGCGATGACAACTACCTGCCCCCGAGCTCTCGCCGTGCCCGGAGCCCAGCAGCATCGTCCGCCCGCCGCCTATGCTGATCTTGATGGGGTGGGCGTCAGCCTCCCGTGTCCCACTGTTGATGATGGCGTCAGTGGCGGCGCCCGTAGTTATAGCTTTTGATAGTTTTTTCCTTTTTTCCCTGCGAGGAATTAAGGTGGACCCCACGAGGGCAAGGAATCTGTAGCGCCTTTTGCGTTAATATTATCCCCATTAAAAAGCTTATGTTCGCACGTCTTGCACCGGCACGGCCCCCCCTTTCCATCCCTGCGACAGCCCAACGCTCTACGCTGATAGGCCCCAGTCCCCAGGCAGGCTTCAACCGTCGCTCGTATGCCAGGTCGCGATGCCGTGGTCAAGGCCAGGAGGTGAGCAGCCAAAGGTTCGGTAAGAGCCCTTGAGGCGCGATGCTCAGGAGGTCCCCTTTAGCGTGCAAGCGACTCCCGGAAGGTAGGAAAGGTAAGCGGCGTCGCCACAGCAAGGCTGCATGTGCTAGGAGTTCTGTGTCTCAACGCTGGGCCAGCTTGAATGCATGACTTATCTTTGGCGATCCTGGGTCGAGTCCCTGTGCTGCACTGGGCTCGTGCGTCGGTGGTGGTGCTACTAGGTCTGGCTCACGCTAGATCCCTCCTCATCTCGTGCCCTCCTGAGTGCTTTGCATTCTCGGGTCCCGACCCTCGAGCAAGGCTCAGCCGCGGCTGGTATGCCAGGTCGGGATGCCATGGTCAGGGCCAGGGGGTGAGGGCTGGAGAGTCAGTAAGAGCTTCTGAGGCACGATGCTCAGGAGCCCCCCCCCTTTCACGCGCAAGCGGATGGCACGAGAGAAGGAACGAGCTTTCGGGCCATCCGTAGCTAGCACTCCGGAGATTCCTGCGAGTTAGTTGGAGAGGGTGTCGGATTTCGGGTTCCGGCAGACCCTTAAGGTTCGAACTCTGGGGTGCGTGCGGAGATCCAACCCTCCACCGTCTCGCACCTCGCCGAATCGCAGGGACCTAAACTACTAGCAAGAACAACACAAGAGACGCAAGATTTATACTAGTTCGGGCCACCGTTGTGGTGTAATACCCTACTCTAGTTTGTGGTGTGGTGGATTGCCTCTGGGGCTGATGAAGAATAGTACAGGGAAGAACAGCCTCGCGAGGGTCTGTTCTTGGTGGGTGTGATGAACTTCTAAGTGGTGTCCCGTCGCTCTAGCTTGAGGATCGGGTCTCTCTCTCTCTCCCTGGATTCCAAAATGCCTGCCCGGGGGAGTCTCTCTACTATGGTGGCTAGCTCTACTTATATAGACGAAGGCCCTGGGCCTCTTCCCAAATATTGAGCGGGAAGGGCGCCAACAATTGGCCATTTCGAAGGGGAACAACGGGTACACTTATCCTGACTAAAGTTGGTCCTCGCCTGCCAAAGGCTCTGGTGATGACGCCTGCTTGGGCTCCACGATGACTGCATTCCAGCCGTTGGGGCTGGTCTTGGTCTTGTTGCACCGAAACGGATGCCTTTGCTTGATGCTCTCGCCTGCGCTTGCTCCCTTTGCACCAAAGAGGAAAGGAGGACGCTGCGCGGGCTGGCGCCCGACTGGCGCCCTTGGTCGTCATGGCTTGCGTCATGGGCACCTCGCGAGGTACCCTGCCTTGAACTCTCCGCCTCCTCGTGAGCCAGCCTGACGAGGCCGTGCCAGAGGAAGCTCCTGGTCATCCTGCCTCGAGAGGCTTGGCCCCTTGCGAGGGTCTTGAGCTTGCGTTGATGAAGATGGGCTGTCCTGGGCCTCCTTTGAGCCACGCCGCAGGCCGCAGGCAGGCAAGTCTAGGGACCCCGGTTCCCAGAACGCCGACAGAGGGAATATAGCCCGTGACGCGTCGGTTACCCAGCTGTCGATTGTTCCACAAGAAGGCGAAGGCACTGAGGATCTGATGAGGTGACGTGCGCGGAGCGGGCCGCGAGCCAGAGCTCGATCTCTCAGGTTTATCAGCATTGCAGGGACAGACCCGAGCACAAGCGCCATGCCATGTGTGGAGCTCTCACCGCGAGGTAAACAGGATATCGGTCAGCAACACGGGATGCCGCAAGATGTAATCAAACAAGTGATAGTCGTAGGAAATCATGCAGGAAGATAAGCTAGTTTAGATAGATGCAAGAACGGTACCTGCCACTAGAACGGACCCGAGCGGCCTGGGGATGATGCAACCCAAGGGCGCCCCCAACAGAGTAAGCTAAAGATGCAAAAAGATACAAGCCGCAGGGATAGGCCCGTGCGACCTGGGAATGATGCAGCCCGAGGGGCGCTCCCAGCTGAGTAAACCGGAAAATGTCACCTGGCTCTGTTGTCGAAGGAGTGTTGAGGTAGCTGAAGGTGTGTGCTGAAGGAGTCGTTCCTCACGAGCCACCAGGGCCCTGAACCTCAGGAAGCTCCGGGGGCTCGGGTGGTTCCTTGAGGACCGTCGCCATCTCCGCCCGGACCGCATGATACCTGGCCTCCTGAGCCGCCAGGATGCTCCATAGATGACGCTGGTAGGTGACAGCCACGTTCGGCAGGCCAAACTGCATGCGAGCATAGTTGTGAGGTGGACCCTCGCACCAGCCAACGCGCGAAGGCCAGAAGCGCTCCTGAGATGTGGCCCTGTTGAGCCATGGAATGTCGACGAAAACGCGCAGCCCGCCATCCTCGCAAGGATGGGGAGCTACGCCTAGTGGTGGGCGGCGGTCGCTGTGCATGGTCCTTGCTTCCTGAAGCTCCTGGATTGCCTGGGTGATGAACTCCTGAGCACTAGGTGCTCCTCGCCTTGTGCCCTCTTGAGGGAAACGTGCAGCGAAGCACGCCTCCACGTGGTGCCCGAGCGCCTCCCTCGATACATTGGCTAGGTCTGAGGCCCTCCAAAAGAGAGCCCCCGAGCCCAGCTTGAGGAGGGAGCCGAGCGAGCCTTCCTATGCGAGGGAGGGAGGCACCCCAGCTGCGGGCGCAGATCCTGAGGTGGTGCCACTGGAGACACCGCTTCCCTGAGGCGCTGGGTGGATTAGCTGCTTCTTCTTCTTGGGGATGGCCTCAGGAGGGTACACGATACCTTCATTTTCGGGGTCTTCGACTGCTGCAGCTCGGAAGGCACGCTCCAGGGAGCACACCACATCTCTTTCTTCACAGGGGACCATGATGACTCTGCCGCTTCCTGGCATCTTGAGGACGTTGTAACCGTGGTGGGTCACTGCCATGAACTTGGCCAATGCTGGATACCCGAGGATGGCGTTGTACGGCAGACGGATGTGGGAGATGTCAAAGTCAATGAGCTCGATGCGGTAGTTGTTGCGTTGGCGAAGGTGACAGGGAGGCGGACCTGCCCTATCGGGGTGGTGGAGCCGTCGGTCACTCCTGAAAAAGGCTTGGTAGGTTGTAGCTGATTGTATGGCACTTGGAGGCTATCGGACGTCTCGACGGGCAGTACATTGAGCCCTGCACCGCCGTTGATGAGCGTCTTGGTGACTTGGACGTTGCTGATGATGGGTGAGCAAAGCATCAGGAGTGCACTGGTGGTAGCCGTGCACTTGAGCTGGTCCGACAAGCTGAAGGTGATGGCGCACTTGGACCACCTGAGCGGGCGCGTGGCCTCGAGCCTGGGAAGGGCCGCGTTCACCTCGCGAGCAAACTGCTCGAATATGCGCTGGGAAGCTGGGGCCTGTGCACCGCCCAAGATGCAAGCGATAGCGCACTGCTCCTGGAAGCCCCCGGCCCCCTCGTCATGATGGTGGTCGTCATTCCGTCTTGGCCGTGGCGGCAGCGGAGGGAGGCCAGGATTGCCTTGAGGACGGTCCTCACGAGGTTGGTCCCTCCAGGCGCCCTCACAAGGCTGGTCCTGCCAGTGGTCCTAGCGAGGCCAGTCACGCCACTCCTGACGGGGGCCGCGGTCGTCCCAGCGTCCTCCACTTCGTCCTCCTCCTCGGCCGTAGCCCCGATTGTTGCGCTCGGGGCGTCGACCGAAGCGTCCATCTCGAATGGCCCTGAGCTCTTGGCAGTCATTGGTGTTGTGGTTGTGTACGTTGTGGAAGGCGCAGAACGGACGGCCACTTTTGGACGACTTGTGGTGGTTCCGGCCACTCCTCGTATCTTGCTCCGTCGCGAGCGCGGCTACCCCCTTGCGCTTCATGTCCTTGGCCTTGGCTTTCTTCTCTTCTAGGTCAGCAGCAGGGAGTGAGGGAGAGGCGCCCCTCCTCAGCTCTCGCACACTTGGTCGCCATGTTGAACATCTCTAGTGTCGTGCATAGCTCCTCGTGGATAGCAAGCTCCTCCTTCATCTTGACGTTGCGGACGCCATCAGAGAATGCTGAAATGATGGCCTCGTACGTCACCTTGGGGATCTTGAGGCGAACATTGTTGAAGCGCTGGATGTACTTCTGCAGGGTCTCTCCTGGCTGCTGCTTGATGCGGCGTAGGTCACCTGCAGCCGGCGGGCGGTCGCGAGTGCCCTGGAAGTTAGCAACGAAGCGGTCGCACATCTCGCGCCGAGGGGCCGCGCGTCTTGGTGCCAGGGCGCCGCCTTGGGGTGGAGGCGCTCCGTGAGCTACATCGCCCGCAGCTGGAGGAGGGCGAGGCGGCGAGATGGACGGTGCGGGGGAATCGCCAGCGGCGCTGACGAGCTCGGTGACCAGGCGGTAGCGCAGGAGCTCGCGTGCCATGAGCAGCGTGGCCTGCACGTCCATGGGCGCGCGACGAGCCGGCCGGAGTCAGCGAAGGGGTAGTAGTGCGGCCGTCCCGCCACACCGAGGGGTGCAGTGAGGATGCTTGCTGCACGTTGAGCGACGTGGGCGGCCAGGGCGGCCCGACGCTCGGCGCAAGCTCGACGCACATCTGCCATGGATGCGGTGGAGCGTGGATCGACGGAAGGAAAGCCTCAGCGCACCCCTACATGGCGCGCCAAATGTTGGATTACGGGTTCTGGCAAAACCCTTGAGGTTCAAACTCTGGGGTGCGCACGAAGATCTTTCTCCCCCTAGCTCACACTCTCAACATGATCTCAAAGCCTAGCTCGCCGAACCCGAAGAACAAGGGACACAAGAGTTTATACTGGTTCGGTCCACCGATGTGGTGTAATACCCTACTCCAGTGTGGTGTGGTGGATTGCCTTATAGGCTGGGGATGAACAAATACAATTGAAGAACTACCTCCTGAGGAGAGGTGTTCTTGAGCTCGGTGAGCTTGTGCGTGTGTGGATGGAATGGATCTGATCCAAGATCAATTGGGGCCAAATCGGTTGCCTCCAACGGTGGTGGCTAGTCCTATTTATAGAGGCTTCCCAAATATTAGGCAGGAAGGGATCCCACAACGGCCAATATGAAGGGGGACAACTAGTACAAGCTATCCTGACAAAAGGTGGTCTTCGCGTGCCAAAGGCTCTGGTGGTGACGCCTTCGTGGGCTCCGCGATGACCTCCATCGTGCCGTCCTACTGGTTTAGTCTCGTTGCACCGATATGGAAACCTTTGCCTGACGCCTCGAGACTCCTCGCCTGCGCCTGCTCCTTTAGCACTAAATAGGAAACCAGTACTTTGCGCCTGCTGGCGCCTGCCCGGCCTTGGTCGTCATGGCTCACGTCACGGGAACCTCACGAGGTGCCCTTCGCCTTGATCTCTCCACTCCTCACGAGCCAGCCTAGTGAGGCTGCCCCTGAGGAGGTCTTGTGTCGCCCGCCTCGTGAGGCTTGGCCCCTCGCGAGGGTCTTGAGTGTCTGCGGGTGAAGATGGGCCTTACCAGGCCACTAGTGGAGCCACGCCGTGGGCCGCAGGCAGGCAAGTCTGGGGACCCCCGTTCCCAGAATGCCAACAATGCCTGCCTCTAGAATATTTCGTATTTTATTTCTCACCACTTCTTTCATATTAGGATTTAACCATCATTGATGATCAACAACTGGTTTACCACCAGGCTCCATATTAATTCTGTGCTGACATAGACTGGGACTAATGCCCTTAAGATCATCAAGAGTATATCCAATAGCAGCACGGTGCTTCTTCAGAGTTTTCAGTAATTACATTTCTTCATGCTCTGAAAGGATAGCACTAATAATAACAGGATAATCTTCTTTTCATCAAGATAAGTATATTTCAAAGTTTCAGGTAATTGTTTAAGCTCAAACATGGGATCACCCTTGGGTGGAGGAGGATCTCCAAGGATTTAAACACGCAAATTGTGTTTCAAAACAGGCATTTCATTAAAGAATATTTTATCGAATTCCTTTCTTTCATTCATAAACATATCATTTCATGGTCTAGCAAATATTGTTCTAGAGGACCAGTAGGAGGCACGGCAATAGAAGCAAGACCAATAATTTCATCCTTACTAGGAAATTATTTATCATGGGGTTGTCTATGAAATTTAGAGAAATTAAAATCCTGAGATACATTCCCAAAACTTACAGTAACAATTTCTTTCTCACAGTCTATCTTAGCATTAATAGTGTTTAAGAAAGGTCTACCAAATATAATGGGACAAAAATCATCTTGTGGGGAACCAAGAACAAGAAAATCAGTAGGATATTTTATTTTCCCACACAAGACTTCAACATCTCTAACAATCCCAATTGGTGATATAGTATCTCTATTGGCAAGCTTAATAGTAACATCAATATCTTCTATCTCAGCAGGTGCAATATCATTCATAATTTCTTGATATAAGGTAAAAGGAATTGCACTCACACTAGCACCCACGTCACCTAAGCCATGACAACAATGATATCCTATTTTAACAGAAGCAACATGCATGCCAACATTAGTTCTATGTTTATCTTTAATATCAGGTTTGGCAATCCTAGCAGCTTCATCACAGAGATGAATAACATGCGCATCAATATTATCAACCAAGAGATCTTTAACCATAGCAATACTATGTTCAACTTTAATTAGTTCAGGGGGTGTAGGTGTTCTAGTATAACTCTTCCGAACCACGGTTGAAGCTTTAGCATGATCCTTTATTCTAACAGGAAAAGGTGGTTTCTCAATATAAGCAGTAGGAACAATAGGATCAACATTGTAAGTAACAGTTTCTTCTTCAACTTTAATAGGTTCTACTACTTTCACTTCAATGGGAGGATGATATTTAAACCACTTATCCTTAGGGAGATCAACATGAGTAGCAAACGATTCACAGAAAGAAGCTATTATCTCAGATTCAAGACCATATTTAGTGCTAAATTCACGAAAAGCATCGTTATCCATAAAAGATTTAACACAATAAAACTAAAGATTTATACCTGACTCATTACCTTTGTCGAGCTCCCAATCTTCAGAGTTGCGTTTAATTCTTTCCAATAAATCCCATTTGAATTCAATAGTCTTCTTCATAAAAGAACCAGTGCAAGAAGTATCGAGCATGGATTGATCATTACGAGAAAGCCGAGCATAAAAATTCTGAATAATAATTTCTCTTGAGAGCTCATGATTGGGGCATGAATATAACATTGACTTAAGCCTCCCCCAAGCTTGATCAACATTTTCTCCTTCACGAGGCCAAAAATTATATATGTAATTCCGATCACGATGAACCAGATGCATATGATAAAACTTCTGATGAAATTCCAATCTCAATCGGTTGTAGTTCCAAGATCCAATATCATCACATAGCCTATACCATGTTAATGCCTTTCCTTCAAAGATAAAAGGAAGACCTTCTTCTTGACATCATCCTCGGGCAAACCTGCAAGCTTAAATAATCCACAAACTTCATCCACATATATTAGGTGCATATCAGGATGTAATGTTCCATCTCCTGCATAAGGATTAACTAGAAGTTTCTCCGTCATACCTGAAAGAATTTCATAATAAATATTTTCAGTAGGTGCAGTAGGTTGAGGAGCAACTCTTTGATCTTCCGGTCAAGGTGAAGATACCCCAAACAAGCCCCTCAAAGGATTATTTTCCATAGTGACAAGTGGCAGTAAATATCAGCACACTATATAAATGTTTCCTTACCAAATTCCACTCACCAAAGGCGCTTCACTCCCTAGCAACGGCGCCAGAAA
This sequence comes from Aegilops longissima, assembly GCA_021605205.1. Classification (NCBI taxonomy): domain Eukaryota; kingdom Viridiplantae; phylum Streptophyta; class Magnoliopsida; order Poales; family Poaceae; genus Aegilops; species Aegilops longissima. The sequence goes on along the minus strand of CM038679.1, from coordinate 132,086,209 downwards.
AGAGTCTTGATGACCCACGAGTAGAGGGGATCTATCATAATCCTTTCGATAAGTAAGAGTGTGGAACCCAACGAGGAGCAGAAGAAAATGACAAGTGGTTTTCAGCAAGGTATTCTCTGCAAGCACTGAAATTATCGATAACAGATAATTGTGTGATAAGATAATTCATAACGGGTAACAAGTAACAAAAGTAACTAAGGTGCAGCAAGGTGGCCCAATCCTTTTTTTTAGCAAAGGACAAGCCTGGTCAAACTCTTATATAAAGCAAAGCGCTCCCGAGGACACATGGGAATTACTGTCAAGCTAGTTTTCATCATGCTCATATGATTCGCGTTCGTTACTTTGATAATATGATATGTGGGTGGACCGGTGCTTGGGTGATGCCCTTCCTTGGACAATACTCCCACTTATGATTAACCACTCTCGCAAGCATCCGCAACTATGAAAGAAGAACTAAGATAAATCTAACTATCGGTGACAAACCGGCGGATCTCGGGTAGGGGGTCCCGAACTGGGCGTCTAGGCGGATGGTAACAGGAGACAAGGGACACGATGTTTTTACCCAGGTTCGGGCCCTCTCGATGGAGGTAAAACCCTACTCCTGCTTGATTAATATTGATGATATGGGTAGTACAAGAGTGGATCTACCACGAGATCAGAGAGGATAAACCCTAGAAGCTAGCCTATGGTATGATTGTTGTTCGTCCTACGGACTAAAACCCTCCGGTTTATATAGACACCGGATAGGGTTAGGGTTACACAGAGTCGGTTTCAATGGTAGGAGATCTACATATCCGTATCGCCAAGCTTGCCTTCCACGCCAAGGAAAGTTCCATCCGGACACGGGACGAAGTCTTCAATCTTGTATCTTCATAGTCCAGGAGTCTAGCCAACGGTGATAGTTCGGCTATCCGGACACCCCTAATCCAGACTCCTCAAGAGCTCCCTAAACCAGGCTTCAATGACGACGAGTCCGGGCGCGATATTGTCTTGACATTGCAAGGCAGGTTCCTCCTCCGAATACTTCATAGAAGATTTTGAACACAAGGATAGTGTCCGGCTCTGCAAAACAAGTTCCACATACTACCGTAGAGAGAATAACTTTTGCACAGATCTGCTGACGTATTCCGCGGCACACCACGGCCAGGCCTTTATACGAATCATTTTTACTGTTCCACCTCAGCTCGTTTAGCGAGCCGGTTTCCTTGGCACGTCTTATCAAAGCGAAGACCGTGCCCCCTTATTCCGGGATTCCCATCAATACGGACGTGCGTAACCCAACCGTCCCCATTGGCACGCTTCCTCCATCGAAGGCGAGTCCCGAACGGTCACGGGGAGGGCTCTTGGTATTCAACCTCTTTATAACGAGACCAAGGCCTGCTCCTTTCTTTCAATCTCAATCGAATCCGCCCGTCGCTTCGAGTTCCAACACCCAAAGCTCCCGATATAGGCGCTTCGGACCTTCGATGATGTCCGGCTCCGACCTGCACGGCCGGTGGATGTCTTCTTCCGTCACGGAAGAAGATGTGCTAAAGCTTAGAGACGCCAGGTATCTCACCGGCGAAATTTCGCATAGGCTGCCTGCCCAAGGGCAGGTCATTCCCACTCCCGAGCCTGGTGAGAGCGTGGTATTCGTGTCTCACTTCCTTCGGGGTTTAGGCTTCCCGACGGACCCTTTTGTGAGGGGGCTCATGTTTTATTATGAGCTGGAATTCCATGACTTGGATCCGGAGTCCATCTTCCACATCTCGTTGTTCATTGTCGTATGTGAAGCCTTCCTCCGCATTACCCCTCACTTCGGATTGTGGCTCAAGACCTTCAAAGTGGAGCCGAAGATGATCAAGGGGCATCAGGCAGAGTGCGGAGGGGCTGTCATAAGCAAGAATGCGGACGCTCCATGGCTCGAGGGCTCTTTTCAAGAGGAGCTCAACTTATGGCAACAGGAGTGGTTTTATATCACCGCTCCCAGGGGCACCAAATGGGCGGCGCCGCCTGCCTTCCGCTCGGGTCCTCCACTGCGGCTGGCGTCATGGGTTAATAAAGGGCTTGACTGGGGACCGCCCAAGGACGTACCTCTGTTGCAGGGCCGTATTCGAGACCTCCGAGAGAGGGAGATCAATCTGGTCGTAGTCTCACACGTCATGCTGATTCGTCGCACCTTGCCCTGCAAACGTCGCCCCCTCCGCCTGTGGGAGTTTAATCCGGAGGGACCACGAGTTCTCCAACATTTTATGGGCGTAACGCCCGTGGAGATGCACCAACTATTCTTCGGATCATAAGCAATGTGTTCGGACTTAACCGAGGACGCAGGTCTGAGCTGCAATCGCCCGGATATTCAAGTAAGTAGTCATGTACCCGGACATGCTATTCGCATATTTATCATACACTTGCCCTTAAAAGAGTTGTCCTTTAAACATGAGTGGATAGCAAAAGCAAAACTGATTAGGTGTCCGGGCCCCCTCCCTGAGACCACGCCGGATCCTGTATTAACCAAGATGCTAGAGGCTGTGCCTTTTGAAGAAGGCGAAGGAGGGAACAAGGGAATTACTCCCTCCGTGAAGGAGGCTATCAAGGAAGGGGGGATCGAGAATCCCTCCCTCCAAGGGGAGAAGAGGACCGCCTCTGAAGATCCGGAGGCCAAAGCCTCGAAGCGGGGGAAGAAAACTTCACCAAAGGGTCCTGCGGCGGGAGATGCCCCGTCCGCACTATTTCCCCAAGGAGATCAGCCCTCCAGCGAGCCGTAAGTAAAGGGGGGCGTTTTTTATTAAAAGAGAGACATCCCCGTTTTATTTCTGAAAGTTAACCGAAATTTACCTTGTAGTTCGGATCTCAGCCCTTTACAGCAGAGCTCGCCTTGAGGATCTTGATCCGGAGATGATGGATAGCGAACGCCTCCGCCTGCCCGTGCCATCATACTGGAGGCGGGCGACCTGAGGTTTCGTCGCGGAGGGCTTCTCCGAATCCGTGGGGCCGAAGGCAGCCAGATGTCCCTCAAAGCCCTCCGTGTCCGCCTTGAAAAAGGCCACGGACGAGTCCGGCACCAACAGTGTACGGTCGAGGAGTTGAAGGATCTGCTCGGCGAGCATCTATTCGAGAAGATCACCGTGACGTTAATGGGTACGGTGATTGAAAGGGATTTCATCCGCCGAGAGCGGATTGCATGAAGCCGTCGTAAGTTTATTGGCGGGTTTTGAGATACATAAAATGATGTACCTTCGATAATTTTGCATATAAAATGCGCCCTGTATAGATAGTAGCCCCTGAGACTTGGTACGGTGTCAAAAATGACGGCGCGCCGAGGATCATAACCCCAGGTATAATATGCGCTCTTCCTATGTAGGTGGCGAAGCGTCCGGTGGCTAGCCGGACTGATGAATTTGCCGAACTAAAGCGGCAACTTGACGTGGCGGATGTGGACATCACGCTTGTTAATAAGCGGCTTGACGAGTCACAAGGTATGCAACTTCTCCGCGGACACCTGGTAAGGGAGCTTGATGCCCATGCCTTACAACATGTATGCTTAATGCAGATGGTGCTGCTGCTATGGAGAACCTTCGGGCGGAGTTCGCCCGAGCCAAGGAGCAAGCCATAAAAAGTGATGCGGCGGCCTAAAAGGCGGCCGAAGAGCGAAAAGCCGAACAGGCTGCTCACTGCCGAAGCAAGAAAGAAATGGCCAAGATGGCCGTGACATTGAAAAATGCTACTGACCATTGTGAGCTTCTTGAAAAAGAAGATCGAGCGAAACAAGAGGACCTGAAAAAGGCCACCACCGAGGCCAAGGATACTCGCTCTGCGATGAGAGCTATGAAGGAGGAGCTACGTCAGGCCGACGATATTGCGGCTGGAAAGCCCTTTCGCTATGCGGAGGAAATTCACGGATCCTGGCACGCTCAATTGGACCGGCTGTGGGGTGCGGAGGATGCTTATCTCGACTTGGCGGCGAAAAGCCGCAGACGCGGCCAAACACTTCCGAGGTCAAAAGGATCACAGAATGGAAGTGCTTTTTTGGTCGCAGTTCCATAGTCCGGAGCGTTCACTTTCGTTAACCGATCGTTCGGTCGAATGGGCTGAGATGAATAGGTTGTCCGGACTTGCCATGAAGGCTGTCGTGACTCATTTGTGTTTAAAAGCCCCAAGCCGAAGAGTTATTTTGGCTTGGTGCAACAGTTCCTTGGTGCGGTGCCGCATATCGATGCAATGAAGCGGTCAGCATGCATAGAGGGTGCGCGGATGGCTCTTGCCCGTGTCAAGACATACTGGGCGGAGATGAAGGCCGACGACGTTGCATCCCAATATTCGGACAGAAACCGAGTACCTGCCGAGCACTATTTTGAGGAAGTCCTGCAGGGTGCTCGTTTAATAGAGGCGCAGTGCTCGAAGGATATTATGTTTAAATGACATGTATGATATGTGAAAACAATGTTTCAATATAATATAAGAGCTTTTTATACTTTTGCTTTCAAGTATTAAAACACCTCCTGTGCGGCCGTTGATGTATATGTGTATATAACCGAAAGATGGCAGTCTTGACTTACGCACATAGTAGTGCGGGGTGTTTGCAAAAGGCGATTTTCACACTTAATCCAACGCCTTGGTCCTATAAAGGAGGTGATAGCGTAGCAAACTAGGCGACCGGACTATAATGCTTTATCACTTTCACTTAGCCATAGGAGTTCGATGGTGGGGCTACTATATAGCCCCTAGGGGCACCGCGCTCTCCCAAATTCGGGGCGCGTATGTGCCTGACCGGGAAACGGCCCTTCGTCAATGCGAGGTAATTCTAAATATTCCGTTGGGTCATCGAGTGGTTGACCAGTCTCACGCTATATCATGACAGTCAGTTTTAGCTTTCTCCACTGAGGCGCTCAACCCAGCTTAACCGGGGCACAATCGCAGTGGTCCTCTCAGCGCTACCTTAGCCGATATAACGGAACATAAGGTACCAAAACATGGGAGCCGGGCAAACCCAACATTTGACCAAAGACATGATTCGGAGCTGATGCATATAAGGCCTAACTCGAGACGCCAAACACTCCCTAAGGTATTCGGTCTTTATGAAAACGGGCGGAATAATGCCCTAAGCCCCCGTGTCCGTGCACGCAAAAATTCTGGTGCGGCCGATGCCAAAATGCCAGCCTCCTCCTCGGTTATAGCAAGAACCGGGATGTATCAACAAGAGACAGAAAAAGGTTTACGCAGGGTCTTAATCTGAAAAGAATCCTTGCAACGGGTCCCCTATCGCACGTCTGCGTCTGTCAGGTTCCGTTGCAGCCGTATCCTGGACGGGTGTAGCACGGTGTTCATCTGTAAAAGAGAAGAACTTAGTTTGAAAAAGAAAAAGGATCGTGCGAAAAAGGTACTTTATATTAAATAAACTGAGTACGGTTCAAAGAGTGAATAAAATTGAGCTTTATTGTGTCTAGTTGTACATGCATGCAGCCCCTTGTACGGGGGTATGCCACTAGTAGGCGCCGGACTCGTCTAGCCATGTCCGGGGTTCGAATGACCTATTCAGGTGCTTTGATTAGCGGAGCCGGATTGGTGTGGGGCTGTCAAGGTAGTCTCACGTTCTTCCGTGCTCGAGTAACATTTAATACTCCCTTTTAATGAGATGATGCCGCGTGGACCGGGCATTTTAAGTGTAAGAGATGCATAATGCTGTATTACGTTAAAGCGGCGAAAGCTTCACACCCCAAAGAGTGCTTGATAGCTACTTTGAATGGGGCGATGTGGAAGGTTAACTTTTTTGGCGGAAGTTGTCGGATGAGCCAACACAACTTCTAGCAGAGGGAGCCCGCATAATGGGCATATAGGCTTGGCATTACCCCTTTGAAGGAGGTGTTGCTATGGCGAATTTTGGTTGGGTCTATCCCCATTTTGCAGATTGTGTCCTGATATAGCAGGTTTAGATCACTACCTCCGTCCATTAGGACTTGTGTAAATTGGAGTCCGTCGATTATAGGATCTAATATCAAGGCAGTCCATCCTGCATTCCGGATACTTCCGGAATAGTCCTGATGATCGAATGTGATTGGTTTTGACAACCATCGTTGGGACTCTGCTGGGATAGACCGTGTGACGCGTGTTTCTATGGGCGTCACTCTGTTTTTCCCTTTTGTCACTTGAAGTGAGTTCACTGTTTTAACTTTTTGTGGGAAATTCTTTTGTTTTCCGGTGCTCTGCTTGTGGGGTTCGTCGTCATCCTCACTTGGTGTGTCGAGCCCATTGTGTTCGGCATTGAGTTTGCCGGACTGCTTGAAGACCCAACAATCTCTGTGGGTATGGTTTGCAGGCTTCCCGGGAGTACCGTGGATTTGGCATATTTTGTCCAAGATTCTGTTTAGGTTGGATAGCTCGTCGCTGTTGTCCTTGAGGGGCATCTTTTTATGATTCTGTCGGGAGCTTCTGAATCCGGCGTTGACTGCCGTACTCTTCGGGCTGTTTCCCTTTGTCCGGCGCTGGTCCTTGCTGCGTCGTGGTTTTCCATTTCCATCCTGCACTTGGATGTACTTGGGTTGTTAGTATCTGCATCTTGCCAGCCAACTATCCTCCCGCCGCAAAAGCGGGTCATGAGGCTTGTTAATGCAGCCATGGTTCTCGGCTTCTCTGGCCGAGGTGTCAGCGAGCCATTCGCCTTGGATGTTGTGTTTGAAAGCTGCTAAGGCTTCAAGCGCCCGGACAATCGACTATTTGGTTCTTTTGGTAAGGAACCTGTTCAGAATTCTATGGGCTGACTCTCCGGGTTGTTGAGTTATGTGACTTAAATAAATCCAGATCCGGAGGACGGACATAAGTCCCTTGAAAATTTGCCCAAAAGCATCCTCGAGCTCTTCCCAACTTCCAATGGTATTTTCGGGGAGGCTCTTGAGCCAATGCCGGGCTGGCCCTTTGAGCTTGAGGGTAAGTATTTTATGGCGTGGAGATCATCTCCTCTAGCCATGTGTATGTGAAGGATGTAATCCTCAATCCGCACTCTGTGGTCTGTTGTTCCGTCAGATGCCTCTATGTTTACGGGTTTGAATCTCACTGGGAATTCGTGATCCAGCACCTCATCGGTGAAACACGGGTGTGCGGCACCCCTATATTTGGGTGTGCCGTGATGTTCGGATATTTCGCGTGTTGCATTGCTTGGAAGAGCTTTCTTTCTCGGCCCATAGATGGACCTAACTCGGCCATCCTTTTGATGTGAATCCTTATGCGGATCGCGTGCAGGCTTGTGTGCGGCGCCGCTTGCCGCTCCATATTTTCCATGTGGTCGTCTATCCGACCGGGCGGCCTCTTTGTTCTTTGATTGCAGGGGCTCTAAGGCCTCCTCATCGAGCTCGGGCAGTAATTTGCGCTTCGGGTAGCTCTTTGTTTGGCGACTGTCGCCGTATTTCTATGCGGTGTTGAGTACTTTGCTCCATCTGATTCTGAGTGCATCTTCCGCTGTTTTGTGCTTCCGCTTCTGCTTTTTTAGGCTACGCGCCGTGGCGACGAGCCTTTTGTGGAGGTCGTCCAAATTTTTATCTTCGCCGGGGACGGGTTGTTTATCCAAGTTATCCTGTTTGGACGGTTGCTCGATAGCATGTTCGTCTTCCACCGGTTCGCCCTGCTCTATGGCTGGGTCTTTGTCGAGGCGGGACTTGGTGCAGCGTTTACGTTGCCATTTTGACTCCTTTTCGAGGGATTTCTCCTTCGTAGTGTCCCGTTGTTCCTCGTCGTCACTTCCTTTGGTTGTATCCACCATGTATACATCGTGGGATGAGGTGGCTGTCCAGTATCCTATAGGTGCTGGTTCATGGTTGTCTCCTACATCGTCGTCCAACCGTCGATGTTTTCGAAGTCGAAATCGAGCACGTCGTTTAAGCTTTCGACAGTGGCTATGAAGTGGGCGGTGGGTGGGTGTTGAATTTCTTCATCGTCCGCATCCCAACCTTCCTGACCGTAGTCCAGCCAGGGCTCTCCTGATAAAGAGAGAGACTTTAGTGAATTCAGGATGTCGCCAAAGGGCGAGTGCCGAAGATGTCCATGCGATGAACTCCATAACCGGCGCCCAATTGATTCGATTGGCAGGGGCGCGGAGGGTTCGGAGTCCGAGAGGAGTCCGCACCGAGTCACGGCTTCGCAAAGACAGGGATGAAGTTCAGCTCAATCGCCAGAGATTGTAGCCCCGAGGCGGTGTCCAACCACTCGCCCTCGATCGGCGGAGTCGGCGCTGAACTAAGGGTCGGAGCGGACGCTGGTGTGGCCTCCAGGGCACTATTCGGCAGCAGAGCTAGATCGTGCCCATCGAGACAAAGGCGACACGCTGGTTGTGGCTCGATCCGTCAAGATCAAGTCTCCGCGGATGTCGGCCGTAGTTCAAACTTCCAACCGACCTGATGGCTGGGGCGAAGCTCGATCTGCTCCAGATGGCCAAGTGAATTGGCCCGCGGTGCAAAGCCGCCGAATACGAAGATCTGTCCGGGGAGAAAAGTCTCACCGTGGACCGCGTCTTTGTTGACGATCGAAGGAGCAATCGGGCCTAAAGATGACGACACAGAGGAACTCTTAATGAATGCACCAATGTCGGTGTCAAAACCGGCGGATCTCAGGTAGGGGGTCCCGAACTGTGCGTCTAGGCGGATGGTAACAGGAGGCAAGGGACACGATGTTTTTACCCAGGTTCGGGCCCTCTCGATGGAGCTAAAACCCTACTCCTGCTTGATTCATATTGATGATATGGGTAGTACAAGAGTGGATCTACCACGAGATCAGAGAGGCTAAACCCTAGAAGCTAGCCTATGGTATGATTGTTGTTCGTCCTAGGGACTAAAACCCTCCGGTTTATATAGACACCGGATAGGGTTAGGGTTACACAGAGTCGGTCACAATGGTAGGAGATCTACATATCCGTATCGCCAAGCTTGCCTTCCACGCCAAGGAAAGTCCCATCCGGACACGGGACAAAGTCTTCAATCTTATATCTTCATAGTCCAGGAGTCCGGTCAACGGTGATAGTTCGGCTATCCGGACACCCCCTAATCCAGGACTCCCTCACTAACCATAGCATGAAACATATGGATCCAAATCAGCCCCTTACGAAGAGACGCATAAACTAGGGTTTAAGCTTCTGTCACTATAGCAACCCATCATCTACTTATTACTTCCTAATGCCTTCCCCTAGGCCCAAATCATGGTGAAGTGTCTGATGACCCACAAGTATAGGGGATCTATCGTAGTCCTTTTGATAAGTAAGAGTGTCGAACCCAACGAGGAGCAGAAGGAAATGACAAGCGGTTTTCAGCAAGGCATTCTCTGCAAGCACTGAAATTATCGGTAACAGATAGTTGTATGATAAGATAATTCGTAATGGGTAACAAGTAATAAAAGTAAACAAGGAGTAGCAAGGTGGCCCAATCCTTTTTGTAGCAAAGTACAAGCCTGGACAAACTATTATATAAAGCAAAGCGCTCCCGAGGACACATGGGAATTGTTGTCAAGCCAATTTTCATCATGCTCATATGATTCACGTTCGTTACTTTGATAATTTGATATGTGGGCAGACCGGTGATTGGGTGCTTCCCTTCCTTGGACAAGCCTCCCACTTAAGATTAACCCCTCTCGCAAGCATACGCAACTACAATAGAAGAACTAAGATAAATCTAACCATAGCATGAAACATATGGATCTAGATCAGCCCCTTACGAAGCAACACATAAACTAGGGTTTAAGTTTCTGTCACTCTAGCAACCCATCATATACTTATTACTTCCCAATGCCTTCCTCTAGGCCCAAATGATCGTGAAGTATCATGTATTCGACGTTCACATAACACCATGTAACATCCCAATTTTCAATTTGGATGTTTTTGGAGTTTTCTAAAGTCTTTTATTTGTTTTCTTTTTGGTTCTTTGCTTTTATGCTTATGTATGTTATTGCTTTCTTGCTTGCTACTATGAATCTTTAGAGTTCAACGAATGTCAGCAAGGCAAGTTCACACTTTGATCATAATTTTCAATACCCAGTGTTTACTATGCATTATTTTCACCCTCAAAGATTTCATGAGTACGATTGGGAACATGTGGTTATGCTTTGTAGTTCATGTGGTAGGAACCTATGACCCTTGATTACCCTGGGAATATTCGTCATGTCATATATTGCTTATCCATGCTCGTAGACGGGGATTGGCATGTGTGATCCATGCAAGTTGCGAGAGATAATAATTTTGGGTAAACTTAAGGTGGCAACTTTAATACACATCTGGGTGGATTGTTTGGGGCACCTGGAGAAACCAGTGCTTGCCCAAGGGGATCCCAGAGTACCCGTGTGATTACCCTAGGTCGGCCACCCAGGCTCAAAGGAATCATATAACACTTCATGACTAGAAACTTCCGTGTGCAGCCACAAGCCATTATGGGCTCTGGCATAGTTGAGTAAGTTGTGTGACCTCTTTCTATGGTAGACTAGCTGATGTAGGGGAAAGTAGGTGTACCGGTCTATCCAGGGATAAGGGGAAATGCTTCTGAAAGGCTCTGTCTTGATCTTCCAATCATGGAGTTGGTCGAGTCTTGTGGGGAAAAGTGCGCAAACCTATGTAGAGTGTACAAGCTAATCATGATTAGCCGTGTCCCCGGTTATAGACAAATTTGAGTATCTAGAAGTGAATTATTGGTTGATCTCATCACTCTATTTAATGAAATTATTGGGTTACTAATAACTTGGGAATTTTGGATTTGAGTTGGAGGAACCTTCTCAATAATGATATTTTAATTTAGTAGTAAATAAAAAAATTATTCCTTTGTTGTAGGAAAAAATTAGCTTTATGCAAAATTAAACTTAGAGTCTCCACCAGCTAGATATGCATGTAGTGATAGATATTGTTCATTATTATTCTATGGTGTGAAAATTGCCAGCATATTCCATGTGCTGACCTACGCGGCCGCAACATCTCATGTTGCAGACTTTTCCGACGAGGATTAAAGGTGTGATAGGTCATTGTCCTACACTCAGTTTGCCGTGGAGTTGGATGGACCCATTTACCTTCGATGCTTTCGCAGTAATTTTTATTGAGATGGCCTTTGTCCATATTATTGTAATAAATACTCTTTTGAGGACCTCAATGTAATAAAGTATGACATTGAACTCTTTTATAATTCCTCGAGTGCTGTGTGTGTCAGCATATCGATCCAGGGATGACACTTAAGCATAGAGACTTCAATCCATTTGGGTCGGGTCGCTACAAGATGGTATCAGAGCACACGCTGACTGTAGGACGCGACCACTAGGAAATGGAAACCCATAGGAAGAAAACTCTATTTTATGACTTTCTTATATATCCTTTGGTCTCTACTCTTCTCTATTCATTTCTATCTCTTCTTTACTTCAATAAAATAGTTATTGAACCCCATCACCAAGTTGCCCAGCCTGATGAGACCATGACCTATGAAGACAACATTGACGAAGAAGAAGCTAGAATTGACTTTGATTTGAGGAGATTTAGTTCACACCACCACTACTAACTTGAGTCCAACTAACGATTTGCGCTAGTATGAAGAGATCATATCTCTTGTGGATATGACCTTACCTGTAGGTTTTGCTTGTGTGGTGTGATCTGTGTGAATTGGTTGATTTGAAGTATTTTGTCTATCATAAGCATATGGGTAGTGATTTCCCTCATTATGCCCTTATTCTATTCTAATTTCTCATCCACCCTAAACTTATCACATGCCTCTGAGATGTGACTCAGAATTCCCACCGGAACTTAACTAGTTGATCCAGAACCAGAATACCCTCATGCAGATGCTCATCCAGAATCAGAATCAGAACAACAACAACCCACCACCACCACCCCCGGTCGACAACCTTACCCATTTCCTTAGGTTGAACCCACCCGTGTTCTCTAGCAACACGGAGCCAATTGTCGTAGATGACAGGCTTCGCAAGATTGGAAGGGAGCTGACCACCTCAGGATGCTCTGATGCTGTGAAGGTGAGCTTTGCCGCACATCAACTAGATGGACCAACAGCTTCGTGGTGGGAGAATTACACCACCACTTTCCCCATAGCCAATGTGACTTGGGATCAGTTCCAACAGGCGTTCTATACCGCACATGTTTCAGCGGGAGTTATGAGTCTGAAGAAGCGTGAGTTCCGCAACTTACACCAAGGAAATCGTTCTTTTGGTGATTATATGGAGGAATTCAGCAAGTTATCCAGGTATGCTCCCAAGGACGTGGTTGATGATGCCTCTAAGCAGCAGAAATTTCTGGAGGGACTAAACGATGATCTGGGACTTCAATTGACCGTGGCTACCTTTAAAAATTATCAAGAGTTGGTCGACAAGGCTCTCATTCTGGAAGGCAGGTAGCAGCAGGTGGAGAATTGCAAGAGGAAGTACGGACAGGGAAAGTACAACTCTGGAGTTCAGTAGAAGCCCCGCTATACCCCCGTACTCGGGAAATAATGGATCAGGATCCGGCAAGTATGGTGGACACACTCACCATAACCATGGAGGACATTCACATCATGGAGGGAATGGACACAACCATAATGGCCATAGGATTGGCAATGGGAATGGAGGACATAACAATCAGAATCATCCTAGCCCCACAACACCCGCAAAGAAAGATCTGAGTCACATTACCTGTTTCAAGTGTGGGAAAACCGGACACTACGCCACCGATTGCCCTGAGGCCAAGAATGAGAATGAAAATTGAAGCTCCGGAGGCAAGAAGCCCAATCCCTTCACCAGAGGTCAGGTGAACCATGTCGATGTGGAGGAAGTTTATGACCAGCCAGACATCCACTACAAAAAAAGACACATCCATGACATTTTGGGCCGACCGAAATTTTTTTCTATCATACATATGACACTTCTACGACGATAATTGTGACAGAACCCGGTATCATCATAGATGTGGTGGGCTCCTACTTCTATGACAAAAAATCATGATGTAAAATGGGCTTTTCGTCTCCGGGCGGGCGGAGACGCAGTTGCATGACATTCTTTGGGCCCATGACGGAAAAATCATGGTAGAAGCGTAGGGTAGGAAAATTTCGGGAGTTGTCGGTTACGGTGGGAGGTCGGGGCCGATCGAGCGCGCTGCTTTTCTCAGACACGCACGCACGTGTGTGTAGGCGTTGGCTCTAATTGAACCCGAAGCGAGGCGTTGGGCTCTAATCGAACCCGAGCGATTGCCTGCGCAGCTACGCGTTATTGAACCCGAGCGATCGATCGATGGCTGTTAACTGAACCCGATGGAGCGATTCCTTTGCTACTGCTGCTAACTGAAGCCAATCGATTGGATGAATAGTGAGCATTGCGGCAGGGGGGGTGGATGAACAGTGAGCGGTGGCGTTGCCTCTGGATGAACAGGACCCCGTGGTGTGGAGGGCTGGATGAACAGTAGACGGTGGAGAGGTGGCCGTGGAGGGGTGGTTGAACAGGACCCCGTGGTGTGGAGGGCTGGATGAACAGTAGACGATGGAGGGGTGCCCGTGGAGGGGTGGTTGAACAGTAGCCAGTGGAGTAGCGCGCGGTGGAGGCTGGATGAACAGGAGCCCGTGGAGGCTTGAGGAGGTCGACGGTAGCCCGTGGAGGCTGGAGGAGGTCGACGGTAGCCCGTGGAGGCTGGAGGTTCTCGACAGTGGAGATGAACAGTATCCCGTGGAGTCCCGTTTTGCGGTACGCCACACCCCTCCCGATGAACAGGACCCCCGTTTCGACCGTAGGAGGTCCGCTTCTCTGCTTTTGGCGGCACGCCACACCCTCCCGATCAACATGACCCTGTTTCAACCGTAGGAGGTCCGCTTCTCCGCTTTGCGGTACGCCACACCCTCCCGATCAACAGACCCCGATTCGACCGTAGGAGTTCCGCTTCCTTCATTTTGCGGTACACCACACCCATCCCGATCAATAGGACCCGCTCGAACGTGGCGGTCGAACACAAGGCCGCTTCTCTGTTATGCGGTATGCCAGCCTCGCTTCGATCGCTGTTCCGCCCAAGCCGGTTGGCTCCCACGCTGCCCGCTGCCTCCCGGCGAACACGACGCATTCCGCTGCTCTCCCCATGAACATGACGATTCCGCTGCCTCCCATGAACACGACGCATTCCATTGCCTCACCATGAACACGAGCCTCGCCAGACATTATGCGCGACTAGGCGCTCGAGACCCCGCCCGTATGTACACATATGTGGTCAGATTTTTTTCTTGCACCCTGGCGTTTGTAATGCGACGTACATGCTACATGCGCGCCTCTACTACACACGCACGCCTACTACTACGACACGCGCGCCTCTACATCGACCAGTATGTACGCATACGTCGCGACCGTGATGACAACGCCACGCACGCTTCGACCAGGTGGGTCCCGACCGCCGTGCACTTCCTTGCTGCGAAGATGTAGCTGGTGGGTCCCAGCAGTCGTGGGGCGAATCGCTTTTTTTTTTTGCCTGCACGCACTTCCTTGCGTGTGAAGGTGTAGCTGGTGGGTCCCAGCAGTCGTGGGGCTTAATCGCTTGTTTTGCCTTGACGCACTTCCTTGCGCGCGAAGGTGTAGCTGCTGGGTCCCAGCAGTCGTGGGGGCGATTCGCTTTTTTTGCCTGACGCACTTCCTTGCGTGCGAAGGTGTAGCTGGTGGGTCCCAAGAATGGGGGCTAATCGCTTTTTTGGACCCACTTCCTTGCGTGCGAAGATGTAGCTGGTGGGTCCCAGCAGTCAGGGGGCTGAGGGAGTCCTGGCTTAGGGGGTGTCCGGATAGCCGAACTATCACCGTTGGCCGGAGTCCTGGACTATGAAGATACAAGATTGAAGACTTCGTCCCGTGTCCGGATGGGACTTTCCTTGGCGTGGAAGGCAAGCTTGGCGATACGGATATGTAGATCTCCTACCATTGTAACCGACTCTGTAACCCTAACCCTATCCGTGTCTATATAAACCGGAGGGTTTTAGTCCGTAGGACTAACAACAATCATACCATAGGCTAGCTTCTAGGGTTTAGCCTCTCGATCTCGTGGTAGATCCACTCTTGTACTACCCATATCAGCAATATTAATCAAGCAGAGTAGGGTTTTACCTCCATCGAGAGGGCCGAACCTGGGTAAAAACATTGTGTCCCTTGTCTCCTCGTTACCATCCGCCTAGACGCACAGTTCGGGACCCCTACTCGAGATCCGCCGGTTTTGACACCGACATTTGTGCTTTCATTGAGAGTTCCTCCGTCGCCACTGTCGGGAAGGATGCCTCATCCCGCCTTTTAAAGATGACACTGCTGTTAAAGGAGCTTTGGCCACCGCCAAACTCTCCGGATAGGCGGTTTTCTTATGACCGCTGCTCGCCGCCGCGCCGATTTATGACTTCTCGGGTCATCGAAAGCAATCTTCACGTTAACTCGGAACTCGCCGAGCAGTTAGACCCGATGGAGCTCTCTTCCTTAAACGAGATCTTGGATCGCATCGCCGCCCTGGGAGTCACTACAGACTATGATCAGATTGGGCCTAAAACCGATCTGAGAGAGATCAACTCTCCCCAGGCTACCCACCATGTTGTTGTGGTAGAGGAACAATACGACGACTCTTCTCCTACCTTAAGGACAAGCTATGTCCGGATTCCTGACCCCTCCATGCCGGATTCCCGCGGAGGGGAGGACACCACTCAAGCCCTGAACTTAAAGTCAAGCAGCGGGCTAGATTCATTGTACAACCTCCAAGAACCCAAGCTTCCAAGTTCGGAAACTTCTTGGCCCCTGAATCTTAGATCGAACGGGGTTCGGCATTTAATTCCACCCGCCCACCCAAACATAAGCGATCTATCCCAAACTCGGCAAGAGCCCAGTGAAACAGTACATCATTACTGGGCCAAATTCCTCCTGGCTATGGACAGGATAAAGGATTGCCGCGAGGAGGACGCAATCTCATTCTTCTGCAATAATTGCACGGACAATGGAATCCTAAACGCCGTAAGTCGTCGTGAAATTACACGCTTCGCTGACTTGGCGTCCATAGTACGAAAGTACTGCCCGATGGAGAGCGCCTAGAAAACCGAAATCAAATTTTGGGATAATCCGGCCCCGAATACTACCCTAGTCCGAAATAAAAGGGTGCATCATCACCAGGCACCTGGGTTACATACCAAAAAGCAAAAAAAACCCCAAAGGGCATGGAACCATACTGGAGGGACAGCTCAATGGACCCTGCAAAATTCATAGCACAGAGGGCGCCACTCCAACTCATAGCCTTAGAGCATGTTGGATACTACAGCAGGTGGCCAAAAGTGGCGAAGAGCTCTTAGCTCCAGAGCACCAGCCCAAAGAATGCCAAGACGGTATTAATAGTCTTCGAGACTTCCGTGATCAAATAATATGCGAAACGAACACTCCGCAGCCTTGTCAAGTCTACCAGATAGCAACAATAAATCCATGGAGGACACGGCTATTACCTTTAACGCCAAAGGATTAACCTAAATTCAACAGCCCGAGCATCACCGCATTGGTCCTCGGTCCAATAGTGGATTTGCCGCCTTACCAAGGTACTCATGGACGGCGGCAATAATTAAACCTCATCTACGAGGAAACCCTTTGAAAATGGAAATAGATCGAGCCGCATTGAGCAAAGCAGCACAACCTTTAGAGGAATAATCCCTACCGGGAAGCATGTCAGACAGAAATATCACATCGATGTGGTGTTCGCACGCCGGAGAATTATAGGTCCGAGGAGGTCACATTCCAAGTGGCCCTGCTCAGCAGCGGATACCACGCCTATTAGGGCGAGATGCATTCACAATTTTCAAGCTATACCCCATTACGGGTACATGAAGCTCAAAATGCCCGGACCCAACGGAATTATCACTCTCGCTAGTGACTCGACATAGCCCGCGCGAAAAAATAATACAGCCGCACTTGCTCTTGAGGCACTATCCAAGCCCTAGCGGCAGAGGAACTCACCGCGCAAGGCCCACGGTGAACAGGGACGATGTGATACTCGATAAGAGATCCAAGTCCACCTCTTTAAACCGCGATTTAAATAGTCAAATTCCAAGTCCATCCAACGGACCCTACAAAACGGCTCCATTGGGGCACAATTAAACCCGATGTGGACGCCAGACTACGAGAATTCCTACGAAAATTGGGACATTTTTGCTCGCACCCTTCGACATGCCAGAATCCCACGCCACCGGCAGAGCACAGCCTAAATATCCTAAAAGGATTCAAGCCTACCAAACAAGCTCTTCGGTGTTTCTCCGAACCCAAGAGACAGGCCATGGGAGAGGAGCTAGCTAAACTATTGGAGGCCGGATTCATCAGAGATATTAAACATCCGGACTGGCTAGCAAACCTGGTAATGGTACCAAAGAAGGACAAATCTTGGCGCCTATGTGTCGATTTTAAGGACCTTAACAAGGCTTGCCTAAAGGATCCTTCCTCCCCGCATCGATCAAATTATCGACACTACCGCAGGACACGATTCATTGTGTTTCCTCGACGCATACTCCGCTACCACCAAATTAAGATGCCAGAGCCAGACCAAGCCGAACGGCATTCATCACTCCATACGCCCATTCTGCTTCAACACAATGCCCTTTGGGCTCAAAAACACCGCGCAACATATCAGCGCATGATTCGTACATGTCCGCAAACCAGATCGGCAAAACAGTGGAGGCATACGAGACGATGTGGTCGTCAAATCCAAGCATGTCGAAACCCTAGTCGATTTACTTGAGGCTCACACTCGATAATCTCCTAACATATGACATCAAGCTCAACCCGAAAAATGCGTTTTGGCATCAGCCGAAAGCTCTTGGGCTTCATTGTATCCGTAGAGGAATTGAAGCAAACCCAGCCAAGATCCGAAGCTGTCACAATTGATATCCCCAAAGACCTCAAACAAATACAAAAATTGACTAGATGCATGGCGGCTCTAAGCTGCTTTATCTCCCGCTTAGGAGAAAAGGCATTACCCCTTTATCGCCTCCTCTGGCGCACCGAACACTTCGAGTGGACGGATGCTGCCACGGCCGGACTCAAAGAAATCAAAGCCATATTGGCAACAAATCCGGTCCTGGCCGCACCCAACATGGGCGAACCAATGCTATTATACATCGCAGCAACCCATCAAGTAGTAAGCGCGGTGCTCGTTGTCGAACGAGAAACGGACGGACACAAGTTCCCTCTCCAAAAACCAGTTTACTACGTGTCCACTGTCCTAACTCCATGTAAGTCACGGTACCCGCATTATCAAAAGATAGCATACGCGGTGTTCATGGCATCCCGGAAGCTGCGACACTACTTCCAAGAGTGTTCGATAACAGAGCCTCGAAGTACCTCTTAATGACATTATAAACAATCATGACGCAACGGGCCGGATTGCTAAATGGGCCATTGAGCTCCTCCCGCTCGACACAACCTACAAGCCACGGCGAGCTATTAAGTCGCAAGTTTTGGCTGACTTCATCGCCGAATGGAGTGAAGCCGAACTCCCTAAAGAGTACGGCGCATATTCCAACTGGATCATGCACTTCGACGGCTCCAAAATGTTGGCTGGCCTGGGGGCTGGCGTCATTCTGACGTCCCCAACCGGAGATATAGTCCAATACGTACTTCAAATAATGTACACGGACTCCAACAACGCAGCCGAATACGAGGCCCCTCTACATGGTCTCCGGATGGCAGTCTCCATGGGCATTCAACGCCTAGAGGTGCGTGGGGATTCAAACCTTGCGATGTCCCAAATAAATGGAGACTTTGATGCCAAGGATCCGAAAATGGCAGCTTATCGCAATGCCATCCTAAGAATGTCAGCTCGGTTTGAGGGGCTCGAATTTCACCATATAGCCCGGGATAACAACTAGGCAGCAGACGTGTTGGCACGCATTAGCACAAAGCGCGATGTCGTCCCCCCCAACATCTTCCTAGAGAGGCTTTTCAAGCCATCCGTACTATGGGAGGGAGAGTCCGGAAATAACAACCCGAACCCAACCACACTGCCCCACACCAAACATTCCGACATAGTTGGTGGTCCCGCCAACGAAATAACACCGTCAGCCCACGCAATAATGCCAGTCATCTCCCCGTGGACAGAACCATTCCTAGCCTACCTATGTAGGCAGGAACTTCCCAAGGACCAAAACGAGGCCCGCTGCATAGTGCGGCGGTCTAAAGCCTATAAAGTCCATGAGGGAGAGCTTTATAAGAAAAGCACAACCGGAGTCCTTCAAAGGTGTATCTCCGAACAGGAAGGGCGGAATCTCTGGCTTAAATTCATGCCGGACTCGGTGGGCACCATGCCGCAACCCGGGCCCTTGTAGGCTAGGCCTTCCGTACAGGATTTACTGGCCGACGGCCCGGGCAGATGCTCAGGACTTAGTCCAATGATTCATCGGTTGCCAGCTCTTTGCTAATCAAAGCCACATGCCACCCACCGCCTCAAAACTATACCCATCACCTGGCCCTTCGCGGTCTGGGGGCTTGACATGGTTGGACCCCTTAAAGGAGGAACCCACAAGCAAAAATACCTATTGGTCATGGTGGATAAATTCACCAAATGGATAGAGGCCAAGCATGTAAAGACGGCCGAATCTGGACCGGTGATAGACTTCATATCAGGGGTAGTACACCGTTACGGCGTCCCCCATAGCATCATCACTGATAACGGCACGAACTTCATGGCCGACGAGGTCAAACTCTGGTGCAAAAACATGGGCATCAAGCTCGACTACTCTTCAGTCTATCACCCCCAAAATAACGATCAAGTCGAGCGAGCAAACAGTCTAATCATGAGCGGCATTAAACCCAGGCTAGTGCGGTCCCTCAAGGAATCTAACACACACTGGGTAGAGGAGCTCGACTCCGTACTCTGGGGGCTGCGGACCACGCCGAATCGCACTACCGGATTCACACCATTTTTTATGGTATACGGCGCAGAGGCAGTTTTGCCCTGCCACATAATTCATGACTCACCTCGCGTGCGCATGTACGAATAAAGAGAAGCCGAGCTCGATCGGCATGACAGCTTGGACGCCTTGGAGGAGGAGCGTGACGTGGCAAAAGCTCGTTCCGCATTCTATCAACAGCAGGCTCAAGATATCAAAGCAGGAAGCACGGGCCAAAGCTTACAATGTTGGCGAACTAGTTCTACGCCACGGACAAGAAAAAGGACAAACTCAAGCCCAAATGGGAGGGTCCTTCATCATCGACCAAGTCCTGACCGCGGAGCGCACTGCTCTGCTAAATGCATCGGATAACCGACTCGAGCCGAACCCATGGAACACAGCCCGTCTCCGAAGATTCTACGCCTAGCGCCGGATTCTGAGTTCGTCTCCTTCCTCCGTCTATATTTTATACTTTAAGCTATCTTTTATTTCTCTCCTTCTCCCTCCTTTTCTCCAAAGCCGTTAAAGGCTCGTTTGTGCATTATTCGCACACACTTGACGCGCTATCCGCGCTCATCATACCTGGGGGCTTCTTTAACAGAAGCTTATTTATACGGGCTTTATGCCCAACACATGTGTCACACCTCCGCATGTACCTTTTATTCACCATTATATGCATCGATATGACTTAAGTTTTGGCCAAGCTGGGTTGCTCGCCTGTGCTTACCCTACGCTCCCGATTGTTCGGCTAGGTGGTAAAGGGAGCACCTCTGCGATTGTTACCGCCGGGTCAGCCGGACGTGTACCTCAGACTGGGTGAAGCCGAAAGCTAGCGTTCTTAAGGGAATGTTCGGTCGGTGAACTAAAAGACGATTTTTTATTTTTCATTTATCTGCTCCCAGATGCTTTTACGCTTTTTTTCGCAGTCCGACATGCACTTTAGGGCATGCCTCCAAGGAAAGGAACCCCTAACGGAACTATTCTCCTGGAAGATGTTTCTTACTAACCATGTAATATAACATAACTAGTTGGGCACTTTTTCGATAAAGCACTCATGACCCCTACGCTCGGTCTCCACGCATGCCCCGGTTCTTACATAACCGCGAGGGTATTCGGACACACCTGCACTATTGGGTCCCGAGGTTGAAGCGAAAAGGTCCGCTACGACAAACGATCTACAATTCGCTAGAAGGCATTTTACATGTCATTTTAAATTACATAGTCAAATTGACTGATTGTATTCCTCTTCAATGCCATCTAATAGGCTGTCTAGTTTACAGTCCTGCTCGGAATACTTTATGCCAACTCTACTTGGCCGCACACTAATCTCACAGGATCTCCTTCCGTCGGGCCCCACAGTCCCACCTCGCCATGTGGTTTGGGTCCGCCGTGTACCGCTGCCTTCACCATGGCCCTGTGCCTCCTCGGCGCCTTGACGACAGGCCGATATCTTCCATAGTCGGAGCGCCGCCGTGCTCCCTCAAGCTTCTCGCAAGCTCTCCAAGGCCTTCGGCAGGGAGATAGATGGCCACAAGGCCGGGCAACGCTTTCATCACCGCCAACTCGCTCGCAGCTTGCAATAGCTCGGGAAGAAGGTCACCCATAGAACCGGGAATTTCTCTCGCAGACGACCCGTGAGCATACCTACAGATATAACTCGTTAATTGACTTCCTCGCCAACTCTTTTTCAAAGTTCGCCAAGCACTTACTATAAATGCCGCGACGAAGTCGCCGATTCTCCTTCACGGAGTCGCATACCGGCACGAACATCCTTCAGTTCCTCACCCAGCTGGGTGTTGGCATCTTGAGATTATTTTTCTTGCCTCACCCTTGTAACCACATTCTCGCCGCCTTCAACCGGGCGCAAGAGCTGTTGCTTGCCCGGATCTAGTCCGCGCCATCTGCAATATTAGTGTCGATTTACACACACGCCGCACTTCACAAACTACTTATCTTTTGAAGCATATATTACCGAGAGGGGTCTGTGGCTCCCCTATAGCGGCTAGTGCGGCCTCAAGTTGGGACTTGCATTCTTCAAGCTCCGGGACAGTCGGGTATTCCTTTTGTAAGATCCCAGATACTGATGATCCTTAAATCAGTTATTCTAACTATTTTAAGTCTCGGGGCTACCGCATATATAACCGTCAAATTTCTCACCCATATGTCCTTTACATACTGCTCCGTGGCTCGCTAGACCATCTTGAGCAGCACGGAGGTGCGCATCTCCCAAATTGAAGGCATTCAATGCCTCTTGGGAGAAACATGCGTCACGAAGAACTGTCCGGCGGCGCCTGTGATTCATGGCACTCTCCACCTCAGAGTTGGTGGCAGACAATCTGTCGGCATCCTCTCGCCGGAGGAGCATCCGACGATGCCTTGTGCTCGCCTCCGCTTCGACCCAGCTTTGGAGCCCGGCTGGCGGAGGCTCGACATAACCTCTCCGGACACAGTCCGCGAGCTTTTTTCTGAAAAGAGCACCAGCGTTAGTACGCCTTCCGAGAATCAATCCGGTAATATGGTGACGCGCCATACCGCTGCGGCGGCGCTTCGATCCGACCGCACTTCTTTTTTAGCCTGCGGGGCGTGCTGCCTTGGTGGCTAGCCGCCGCTGGCTCGGCCTCCCGCCTCAAGGCACCTCTGCGAAACACCATGGGTATATGGTGATCAAAAATAAGCACGGATGGGTCATTATCAGAGTATTGGGACCTCGGTCTCAGTTACTTGTGAGGCTGGAAGTATTCCAGGGTAATCGTCCGTAATGGCAACCAAGGCATTATCGATGCTCGGTTGGTGAAATACCCCATCAATCAGCTCCACCAATATGTCCGGATCCTCTTGGGAGGCCGGATCGAGGAGCCGTTCCGGATCCTCGGGTTGTGGAGGCGGGCTGTTTATGTCTTTCATGGCCTGGCGCAGTTCCTGCGTCAAAATCACAAAATGAGATACCTAACCATGGGAATACGGATCGGGTGTACCAAAAAGAAATGTCCGCTTAACCAGCTTCGAGGATTGTTCATAGAAAATCCGTTCAATGGACTGACAAGGAGAAAATCCTCCTCTTCTCCCTTGTACAGCGCGGACAAGATCTTCACCAGATCGGTGACCGATCCCGGCCCCTTACGGCCATGACGGGTGGCATCGCCCTCCCGCTGAAATCCACATGGGTGGCCCCTATCTTTGAGCGGCTGCACCCCCACATAATACATGTGGCCATGACACCGATCATGGTCGCACGAATAAGCTAACAATCTTATTCGCTCATCGTAAAGGACGCCCCGCTGCCTTCTCTCCGGGGCTCCCGGCGCCAACTCAGCGTTTCTTCAAAGGAGCATTGCTGAACTCCGGAGACCGATCCAACAGATCCGCAACGGACGCCTTCTATATAAAACCATTCAAGGCGTAGTCTTTGACGCCTTCTTCGGGTTCGGATAGATATCCGTCCCGGCGATGCGCCACAGCTCGGCTCCGCCCACTTGATATGTTGACCCCTCATGAGAACGTGGTACAAGGCAGAATAATCTCTTCCATAGCGCAAAATGAGCCTCGACGCCCAAGAACAGTTCGCAAAGGGCCACGAAGCCCGCGATGTGCAAAATGGAGGCAGGCGAAGGTGGTGTAACTGGAGGCCAGAGAACTCCAAGAGCCCCGGAGAAACGGATGAATTGGAAATTGAGTCCTCTTACTAGATAAGAGACAAAGCATGCCCGCTCTCCTTTGGAGGGATCGGGACACTCTCCGCTTGCTTTCCGCCCTTATAGGTGGCGAGTCCGGCTCGAACCGGAACCATGAAGGCAGGGAAGAAATCCCTTGGTTTGGAGTGTCACTAGCTCGCTATGCGGACCGAGCATCTCTCCCAATTTCTGTGCTGAGGGCTGGGAGCGAGAGGAGGAGCCGATCGATCGTCCATGATTTAATGGATTTTTGTCAGAGGCGCTCCGATGAAAGCTCGCGGAGGGGGGATGGTGTGACTCAGATCTAGATCCACGTCCCTTTTATAGGTGGCTCATTTGCGCAGCTAGGGGGATAAGTGTAAAAAATACCCTGGCTTTTCGCATTCATTCAAACACGTGGAAGATGGCCATTATTGGGCGTGGAAGCCAAGGAGTGCAGCATTTATCAGGAGCCGGACACTATTCGACAAGTATATGGAATTTGGAGAAGAACCCGCCTTGCAATGTCGAAGACAATCTACGCGCCGGACTCACCGCCATTGAAGCCTGGTTCGGGGGCTACTGAGGGAGTCCTGGATTAGGGGGTGTCCGGATAGCCGAACTATCACCATTAGCCGGACTCCTGGACTATGAAGATACAAGATTGAAGACTTCGTCCCGTGTCCGGATGGGACTTTCCTTGGCGTGGAAGGCAAGCTTGGCGATACGGATATGTAGATCTCCTACCATTGTAACCGACTCTGTGTAACTCTAACCCTATCTGATGTCTATATAAACCAGAGGGTTTTAATCCGTAGGACGAACAACAATCATACCATAGGCTAGCTTCTAGGGTTTAGCCTCTCTGATCTCGTGGTAGATCCACTCTTGTACTACCCATATCATCAATATTAATCAAGCAGGAGTAGGGTTTTACCTCCATTGAGAGGGCCCGAACCTGGGTAAAAACATCGTGTCCCTTCTCTCCTGTTACCATCCGCCTAGACGCACAGTTCGGGACCCCCTATCCGAGATCCACCGGTTTTGACACCGACAGGGGTGAATCGTTTTTTTTTCGGACGCACTTCCTTGCATACGAAGATGTAGCTCGTGGGTCCCAGCAGTCAAGGGGCGAATCATTTTTTTCACCAAATACGGTGGCCCGTCCGGTGGGTCCCTGCTGTCAGGTGGTGGAATAATTATTTTGCGCGTAATAAGGAGGCACTTCCTTGCGGCTGCCGTGGACCCAGCTGTCAGCCTCTCCATGCACAGTCCACGTCCGATGGAAGTTGTTCCTTGACCACGTTGACCACGCCGCACCGAGAGCACCACGGCGGTGGACGACGGCGAGGCCTAGGAAGGGGACAACGCGGAGCCGGGGAAGACGCGGCAGTGGATGCACACGCGGAGAGGAGTGCGAGGGTTCACTGGTTCGGCTGCGCTGCCGTCGCCGTAGAATAACAGGGGGTGTGGGTGAGTGGAGGGATGGCCTGGCCAGCGGTGGGAGTAGTAGGGGGCGGTGAGGCCTCCGCGGTAGCACAGCCGGCCATGGGAGGCGGGAGCAGGCGGCACGACCGGCGCTGTTTTGGGTGGCTGGAGCAAGAAGACCAGGGGTTGAAGAAGCACGACGGCCGTTGGATGGACGTCGTACGGTCACTGCAGCTAGAATCGTTTATATTGACTAGGTTGACAAAGCCCTTGGTGACGGTGTCCTGGACTAGGGGGTACTCACCACGTCATCTCCTGATCTGTTAGATTGGGCCGAGGACCCCCATGGCCGTATATTCATGGGCCAGTCCGGACAGCTGCCGCATACAAGGAAGATTCCACAAGACTTGACGATCAAGACAAGGACTCCTCCCCACTGGCGTATTCGGCTAGGACTCTTGTTATCCTAGGCCTCTGGTGCATTATATAATCCGAGGCCAGGCTAGTCGATAGAGATACAACAACAATCATACCATAGGCTAGCTTCTAGGGTTTAGCCTCTACGATCTCGTGGTAGATCTACTCTTGTACTACCCATATCATCAATATTAATCAAGCAGGAAGTAGGGTTTTACCTCCGTCGAGAGGGCCCAAACCTAGGTAAACATCTGTGTCCCTTGCTTCATGTTACCATCAGTCTTGATGCACAGATCGGGACCCCCTACCCGAGATCCACCGGTTTTGACACCGACATTGGTGCTTTCATTGAGAGTTCCGCTGTGTGTTCGGCAAAAGGTCGATGGCTCGCCTGCAGATCAACTGCGACTTCGGCATCTTCGTCACCAGCTCGACTGGTCACCTTGGTTCAACCAAAGACTGCGCCCTACCTCCGATTGTCATGTTCGGATGAGCGCATTCATCAACATCAGCTCCGATATTGATCAAGATCATGGAGTAATCATCCAGGGAGCCCGGGGCGAACATCAACATTGCACTCGGGCGACCGTGCTGTTTTTCTGGACAGAGAACTTGTGTCCGCCGCCACCGCCTCCTCAAGTGTCGTTTTAATGATTGCTTCGGTGGAATTGTGCGGAACTGAGTCTACAACAACCCTAGAAAATTTAATCGAGTTCCAATGGAGGAATCTTTGGCAATCCGCGATATACCGAAGTCCTGTCAAATCTGGACGAGAATCTAGACGAGTTTAGAGCGTGGTGTCCAGCTTCTAGCACGGACGTCCTTTGGAAGATCCAACCGTTGATCGGCTGCGGAATTCCTATATCAACCACCCCTCAAAATTTCAGCTCAATCCGACCGTCCAAACTCCGGGAGCCTTCCGATTAGTGCATCACTTTTCGGATCTGTTTTGTGCGCGAAAACGAATCCGACCCGAGTTCGTCTTTTTTATGAACAGGATTTCGGACATCCTTTTTGAAGGAAGTTTTGTATGGGGTATTGTGTTTTGTTCCCGAACACATCCCACTAACTTCAAAATCTTTTGAACATGATCTTCAACATCATGCTGGTGTCAAAGCAGTCCGGCAATATAGCTCCATGGCTGCCGACCTGCGCCAGACACGTCGTCACTTTGTTGAGCCGAGCTCAACTTCTTCGGATCATCATCTCAGTAAGCCGAACAAGAGTTCGGCATCACAAAGGATAAATCATCACCAACATCGCCCCCCCACGGATTACACGGAGCGGGCACACCGGCATCGCTGCACGGTCACTTCATCAAACCGGCATCGCCGCACGGTCACTTCATCAAGCCGGCATTGACCATGTCACGACCTGGATCGGCAGGGCCGCACTGTTGCTCCTTCGAGCCGGTGTCCATCACGTCGACCTGCTTCGACTCATCGGCTGACATCGAGGCTTCGACATCTCGGCTGGACCGGGGGCTTCGCCATCTCTTCATCAACCTATACTCCAGAGACTTCGGCGTCACTAGCCGACCAGCTCAAATCACGCTTCTTTGGACCGAGGGCTTTGCCTTGGCGAGCCAACCTTTGCCAACATTGCCATGCCGTCTCTTTATCACCCGTCAGGCAATGGGTGTGCGGATCGAGTCCCAATTTTGGGAATCACCTTTCTTCGGATTGCTACAATAAATAAACCAGGTGCTATTAATCCTAGTATTTTTTGCTTGTTTGGCTTCATTTTTCCCAAGGAATTATTACTCTGGCTTGTCCATCATATGTACGCAGGTCTATGAAATGGTGGCCGCATTAATGACAATCGCATGGTGGTTCGGTCAGTTTCCGTACATAGTCCGGCGAACGCCGCATCCGAAACTCAGACCGACCTGTGAATTCAGGCTTTTTCACGCCTTTACCGCATCACGCTGACGCCCTGCATCGACATTGACTTCGGCGCCATGCCATATCTCTTCTATTACTCACTTTGCATAAATTATTTATTATGCAACAATTTTTTTAATTATTATTATTACTATTATCTCCGTTTTGCACTATTTTTTGTGTACTGGAAAATGATCCAGCCGGACTATATCCTTTGGCGTCACCTCGGCTGAACGGGGGGCTTCGTCAACACTTCATTACCCCATGCCGGGGACTTCGACATCACTCTGCCGACCTGCATTGACCGTGCTATGTCACCACTTCGGAGTGCCGAGCTTTTTGCTCCGCCACCTCGGGACTGGCTTGGGGGATGGAACCTTGTCTGCATCAAGCTCGGACCGCGTCATCAATACCGAACACATTAACCAGCTAAGTTGCCTTCATGCTCAAAGTTTTAAATTTTTAAATTATGTTCGGTTCGACCAAGCATTATACTTTTTTGGAAAAAAGTTGCTTGTAAAATTTTTCCTTGTCCAAACTTTGTTTGTGACGGACAAATTCAAATACCCAGATTACTTGGGGGCTCCCTTGCTGGAGCTTTTCCTCTTGCATATGATTATACTTGTACGGCTTCGTTCCTTGTTCGTGTATTATTCCACAATATGCACCATGTTGACCTAAGTGATTTGCAAGCTGGGTTGCCTTGCTCCGGTGTTTACCCCTACGTTCCCGACTGTTCGGCTAGGGAGTAAAGGGAGCACCTCTGCGATTGTCACGATCGGGTCACCCGAGCGGGACCTCAGACTGGGTGAAGCCGAAAGCTAGCGCTCTTACTATTTTCAATTATGGTCGGCACACAACGGAACTCATGAGTACAAAAAATCTATTGCATAAGTATCATAGTAGCAATGAGCAACCGAAGAAAGGTATCGGTGGGGGTACTATTTTCTTCGAAGATGCTTCTTACACTTCGTTCGTAATATAGCATAAGTTCCCTGAGCGCGCTTTGTCTATTACAGCCTTATGGCCTGATTGCCTGGTTATCGGAAACACCGTCGATATTCTCGACAGGTGGAGTACATAACGCTTTTCGGTCTTTTGGCCGAAGAGGGAGAAGCCGACGGTCGGTTAAGACGCGTTTAAAGTTTGGGTGAACATATATATGATATAAGTACTTCAGTACACACAATCATTCTTTTACCCAAGTCACTTGGGGGCTCTTAAGTTTATTTGAGCCGTTTTATATTAAGTGTTTTCTTCTTGGTCGTTGCAAAGTCTTTTTTCTATCACTCCTTTCTCGATGCAAGTGTGTGGTCAATAGCCGAATAGCCTTGCTTCTCTCGAGTGCAGTTTGCTAAACTAGCCTCGGAGAAGCACTCCGCCTTCGGGATAAGGAGGTTAAAGCGATAGGCTGACCCGCTTGAAGTCTTGAGATAGGATGTGTCATTATAAAGCACGGCAGGAAACACAATTTTCTTTTTCTAAGTCCAATTTTCGATTTGGCACCGAACACTCGATTTAGTTCGGACGTCCAGTTTTTACTGAAGTTTTTTTTTGGTTTTTCAAGCCTATGGAACTATTAAACTATTTGTGCGTTTCCAGCATTAGTCTCGCAGTGCAACGCCGGACACCTTTAGGGATTCGGCAAAAACATTCTCGGATATCGCCATATATG
Source organism: Aegilops longissima (assembly GCA_021605205.1). Taxonomy (NCBI): domain Eukaryota; kingdom Viridiplantae; phylum Streptophyta; class Magnoliopsida; order Poales; family Poaceae; genus Aegilops; species Aegilops longissima. Next base: position 132,057,327 of record CM038679.1, on the reverse strand, counting down.
CATCGGTTTCGAATTGTGTCTTCGGTCAATAGTTGGGTTGCCCGGCTCCTGTTCTTGCCTTCTACGTTCTGCTTTGTTCGGCTAGGTGTGCAAAGGGAGAACCACTGCGATTGTGCTTCCAGCTCGCATGGTTAAGCACGTCAGTGGAGAAAGCTGAAAACTGGCTGTCACAATAGGCGTAAACTGGTCAACAATCCGATGACTATGTTGAATGACGGGCCGTTCATAACATTGGCCGATGTGTTTACGGCTTGACCTCACATGTCGCCGAACACTAACCGGGGGCTCATAGCTAGCTTCCCCAGTTTAAATCTCCTATCACTAAGCAAAAGTTATAAAGCCCGCATATCTGTTTGCCTCATTTCCGCTAACACAACCGCCTTCGGGCACCGAGACGTCGGCTAAGTGTTGTTTTGTTTGTGCGGAAACACCCTGTGTAGTATCTACCAAGGGGTAGAAGCCGACGATGGGCCACTTTCAACTGATAACCTGTCGCAATGGAGTCAAAATAATGATGTAAAGTACTTGGACACATATAATCATTACACATAATCTGTGATTTTACTCTGGATATCGATCCTTAATTCGGCCACCCGTGCCCACATTAAGGCTCGGGGGCTACTGGGCTCCGTGCTCATTATTTATAAATATTAAAGGGGCACATTGATCCCCTGATCTGGTGTTGCCACCCGACCAGTGTCTCGGGGGCTACTGCATTGCTTATTCAATGCAGAGAATTCAAAGTGCTCAGTGTTCGGCTTGACCGAACTATGTGCATACATGTCTTCGGACAATAATATGTACCATATGGACCTATCCGGCGTCAAGCTAGTATATTGCGGTGACTTCTCACAACCCTCTCTCAGGGGCCCATTCGCCGATCACTATTATCTCTAATATATTACACTGTGTTTTTATTCCTATGTATGCTGCCGAGCTAGGAGTTGATCCTCATGCCGATTTCGCACATCGACCTGAGTCTCAGGGGCTACTGGGAACAACGTTTTTATGCTTTCCTTCAGGTGCATCTCGGGTTTTAGACTGATACACACCTTGAGGGATACTGGCTATATATCTCGGCAGAGAATAAACTGCACCAGCTAAAAATATTCACAAAAAAATCAGCCCGCGGTCGGGGTGGTGCACCACCTCGGAGGCAGTCCGGCATAAAGCTCGGGCGCCAGCGGCTAGCTCCATAAAGAGCATTTCCGGCATTAAGCTCGGCTAAAACTCCTTCAACTTTTTTGAACCAAGACATCTTGGATATAGTCCGGCGTTGGAGCTCGGATACAGTCCGGCGTTGGAGCTTGGACACAATCCGGCGTTGGAGCTCGGATACAGTCCGACATTGGAGCTTGGACATAGTCCGACATTGGTGCTCGGCTGCAAAAGATACCTCGAATGCAGTCCGGCATTAGAGCTCAGGCGCAAGAGGACACTGCCTCCCGGGAACAACTTCAAACCCGAGGTGAGGCATAAAAATAACAAGGCATTGATAAAGGCCAGAAACTTAAAGGGGCTCCTCGGATGACCGACGTGTAAACTCTTAGGATGCACTTCGGCGATCCTCAAGATCGAAGATGAGAAGATTTGTTGAACCAGTTTTCAAGACGACGACCGAAGATGAAGAACAGTTCGGAAGAATCGAGGAGCGTTCCTAACTTGAAGACCGGTTCAGGGGGCTACTGTCAGTGTCCTGGACTAGGGGGTACTCACCACATCATCTCCCGATCTGTTAGATTGGGCCGAGGACCCCCATAGCCATATACTCATGGGCTAGTCCGGACAGCTTCCGCATACAAGGAAGATTCCACAAGACTTGACGATCAAGACAAGGACTCCTCCCCACCGGCGTATTCGGCTAGGACTCTTGTTATCCTAGGCCTTTGGTGCATTATATAAACCGAGGCCAGGCTAGTCGATAGAGATACAACAACAATCATACCATAGGCTAGCTTCTAGGGTTTAGCCTCTACGATCTCGTGGTAGATCTACTCTTGTACTACCCATATCATCAATATTAATCAAGCAGGAAGTAGGGTTTTACCTCCATCGAGGGGGCCCGAACCTGGGTAAACATCTGTGTCCCTTGCTTCCTGTTACCATCAGCCTTGAGGCACAGATCGGGACCCCCTACCCGAGATCCGCCGGTTTTGACACCGACACTTGGTACGTCAACTTAGTAGGCCCACAGGTCAGCTTCCGAAAGGGTGCGCCCCAGATGTCAGGGGGAGGAATCATTTTTTGGGCGGGTGAAGCTAGAATATCCGAGATTGAAGAAGAAGCACGACATCCGTTGGATGGACATCCAACGCCTTCGCCGCTAGAACCGTGTGTTGACTATAAGTTGAAAAGCCTTGCATACGCATCAACTCTGTTTTTTAAGGACGCACAACTTAGTAAGGCCGTAAGTGTGTGGCGAGAGAACTTATAGCCCATTTGAGATTTGTAAGAATGTGTAGCCCATTTTTGAATTCTAATGGAATTTACTACAGCCCATTTACAGTTTGTTAAATGTACAACCCATTTCAACCAACCGTTCAAAATAGAATTCAATAAAATTTCCCACATTTTGATGGGATCTGAATATTTTTGTCCCGAAATTTCTAGTCAGATTAAATACAATTTCAATATAAATTTATATTACGTAAAAATCCAACGAAATATTGTGCTCGCAACAATTAATGAAATTAAAATTTTCAATATTCCAAAAATAATATTTTATAAAGTAATCACTGTTTGGTGCATTTTTTATAGTTACTACCCAGTTTTTATAATTACATCCCATTTATTATTTCTTAAAGCCCATTTTCTTGTCAAGCCTAATGCATCCCTCCTAGGAAAGATTTGCAGCCCAGTGGGCGGAGAATAGCAACTTGACCTTGCCTGGGTATTCTTAAAAAATATAGCTGGGCTAGCCATTTTCAGCTTGAAAAAATTAATATCTGGGCTGGATATCTGCTCGGGCTAGACGGGCCACAGCCCGCCTAGCTAATACCTGCAGCGATGTTTTCGTTGTTGTTCAGAGGAGAAAATTAATATCTGGGGTAAACATCGAAAAACTCTGCAGTGCTCACACCTCAAAAACACAAATCTTGCTCGAGCTGCTTGGTCCCAAATTGTCGGCCGCTTCTTGTGCAATTCTCTCGCTTATTGACTACTCCCTCCTTTCCTGTTTATAATGCTCAATTCAAAAATCTCACCAATCAAGGTAGATGGTGAGTGGTGGAATACTTTTTGTAGTTTTGCAAAAGCACCTAATTAATGCTCTTGTTATCCTCAAAAAATTATGTGTATCAATGCATTAATTGCAATGCATGCATGCATAAAGTACATGCATTGGTCAATTTTCTCTTAATACTTGCATGTAATGATTTAATGCACCTTGGAATTTGAACATGTGATGGAAAACAACCAAATTGAGCCTTATAAAATGGAAAAACTAAAATTTTGAGATAAGCCCTATAAACCGGAAAGGAGGGAGTACATAGGTTGACAATGGTGTGGGACCGTGATGTCAGGAAACCAGGAGGAAGCAAGATAAATATATATATATATATATATATATATATATATATATATATATATATATAATAAGGAGGCACTTGCGTACGTGAGGCTATGGACCTAGTGGGTCCCTATTGTCATCCTATCCAAGTAAAGTCATCTCCTCGCCCACGCGCGCTTTCCGCCCAAAACAATCAGCGTCGGCCGCCCCGCTTCCCGGTGCAGGCGATTGCTCCGCCTTCAAACGACACAAGTGTCGTCTGTCCGTCCATCTGCCGCACACATTAATGATATGCGGTTGCCGAGGCGGCTACTCCGGCGCCACACGTCCGTCCCTCCGCCCGCCCACCATTGCTATATAAACTGCTGCGCCGGCCATAGCCGCAGTCATCCGCATTTGTTCCATTTATCCTGTCCACACCACTACTGCCCACCATGGCTTCCTCGCGCTCCAGCGCTCTTCGGGACGGGCGGACGACGAACCACAAGGAGATGGCAGCCATTGCTGCCGACCGGCTGGCCGGCAGGTAGCCGGAGGACGACGACGTCCTAATGGAGAACATGGTTGTCGACGATCCGGCGCCAACCCCCTCCTCCGCACCATCCTCGCCGGTGCATTGCACCATGACCATCGGCGAGGCCCGTGCCCAATATATGGACAGGGTGAGGCCGATGCCTGAGGAGCAGTTCCGGGAGGCGCAGGCCGGCGCCGCCTACAACCACCATCTCCTCCAGGAGCACCTGCAGGTGGAGGAGCAGATCACCACGGAGCGGGCGAAGCAGGCGGCGCTGCTCGACTCATACCGCTCCGCCCACAAGGGCCGCCTCGAGCGCTGGCGGTACCGCATGCGGGTGGCGGAGGCTGCGGCCGCCTACAAAGTGGCTAGCAAAGAGGGCGATGAAGCGGGCGAGGCGGTTTTTGGCGAGACCGAGGACGAGGCTGAGGACAACGCCGGCTCCGACGAGTCCCCGCTCCGCTGGCGTCGATGACGCCCTGCTCCGCCGAGGCCCCGCGGCGCCAACAACAAGGCAGAGGACACCGCCGGCTCCTTCGAGGCCACGCCCTGCCAACAACGAGGCAGAGGACATCGCCAGCTCAGCCGAGGCCCCACCTGTCGGCAACATGGGGGAGGATTTCCACCGATCCGCTGAGGTGCCGCCCGCCGGCAACGAGACAGAGGACATCGTCGGCTCCGCCGAGGCCCCGCCCCGCTGCCAACGAGGCCGCGCCACACAGAAAACGAGGAAGAGTAGAACACGGTAGGTCGCTGCCGCTCGAGTCCAAGTAAGGCCACCGCTGCTACCCTCCGGTTGAAGCCAAGCTAGGCGGGTTGACCATTGACGGCCGGTTAGCTTCTTGGCAGCGACGTGGAGTCGGAGAACTGCGCTGGAGAAGAACACTGCTTCTACTCAACTGCTGGTGCAGTTGGCTGACTGACACATGGGCTGTAACGCCCCGGATTCGATGCGCCAGGTGTCCGCCAGTTATTCGCCGTCCTTGCCATGTCGTGTGCTTGCGTGTTGCACTTTGCCATGTCATCATCTGCATTTCATATCATGTCATCATGTGCATTTCATTTTGCATACGTGTTCGTCTTATGCATCCGAGCATTTTCCCCGTTGTCCGTTTTGCAATCCGGCACTCCTATGTCTCCCGGCGCCCCTTTTACCTCTTTTCGTGTGCGGATGTTAAACGGTCTCGGAATGGACCGAGGTTTGTCAAGCGGCCTTGGTATAGCACCGGTAGACCGCCTGTCAAGTTTCGGATCATTTGGACGTCGTTTCGTACTCCAACGGTTAACCGGGTAACCGTACAGGTCTCTTTTATATTGCAGCCCAACACCCCTTCCAAAGTGGCCCAAAACCCAGAAAACTCCCCTCCATGCTCTCGGTCGTTCGATCACGATCGTGTGGGCGAAAACCGCACCTCATTTGGACACTCCTAGCTTCCTCTACCTATAAATATGTGCTCCCCTCCCAAAATCGCAGTACAAACCCTAGTCATCCTCTCCTCGCCACGGACACTTCTTCCGCTGACGGACACGTCCGCCCGTCGCCGCGCCCAATCCCGCCTCGCCGTGTAAATCGCCGCCTCCCTCCGTTGCGGGCCCGCTGAGCCCGAGGCCGCCCGCTCGGCACATCCGCCGCCGCCGCGCAGCTCCCGCCGCCGCCTCGCGCCTCCCGCCGGCCGCTGCCGCCGCCCGCCGCCTAACCCGCCACCTCTCGCTGGGCGTCACCTGGCTGCGACGCCCGCCGCCCGGCGCCCTCCGCCCGCGCCGAGGCCGCCCGCATGGCGCTTCCTTCCTCCGCGCGCCGCCCGCCTCGACGCCGCCCGGCCAGGCGCGCCGCCTCGCTCGCTGCCCTCGCTGGGCGCGCCCGCGTCTCCCATCGCCGACCGCGGCCGCCGCCGTCGCCCGGCCCGGCCTCCGGCGCCCGGCCCGCGCTCGGCCAGCTCCCTCCTCCGCCGCCGCCTCCTCCCCCTCGCGCCGGCCGCCGCCGCCGGCCGTCTCGTCGTCGGATCCGGCGGGTGGGATGAGATCCACCCGCCCGGCCATCCAAACGCCCCGCCGTCCCACTCCGTCCATTTTTCCCGAGGTGAAAATTCCCCTAAGTCCCCAGATCTGCATATTTTCATGCCTTATTCATCATGCCATAACTCTCTGCATATTGCTCCATTTCGTGCGTGTAATATGTCAAATTGTTCGCCTCGACGAGTACATCATGTCATCTCATTGCATCATTTTCATTTGAGCTCATCTTGATGCCCTAAATGTTGTTGGAAGAGGGCTATATGATGTTAGTTTCAGATTCTTATCAGAACATGCACTTTTATCATTTTTGCCATGATTGATGTGTGCACCCTATGAACTTGAGTCCTGCATGTGTGTTTGCTATGCCATGCCATCTTTACAGGGGTGTATGCCATGTATTTTTGTGATCTCTGTGGTTACTAGCACAAGCATGCAAACTAGGCTTCATGATGTTGTTGATTTCAGCCCCTGTTTTGCTGATATTTTTATGCCATGTTAACTTGATGCTACCGAGAGATCCATGCTTATTTTGAGATACTTCAGTAAGGATGTTTTGTTATACATGTCTTGCTCTATCCATCCATGCCCTTGTTTGCAATTATGGAGTGCCATAGCTTGAGTCAATCGAGCTCTACTTTTGCTATAAAATGTTTCCTGGCAGGTTGTTTACATGTTATTCAATTTTGCCAAGGTTGTTGTAATTGATCCGTGTATGCTATGATGTCGTTCTTGCCATGTATAGCTTCTATGCCATGTCTTCTTACTGTGAGTTGCTTTGCCATGCCATGTATTGCTCTGTGGTGAGTGGTTCAAGCTCACCAACATGCCTACTTGTTATCTGTTTTTGTCATGCCCTGTTTGCTGAATCTGTAATATAACTTGCCATGTTTACATGGGTGCCATCATATCTTCTGGTCCTTTTTGGCTCATGGTCAGTAAGGGACTTTTGTTCTATGCAATTAGTAGATTCATGCCATGCCTTTGTTTGCCATGTTAAGTTCCTGTAGCATGTTGTTTGATAACTCTAAATATTGCAACCTGATGTTATTTCTGCAAAGTCTGAAACTGTTATTATTTGCAATCTTGCCATGTCCTTTTGAGCATGTTCTAGTGATTTCTAGAGATAGCTCAGTGTTCATGTTTTGTAATGCTTTACCCGTACATCATGCCCATGTCTTTTGTTATTACGTTGAGGTCCTGTAGCATATTGTTTTGATGCTTGCAATATGCCTAGTTGCTGTTTTGGACAGCTTGTCCTTTAAACTTGTATAGAGTGTATGTGTTGAACCGCTGTCTGCTTTTGAGTGTGCTCTATATGAAACTTGCTTGATTTTGCATGTAGTTTCATATTATCATGTTGCATCCTTGTTTTGAGGTGTTTTCTTGATGTTTGTATGCATTTTGCATCAATGTCATGCTTATCTTGTTTTGCTCATATCTTCTAGGCCGTAGCTCCGAATCTAATAAACTTTATATGTAACTTGACTAGAATTTCGTGTAGATCATCGTGGTGCATCTTAACTTGCTGTTTAACAACTTGAACATAAAGTTATTCAGATCTGGACCAATTTCGAAATGTGCATATGAGGACTTACCGGAATTGTTCTAAGTTGTTTCCGGTCTCATTTAAACTTGCCTTGATGTGTTGTTCTTGTTTGCATCATCTCTTGCCATGAGTAGCCTCATCTAGTTTTGTCATGCATCATGCCTGTTGTGCATCATGTCTTGTTCATGTGTGGTGTGTTTATTATGTTGTGTGCTTCTTCTTGTTAGTTCCTGTTTCGTTGCGATCGTGAGGATTCGTTCGTCTACGCTTGGTTCGACTTCGTGGCTTCATCTTCTTCATGGAGTCGTTCTTCTTCCTTGCGGGATTTCAGGCAAGATGACCGCTACCCTAGATCTCACTACTATCATTGCTATGCTAGTTGCTTCGTTCTATCGCTATGCTGCGTTACCTATCACTTGCTGCTCAAGCCTCCCAAATTTCCATGAACCTCTAACTTGTTGTCACCTTCCCAGCAAACCGTTGTTTGGCTATGTTACCGCTTTGCTCAGCCCCTCTTATAGCGTTGTTAGTTGCAGGTGAAGATGAAGTTTGTTCCTTGTTGGAACATGTTTACTTGTTGGGATATCACAATATATCTTATATTATTAATGCATCTATATACTTGGTAAAGGGTGGAAGGCTCGGCCTTATGCCTGGTGTTTTGTTCCACTCTTGCCGCCCTAGTTTCCGTCATATCGGTATTATGTTCCCGGATTTTGCATCCCTAACGCGGTCGGGTGATTTATGGGACCCCCTTGACAGTTCGCTTTGAATAAGACTTTTCCAGCAAGGCCCAACATTGGTTTTACCATTTGCCTCACCTATGCCCTTTTATTTCCCTTGGGTTTCCGGAGCCCGAGGGTCATCTTTATTTTAGCCCTGGGCCAGTTCTCCTTCGAGTGCTGGTCCAAACCGAAGCGATGTCCGGCCCCGGGCAATCAGGGTTTATGCCAACCCGACGTCTGGCTCATCCGGTGTGCCCTGAGAACGAGGTACGTGCGACTCCTATCGGCATTTGTCGGCACATCCGGGCGGCTTTGCTGGTCTTGTTTTATTGCTGTCGAAATGTCTTGTAGCCGGGATTCCGAGACTGATCGGGTCTTCCGGGAGAAGGAATATCCTTCGCTGATCGCGAGAGCTTATCATGGGCTTGTTGGGACACCCCCGCAGGTATAAACTTTCGAGAGCCGTGCCCGCGGTTATGTGGCAGATGGGAATTGGTTAAAATCCGGTTGTAGTAAACTTGAAGCAAAATCTTCTAAAATACACCAACCGTGTGCGTAACCGTGAGTGTCTCTTTTCGGGGTTGATCGAGAGGAGAACACGGTTTCTGGGTTATGTCTGACGTAAGTAGGAGTTCAGGATCACTTCTTGATCATTACTAGTTGACGACTGTTCCTTTGTTTCTCTTCTCGCTCTCATTTGCGTATGTTAGCCACCATATATGCTTAGCCGCTGCTGCAACCTCACCACTTTACTCCTTCCTTACCCTTTAAGCTTTGCTAGTCTTGATACCCATGGTAATGGGATTGCTGAGGCCTCATGGCTCACAGATTACTACACCACCAGTTGCAGGTACAGGTTTGCGATGATCATGACGCGAGAGCGATGTTTGCTTGTTTTGGAGTTCTTCTTCGCTTCTTCGATCGGGGATAGGTTCAGTGTCGGCAGCCTGGGCTAGCAGGTGGATGTCGTTTGAGTTTCTGTTTATGTTTCATCCGTAGTCGGATGTTGATCTTGTATATGATGTTGATGTATTCTTGTTGCATTCGTGCCTTATGTATGTATCCCCATCTATTATGTAATGTTGATGTAATGATATCCACCTTGCAAAAGCGTTTCAATATGCGGGTCTATCCTTGGTGGGACCTTCAAGTTCCTTTTGGATAGGGTCGCATATTGGGCGTGGCATGGGCCCAACAGGCCACATGTCAGTTACGCAACTGCACCTGCAGTTAAGTCACTGAAGCTTCTGTTCGGCTCAGCGGGACACAGGTGGGTAGCTTTGGTTAATTAATTATACCTCTAGCGCACCCCTTTTTTGTTTTTATTCGAAAAGGAGGATGACCCCCGGCCTCTGCATCTGGGAGATGGATGCAGCCACAAACACCCCTTTTTAGTTGAAGAATGTATGGAATGTAATGAAATCCGGCATGTTTATATGAAATCTGACCATGTATGAATGAATTTATTTCAATTAGTTCGAATTCTTGTATCACTGGCATTGGATGAACATGCAAAACAATACGTACTAGCATTATTCCTGTGGTGATCACCATGTTTGCAGTAGTTTCACATGTACTCCTCCGGTCCTTTCTAGTCGCATACAAGTTTTATCTGCAGTCAAAGTATCTCTACTTTGACCAATCTTATACAAAAGTATGCACTTTCACAATGTGCTAAGTAAAAGGAACAGAAGGAGTACAAAGAGTTTGAGCAACTTTTTAGCGTTTCTGTACATTGCAATCAAACACACAGGCCTGGCAATTCATAGAGAACATTCAAAACAATCGATCATTATCCATCTCAACGACTCACATGTCAAAGGAAATATTTACTTCACAACTAAAGAATAAAGAAAAAATTGATCGCCGCTGCTGACAGCAAAGGGCGTCCCATTCGAAAATATCAAACGCATATCTTGCTAAAATCAATGAGAAAATTTTGACAAGGTTGTCCCATTCCAAAATATCAAATGCCTATGATTGTGGAATGGGCAGGGTTTGCCATCAGTTCGGACATTGACATGGCACCTCGTGCTAAATAAACCAGCTGTTCTTTTTGTGCAGTTCCACCAAAATCAACCAAATTCGCGCGTAGCTTCTATAATTTCGCCCTTATATGTTGCAACGCCTTGAACTTATGGGCACCTCCTTTCTTGTGGTGGAAATGAATGATTCGATGTATTCATGAACATTTTGTGCAGTTCCCGTTGAAATCAAGCTGAGCACCCCTATTTGCACAAATACAAAAAAGTGATTAGTATAAAGCAAACTGTACTATGAATTGACAGTTTCAACATGCACATACATGGTCCATGTAGAGCACACTTTTAGAAAAATGGAACTCACCAGAAAGAATCCTAGAACAACATTGTACTCGCGCATCACAGCAAAAAAATGGAGATTTGTCAGTCCTTCTGAGCTGAAGTTAGTTTGGTCTTGTGGGGAGTAATGTCACCATCCTTCAACTGCTCCTTCTGATGAGAAGATAGACAGGGCTTCTTCATCCTGGCATAATTGGAACTAGTCACTTCACGTACTCCATATTCTTCTTCAGAGGAAGATGATCCCTGTTTGCTTGAAAAAAAGGAAAGGAATTATTTAAAACAACACAGATGAAGCACTTCTCAAGGACAATACCACTTTTTCATGACAGTATCTAAACAGTAGCACAACACCAATAGAGATGACAAAGCTCAATCGTATGGATGAAATCAGTGGGTGAGTACCAACATTTGTCAGGAGGTTGATTGTGTAGAGCATACAGATGAAGCACTTCTCCGAACCATCATTTGCTATCTACGGGGTGGCCATGCTTACTATATACTCCTCGATTAGTTTAATGTTTCCAACAACTTCTTGTGCAGTTCCACTAAAATATATGGTATCTTCAAAGAAGATCCTGTTTGCACAAGTAGAGATAATTACGTATGGCATCAAATCAGTGGCAAAACAATTGCTCGCTCCAGCCATAACAATAAATTAAGATGCAAAACTATATCATTACTTGTGTCATCACAGTTCAAAGGTTTCATTACAAGACCGGAGTTGATTTTGTTTTCTTCCGCTTGGTCTTCCCTTCATCACTTGGTTCAATAACAGAAAAGCTTTGCCTTCAATGTAAGATTTGGCATGTCAATTAGGGAGCAAAAGTTTAGTACTAAACTTAATTTTTTGATGAAAGTGGAAAAATACAGGCCAGCGGTTGTGAAATATCCTTATCTTACCTCAATGGGATATTACGGTGCACATACAGATTGGAAGTCTTGTCTCCATTTGTGCAGTTCACTAAAATCAAGCAACATTATCGTACAAGTAGCACAACATATGAAAGCACACTGCAGAATCATGTGAAAGAAGGCTAGTACTGACCTCTCATGATGCCGAATTCAAACAACTCACTAGAAGAAGATCTGAACCAAATTCGCCTTAACGGATAGGAAGTAAGATCTCCTCTTGTGCAGTTCCACTAAGATCAAGCAATCAAGCAACATTGTCGGTGTGACATTTGGTTGAACTGCACAAAACACTCTTAAAACAAAAGTGTTTTGTGCAAAGGCAACAAAAGGTCACAATGGCAACGAGGTGAAGTAGATAACCCTGTTTACACAGAGGTGCAAAGGAAACAATTAGTGGTCAATAATGGTGGATGACACAAAAGCCAACAAAAAGAAGCATCTACCTTATCTAAATGGGAAAGAAAGCAAGACAGTAGCATTTCACAAACGGTGGCATTGATTAATATTAACATAGAGATTATATTAACAATAAAATTCGTTAAACATGTAATTTGCTTTTAACTATTGCATTGCATCAATTTTCCAGCGGCATTATTAGAGGGTGTTTGTTTACAGGGACATTTTGGTGTAGGGACTAAAAAATCTCCGTGTCAGTCACATCTAAACCAAACAGGAGGGACTTTTCAGGACTAAAAGTGGGCATTTGGGACTAAAGAAAGAAGACCCCGAGGGAGTCTTTTTGGGACTTTTCCAACAGTTGCCCCTGCCACGCATCGCACCTTGTTTCTATTAGTTCATTGTTAGGGGTAACATGGTCTTTTATCATGTCATTTTATAACCTCTAGTCCATGTTTAGTCCCTGGAACCAAGCAGGTAGGGACTAGGGAGTTTTTAACCAAACAGGGCCTTAGATTAACAACAGCTAATGAGTTGCATGGGACAGTGGATGCACCAGCACCATGTGCATCTACCGATGTACTGTGGTCATGCTTAGTCTATTGCAACAAAGAACAAACAACCAAGGAGCATATTTTTGTTGGTCCCTGTTTTGTTATCTTTAGACACCTTTTCCCTATGTGAGCGCAGCAAATCTAGTCCTGATCAAACTCTACAGCCTTGTCCCTTCCTTTCCTTTTTGAACGAGTACTTTTGCCCCTTCCTTTCCTCTTTGAACCACGTCCTAGATTTATGCTATACAACTTTCCCCACTACTTTCCCCCATTCCTTTCCTCTTTGAACCACGTCCTAGATTCATGCTATACAACTTTCCCCCTTCATTTCCTCTTTGAACCACGTCCTAGATTCATGTTATATACAACATTTCCCACTACTTTCCCCCACTCATTTCCTCTTTGAACCACGTCCTAGATTCATGGTATACATGCAGCTAGAGTTATGCATGTGGAGTAACTAAAATATACCTTAAGGTTCTTGGGGCGTGGTTCGGTGGGCGACGGGATGGCTGCGAAGAAGAAGGGGTCGGAGGCCCTCCCGCGCCGCCGCTGGGTGGAAACTGAACAGCAGCGCCGGTAGTGTATTCCCTCCCTCGCCGACGGCGACAGCGTTAAGCCTCCTTCCCTTCCCGGCGGACGGATCCTGCTGGCTCTATGAGCAGCAGTGAGGGGAGAGAGAGGCCAACGAAGTCTTGTTTAGATCTGGAGAGGCGAGAGTGTGAAGAGAGCAACTACAAGGCCGAGGCTCCAGTAGAGGGCGAGAGAGTGTGAAGAGAGCAACTACAAGCGCCGAGGCTCCAGCGTGTATATATATCTTGGAGAGAGTGTGTGAACCAAAGACTACGCCCTACCTCCGATTGTCATGTTGGGATGGCGCATTCATCAACATCAGCTCGATATTGATCAAGATCATGGAGTAATCATCCGGGGCAGGAGCGAACATCAACATTACACTCGAGCGACCGTGCTGTTTTTACAGACCGAGAACTTGTGTCCGCCGCCAGCCTCCTCAAGTGTCGTTTTAATGATTGCTTGGTGGAATTGTGCGGAACTGAGTCTACAACAACCTAGAAAATTTAATCGAGTTCCAATGGAGGAATCTTTGGCAATCCATGATATACGAAGTCTGTCAAATCTGGACGAGAATCTAAGCGAGTTTAGGCGTGGTGTCCAGCTTCTATACGGACGTCCTTTGGAAGATCCAACCGTTGATCGACTCGAATTCTATATCAACCACCCTCAAAATTTCAGCTCAATCCGACCGTCCAAACTCCGGGACCTTCGATTAGTGCATCACTTTTCGGATCTGTTTTGTGCGAAAAACGATCCGACCGAGTTCGTCTTTTTTATGAACAGGATTTGGGACATCCTTTTTGAAGGAAGTTTTGTATGGGGTATTGTGTTTTGTTCGAACACATCCCACTAACTTCAAAATCTTTTGAACATGATCTTCAACATCATGCTGGTGTCAAAGCAGTCGGCAATATAGCTCCATGGTGCCGACTGCGCGGACCGTCGTCACTTTGTTGAGCCGAGCTCAACTTCGGATCATCATCTCGATGGCGAACAGAGTTCGGCATCACAAGATAAATCATCACCAACGCGCCCCCCGGATTACGGGCGGGCACACCGTATCGCTGCGGTCACTTCATCAAACCGGCATCGCCGCTGCGGTCCCACTTCATCAATGGCATTGACCATGTCACGACACGGATCGGCGGGGGCCGCTGTGCTCCTTCGGCCGGTGTCCATCACGTCGACCTGCTTGACTCATCGGCGACATCGAGGCCCGACATCTCGGCTGGACGGGGGCGCCATCTCTTCATCAACCTACTCCGGAGACTTGGCGTCACTAGCCGACCAGCTCAAATCACGCGTTCTTTGGACCGAGGGCTTTGCCTTGGCGAGCCAACCTTTGCCAACATTGCCATGCCGTCTCTTTATCACCCGTCGGGCAATGGGTGTGGATCGAGTCCCAATTTTGGGAATCACCTTTCTTGGATTGCTACAATAAATAAACCAGGTGCTATTAATCCTAGTATTTTTTGCTTGTTTGGCTTCATTTTCCCAAGGATTATTACTCGGCTTGTCCATCATATATACGCAGGTCTGAAATGGTGGCGCGTGTGACAATCGCATGGTGGTTCGGTCGGTTTCCGTACATAGTCCGTGACGCGCATCCAAACTCAGACCGACACTGTGAATTGAGGCTTTTTCCGCCTTTACGCATCCACCGGCGCCCTGCGCCGACATTGACTTGGTAGCCATATATCTCTTCTATTACTCACTTTGCATAAATTATTTATTATGCAACAATTTTTAATTATTATTATTACTATTATCTCCGTTTTACTATTTTTGTGTCTTTGGAAAATGATCCAGCGGACTATATCCTTTGCGTCACCTCGGCTGAGCAGGGCCCGTCAACACTTCATTACCCCATGCGGGGACCCGACATCACTCACCGACCTTGGGAGTGCTATGTCACCACCAGTGCGAGCTTTTTGCTCCGCCACCTCGGGGCTGGCAGGATGGAACCTTATGCCGCATCAAGCTCGGCCGCGTCATCAATACCGAACACATTAACCAGCTAAGTTGCCTTCATGCTCAAAGTTTTAAATTTTAAATTATGTTGGTTCGACCAAGCATTATACTTTTTGGAAAAAAAGTTGTAAAATTTTTCCTTGTCCAAACTTTGTTTGTGTGGACAAATTCAAATACCAGTTACTTGGGGCTCCCTTGCTGAACTTTTCCTCTTGCATATGATTATACTTATGCGGCCGTTCCTTGTTAAGTGTATTATTCCACAATATACCATGTTGACCTAAGTGATTTGCAAGCTGGGTTGCCTTTTTCACGTGTTTACCCCTCGTTCCCGGTATTCGGCTAGGGAGTAAAGGGAGCACCTCTGCGATTGTCACGATCGGGTCACCCGTGGGACCTCGAGCTGAGGTGAAAAGCTAAGCGCTCTTACTATTTTCAATTATGGTGGGGCACACAAGAACTCATGAGTACAAAAATCTATTGCATAAGTATCATAGTAGCAATGAGCAACCGAAGAAAGGTATCGGTGGGGTACTATTTTCTTGAAGATGCTTCTTACGCTTAGTTAATATAGCATAAGTTCCCCAGCGCTTTGTCTATTACAGCCTTATGGCCTGATTGCTGGTTATCGGAAACACCGTCGATATTCTCGGCGGTGGAGTACATAACGCTTTTGGTCTTTTGGCGAAGAGGAGAAAAAGCGGTGATTAGGTTAGGCGTTTAAAGTTTGGGTGAACATATATATGATATAAGTACTTGATACACACAATCATTCTTTTACCCAAGTCACTTGGGGCTCTTAAGTTTATTTGAGCGTTTTATATTAAGTGTTTTCTTCTTGGTCGTTGCAAAGTCTTTTTTCTATCACTCCTTTCTCGATGCAAGTGTGTGGTCAATAGCGGATAGCCTTGCTTCTCTCGAGTGCGATTTGCTAAACTAGCCTCGGAGAAGCACTCCATATCGGGATAAGGAGGTTAAAGCGATAGGCTGACCAGCAAGTCTTGAGATAGGATGTGTCATTATAAAGCACGGCAGGAAACATTTTCTTTCTAAGTCCAATTTTCGATTTGGCACCGAACACTCGATTTAGTTGGACGTCAGTTTTCTTGAAGTTTTTTGGTTTTCAAGCCTATGGAACTATTAAACTATTTGCGTTTCCAGCATTAGTCTCGCGATGCAGCATGCGGACACCTTTAGGGATTCGGCAAAAACATTCTCGGATATCGCCATATATGCATCGGTTTGGTGTGTCTTCGATCAATAGTTGGGTTGCCGGCTCTGTTCTTGCCTTCTACGTTCGCTTTGTTCGACTAGGTGTAAAGGAGAACCCTTTGATTGTGCTTCCATTTCGCATGGTTAACCGTCGATGGAGAAAGCTGAAAACTGGCTGTCACAATAGGCGTAAACTGGTCAACAATCCGATGACTATGTTGAATAGCGGGCGTTCATAACATTGGCGATGTGTTTCGGCTTGACCTCACATGTCGCGAACACTAAGGGGCTCATAGCTAGCTTCCCAGTTTAAATCTCCTATCACTAAGCAAAAGTTAAAAAACGCATATCTGTTTGCCTCATTTCAGCTTACAGCCTTGAACCGTGAAGAGCGTCGGCTAAGTGTTGTTTTGTTTGTCTTGAAACACCTGTAGTATCTACCAAGGGTAGAAGCCGACGATGGGCCACTTTCAGCGATAACTGTCGCAATGGAGTCAAAATAATGATGTAAATACTTGGACACATATAATCATTACACATAATCTGTGATTTTACTGCGGATATCGATCCTTAATTGATACCCGTGCCCACATTAAGGCTCGGGGAGCTCTTAGGCTCCGTGCTCATTATTTATAAATATTAAAGGGGCACATTGATCCCCGATGCAGTGTTGCCACCGACCGGTGTCTGGGGAATACTGCATTGCTTATTCAATCACGGAAGAATTCAAAGTGCTCGGTGTTGACTTGCCGAACTATGTGTACATGTCTTCGGACAATAATATGTATATGGACCTATCCCGTCAAGCTAGTATATGCGGTGACTTCTCACAACCCTCTCTCGGGGCCCATTAGCGATCACTATTATCTCTAATATATTACCTTGTGTTTTTATTCCTGTATCTTTGCCAGCTAGGTTGATCCTCATGCCGATTTACGCACATCGACACAGGTCGAGCTCTTTGGGAACAACGTTTTTATGCTTTCCTTGGGTGCATCTCGGGTTTTAGATGATACACACCTTGAGGATCGGCTATATATCTCGGCGGAGAATAAACGCACCAGCTAAAAATATTCACAAAAATCAGCCCTTGGTCGGGTGGTGCACCACCTGGAGGCAGTCCGGCATAAGCTTCAGGCGCCCGGTAGCTCCATAAAACATTTCCGCATTAAGCTTCGGCTAAAACTCCTTCAACTTTTTGAACCAAGACATCTTGGATATAGTCGGCGTTGGGCTCGGATCTGATCAGCGTTGGGCTTGGACACAATCCGGCGTTGGAGCTCGGATCAGTCCGACATTGGAGCTTGGACATAGTCGAGACATTGGTGCTTCGGCTGCAAAAGATACCTCGAATGCAGTCCGGCATTAGAGCTCAGGCGCAAGAGGACCTGCCTCCGGGAACAACTTCAAACGAGGTGAGGCATAAAAATAACAAGGCATTGATAAAGGCCGAAACTTAAAGGGCTCCTCGGATGGCCGGCGTGTAAACTCTTAGGATGCACCGGCGATCCTCAAGATCGAAGATGAGAAGATTTGTTGAACCAGTTTTCAAGGCGACGACGAAGATGAAGAACAGTTCGGAAGAATCGAGGGCGTTCTAACTTGAAGACGGTTCGGGGGGCGCTCTGTCGGTGTCCGGACTAGGGGTACTCACCACATCATCTCCCGTCTGTTAGATTGGGCGAGGACCCCATAGCCATATACTCATGGGCTGAGTCCGGACAGCTTACAAGGAAGATTCCACAAGACTTGATGATCAAGACAAGGACTCCTCCCCGGCGTGTTCGGCTAGGACTCTTGTTATCCTAGGCCTTTGGTGCATTATATAAGCGAGGCCGGGCTATCGATAGAGATACAACAACAATCATACCATGAGCTAGCTTCTAGGTTTTAGCCTCTCTGATCTCGTGGTAGATCTACTCTTGTACTACCCATATCATCAATATTAATCAAGCGAAGTAGGGTTTACCTCCATCGAGGGGCCGAACCTGGGTAAACTGTCATGTCCTTGCTTCCTGTTACCATCGATATGAGGCCTGGTCAGGGACCCCCTACAAGATCCGCGGTTTGACACACGACACTTGGTACGTCAACTTAGTAGGCCGGAGTCACTTCGAAAGAGTGCCCGGATGTCGGGGAGGAATCATTTTTTAGGCGGGTGAAGCTAGAATATCCGAGATTGAAGAAAAAGCCGACATCCGTTGGATGGACATCAACGACCACTTTCTATAGGCGTGTGTTGACTATAAGTTGAAAAGCCTTGCATCGCATCAACTCTGTTTTTTAAGGAATGGCGTCAACTTAGTAAGGCAGTGTGTGGCGAGAACTTATAGCCCATTTGAGATTTAAAGAATGTGTGGCCATTTTGAATTCTAATGGAATTTACTACAGCCCATTTAGGTTTGTTAAATGTACAACCCATTTCAACCAACCGTTCAAAATAGAATTCAATAAAATTTCCCACATTTTGATGGGATCTGAATATTTTGTCCCGAAATTTCTAGTCAGATTAAATACAATTTCAATATAAATTTATATTACGAAAAATCAGCGAAATATTGTGCTGCATAACAATTAATGAAATTAAAATTTTCAATATTCAAAAATAATATTTTATAAAGTAATCCTGTTTGGTGCATTTTTTATAGTTACTACCCAGTTTTTATAATTACATCCCATTTATTATTCTTAAAGCCCATTTTCTTGTCAAGCCTAATGCATCCCTCCTAGGAAAGATTTGCAGCCCGATGGGCAGGAGAATAACAACTTGACCTTGCACGGGTATTCTTAAAAAATATATTTGGGCTAGCCATTTTCACTTGAAAAAAATTAATATCACGGGCTGGATATCGGCACAGGCTAGGCAGACCCACAACCTTCAGTTAATACCTGCAGCGATGTTTCGTTGTTGTTCGAGGAGAAAAATTAATATCTGGGGTAAACATGAAAAACTACTGCAGTGCTCACCTCAAAAAACACAAATCTGCTCGAGCTGCTTGGTCCCATTTAATACGCTTCTTGTGCAATTCTCTCGTTTATTGACTACTCCCTCCTTTCACCATTTATAATGCTCAATTCAAAAATCTCACCAATCAAGGTAGATGGTGAGTGGTGGAACTTTTTTAGTTTTGCAAAAGCACCTAATTAATGCTCTTGTTATCCTCAAAAAATTATGTGTATCAATGCATTAATTGCAATGCATGCACATAAAGTACATGCATTGGTCAATTTTCTCTTAATACTTGCATGTAATGATTTAATGCACCTTGGAATTTGAACATGTGAAACAACCAAATTGAGCCTTATAAAATGGAAAAACTAAAATTTTGAGATAAGCCCTATAAACGGGAAAGGAGATTTAGGTTGACAATGGTGTGGGACCGTGATGTCGAGGAAACAGGAGGAAGCAAGATAAATTATATATATATATATATATATATATATATATATATATATATATATATAATAAGGAGGCACTTGCGTCACGTGAATATGGACCTAGTGGGTCCCTATTGTCATCCTATCCAAGTAAAGTCATCTCCTGCATACCTGCGCTTTCCGCCCAAAACAATCAGTCGGCCGCCCGCTTCCAGTGCGACGATTGCTCCGCCTTCAAGCGACACAAGTTATAAATGCATAAAATCCATCTGCCGCACATTAATGATGCGGTTGGCGGCTACTCGGCGCCACGTCCGTCCCTCCGCCACGCCCACCATTGCTATATGGCTATGGCCATAGCGATCATCCGCATTGTTCCATTTATCACATCCACTCGCCTATGGCTTCCTCGCGCTCCAGCGCTCTTGGGACGGCAGGGCGGCGAACCACAAGGAGATGGCAGCCATTGCTGCCGACGGCTGGCGGCAGGTAGCGGAGGGCGGCGTCCTAATGGAGAACATGGTTGTCGACGATCGGCCAACCCCCCTCCGCACC
This sequence comes from Aegilops longissima, assembly GCA_021605205.1. Lineage (NCBI taxonomy): Eukaryota > Viridiplantae > Streptophyta > Magnoliopsida > Poales > Poaceae > Aegilops > Aegilops longissima. The sequence continues at coordinate 132,037,140 of CM038679.1, read as the reverse complement.
ATCCTGCGCGGTGCATTGCACCATGACCATCAGCGAGCCCGTGCCCAATATGGGCGGTGAGGCGATGCACGAGGGCAGTTCAGGCGCAGGCGGCGCCTACAACCACCATCTCCTCCGAAACTGCAGTGGAAGGCAGATCTGCAGGCCGGTAGCGGTAGCGCTGCTCGACTCATACGCTCCGCCCAGGAGCCGCCTCGGCTGGCGGTACCGCATGCGGGTTGGCGAGGCTGCGACCGCCTACAAAGTGTAACAAAGAGGCGATGAAGCGGGCGGCGGTTTTAGCGAGACCGAGGGACGAGGCTGAGAACAACGGCTGCAAAGCGAGTCCCGCTCATGGCGTCGATGACGCTGCTTTCGCCGAATTGTGGCGCCAACAACAAGCGAAGGACACCGCCGCTCCTTGAGCGCATACCGCCAACAGCAGGCGGAGATCGCCAGCTCAGCGAAGGCCCACACATCAACATGGGGAGAGATTTCCACCGATCTGAGAGTGCCGCCCGCCCGGCAGCGAACGGAGAGACATCGTCGGCTCCGCGAGCCCGGCCCCTTAGCGAACGCGCCACGAAGTAGAACGGTAGAGTCATTGCTCGAGTCCAATAAGGCCACCGCTGCTACCCTCGGTTGAAGCCAAGCTAAGCGGGTTGACCATTGGCAGGTTAGCTTCTTGGCAGCGGCGTGGAGTCGGGCTTCTTGGAGAAGTGCTTCTACTCTTGCTGATGCGATTGGTGACATGGTACATAGCCGGATTGATCGCGGTGTCCCTGATTATCGCCGTCCTTGCCATGTCATGTGCTTGCGTGTTGCACTTTTGCCATGTCATCATCGCATTTCATATCATGTCATCATGTGCATTTCATTTTGCATACGTGTTGTCTTCATGCATCAAGCATTTTCCCGTTATCCGTTTTGCAATCCGGCACTCCTATGTCTCGGCGCCCTTTACCTCTTTTCGTTATGCGGATGTTAAGCGGTCTCGGAATGGACCGAGGTTTGTCAAGCGGCCTTGGTATAGCACCCGGTGAACCGCTTTGTCAAGTTTGGCGGATCATTTGGACGTCGTTTACATGCTCCAGTTAACGGGTAACCGTCTGAGTCTCTTTATATTGCAGCCCAACACCTTCCAGTGGCCCAAAACCCAGCTCCCCCTCCATGCTCGGTCGTTCGATCACGATCGTGTGGTAACCGCACCTCATTTGGACACTCCTAGCTTCCTCTACCTATAAATATATGCTCCCCTCCAAAAATGGCGGTACAAACCCTAGTCATCCCTCTCCTCGCGCCCGAGACACTTCTTCGCCGGACCGTCCGCCCGTCGCCCGCGCCCAATCCGCCTGCACGTGTCGTCGCCGCCTCCCTCCGTTCGAGCCCTTGAGCCCGAGAGCCAGCCCTTTCGCACATCCGCGCCCGCCAGCTCCGCCGCCTCCGCGCCTCCCTTGGCGCCCGTGCCGCCCGCCTCGCCGCCCAACCCGCCACCTCTCGCCAGCGTCACCGCCGCTGGCCGCCCGCCTCCCGGCGCCTCGCCAGCGCCCGAGGCACGCCCGCCGCCTGGCGCCCTTCCTCCCGCGCCCGCCCGCCTCCCGCGCCGCCCGGCCGAGGCGCGCCCGGCCTCGCGCCACCTCGCTGGGCGCGCGTCTCCCACCGCCGGCCGCGCCGACGCCCGCCATCGCCCGGCCCGGCCTCCCGGCCCAGCGCTCGGCCGGCTCCTCCTCCTGGCCGCCTCCTCCCTCCTACCCGGCCGCCGCCATGCCTTCCGTCGTCCGGATCCGTGGTGGGATGAGATCCTGGCCGACCATCAAGCAGCGATCCCTCCGTCCATTTTTCCCGAGGTGAAAATTCCCTAAGTCCCCGGATCTGCATATTTTCATGCCTTATTCATCATGCCATAACTCTCGCATATTGCTCCATTTAGTGCGTGTAATATGTCAAATTGTTCGCCTCGGCAGTACATCATGTCATCTCATTGCATCATTTTCATTTGAGCTCATCTTGATGCCTAAATGTTGTTGGAAGAGGGCTATGATGTTAGTTTCAGATTCTTATCGAACATGCACTTTTATCATTTTTGCCATGATTGATGTGTGCACCCTATGAACTTGAGTCCTGCATGTGTGTTTGCTATGCCATGCCATCTTTACAGGGGTGTATGCCATGTATTTTTGTGATCTCTGTGGTTACTAGCACAAGCATGCAAACTAGGCTTCATGATGTTGTTGATTTCAGCCTGTTTTTGCTGATATTTTTATGCCATGTTAACTTGATGCTACCGAGAGATCCATGCTTATTTTGAGATACTTCAGTAAGGATGTTTTGTTATACATGTCTTGCTCTATCCATCCATGCCCTTGTTTGCAATTATGGAGTGCCATAGCTTGAGTCAATCGAGCTCTACTTTTGCTATAAAATGTTTCCTGGCAGGTTGTTTACATGTTATTCAATTTTGCCAAGGTTGTTGTAATTGATCCGTGTATGCTATGATGTCGTTCTTGCCATGTATAGCTTCTATGCCATGTCTTCTTACTGTGAGTTGCTTTGCCATGCCATGTATTGCTCTGTGGTGAGTGGTTCAAGCTCACCAACATGCCTACTTATCTTTTTGTCATGCCATTTCTTTGAATCGTAATATAACTTGCCATGTTTACATGGGTGCCATCATATCTTCGGTCCTTTTTGGCTCATGGTCGATAAGGGACTTTTGTTCTATAATTAGTAGATTCATGCCTTTGTTTGCCATGTTAAGTTCCTGTAGCATGTTGTTTGATAACTCTAAATATTGCAACTTTGATGTTATTTACGCAAAGTCTGAAGCTATTATTATTTGCAATCTTGCCATGTCCTTTTGAGCATGTTCTAGTGATTTCTAGAGATAGCTCAGTGTTCATGTTTTGTAATGCTTTACCGTACATCATGCCCATGTCTTTTGTTATTACGTTGAGATCTGTAGCATATTGTTTTGATGCTTGCAATATGCCTAGTTGCTGTTTTGGACACTTGTCCTAAACTTGTATAGAGTGTATGTGTTGAACCGTTGCTCCGTTTGAGTGTGCTCTATATGAAACTTGCTTGATTTTGCATGTAGTTTCATATTATCATGTTGCATCCTTGTTTTGAGGTGTTTTCTTGATGTTTGTATGCATTTTGCATCAATGTCATGCTTATCTTGTTTTGCTCATATCTTCTAGGCCGTAGCTCCGAATCTAATAAACTTTATATGTAACTTGACTAGAATTTCGTGTAGATCATCGTGGTGCATCTTAACTTGCTGTTTAACAACTTGAACATAAAGTTATTCAGATCTGGACCAATTTCGAAATGCATATGAGGACTTACGGAATTGTTCTAAGTTGTTTCGGTCTCATTTAAACTTGCCTTGATGTGTTGTTCTTGTTTGCATCATCTCTTGCCATGAGTAGCATCTAGTTTTGTCATGCATCATGCTTGTTGTGCATCATGTCTTGTTCATGTGTGGTGTGTTTATTATGTTGTGTGCTTCTTCTTGTTAGTTCTTTTCGTTGCGATGCGTCGAGGATTCGTTAGTCTCGCTTGGTTCGACTTGGCTTCATCTTCTTCATGGACTCGTTCTTCTTCCTTGCGGGATTTCAGGCAAGATGACCGCTACCTAGATCTCACTACTATCATTGCTATGCTAGTTGCTTCGTTCTATCGCTATGCTTTCGTTACCTATCACTTGCTGCTCAAGCCTCCCAAATTTCCATGAACCTCTAACTTGTTGTCACCTTCCCAGCAAACCGTTGTTTGGCTATGTTACCGCTTTGCTCAGCCCCTCTTATAGCGTTGTTAGTTGCGGGTGAAGATGAAGTTTGTTCCTTGTTGGAACATGTTTACTTGTTGGGATATCACAATATATCTTATATTATTAATGCATCTATATACTTGGTAAAGGGTGGAAGGCTCGGCCTTATGCACAGTGTTTTGTTCCACTCTTGCCGCCCTAGTTTCCGTCATATCGGTATTATGTTCGGATTTTGCATCCCTAACGGTCGGGTGATTTATGGGACCCCCTTGACAGTTCGCTTTGAATAAGACTTTTCGGCAAGGCCCAACATTGGTTTTACCATTTGCCTCACCTATGCCCTTTATTTCCTTGGGTTCCGGGCCCGGGTCATCTTTATTTTAGCCCCCGGCCAGTTCTCCTTAGTCTTGGGTCCAAACGGCGATGTCCGGCGCCCTGGGCAATCAGGGTTTATGCCAACCCGGTCGGCTCATCCGGTGTGCCACGAGAGCAGTGCGTCGACTCCTATCGGCATTGTCGGCTGTCATGGCGGCTTTGCTGGTCTTGTTTTATTCTGTCGAAATGTCTTGTAGCGGGATTCGAGACTGATCGGGTCTTCCGGGAGAAGGAATATCCTTCGTTGATCGCGAGCTTATCATGGGCTAAGTTAGGACACCCTGCGGGTATAAACTTTCGAGCCGTGCAGCGGTTATGTGGCAGATGGGAATTGGTTAAATCGGTTGTAGTAAACTTGAAGCAAAATCTTCTAAAATACACCAACAGTGTGCGTAACGTGAGTGTCTCTTTTGGGGTTGATCGAGAGGAGAACACGGTTTACGGGTTATGTCTGACGTAAGTAGGTTCAGGATCACTTCTTGATCATTACTAGTTGGCGTTCCTTTGTTTCTCTTCTCGCTCTCATTTCGTTATGTTAGCCACCATATATGCAGCGCTCTGCAACCTCACCACTTTACTCCTTCCTTACCCTAAGCTTTGCTAGTCTTGATACCCATGGTAATGGGATTGCTGAGCCTCGTGGCTCACAGTTACTACACCACGATTTGCGGTACAGGTTTTGCGATGATCATGGCGAGGAAGCGATTTGCTTGTTTTGGAGTTCTTCTTACGCTTCTTGATCGGGGATAGGTTCGAATTGGCAGCCTGAGCTAGGTGGATGTCGTTTGAGTTTGTTTATGTTTCATCCGTAGTCGGATGTTGATCTTGTATATGATGTTGATGTATTCTTGTTGCATTTGTGCCTTATGTATATCCCCATCTATTATGTAATGTTGATGTAATGATATCCACCTTGCAAAAGCGTTTCAATATCTTGGTCTATCCTTGGTGGGACCTTCAAGTTCCTTTTGGATAGGAATTAGCATATTGAGCGTCAACATGGGCCCCACAGGCCACATGTCGATTCTGTAACTGCACTGCGGTTAAGTCCTTTGAAAGCTTTCTATTGACTCAGTAGCAGGACAGTGGGTAGCTTTGGTTAATTAATTATACCTCTAAGCGCACCCCTTTTTGTTTTATTGAAAAGGAGGATGACCCCACGGCCTCTTGCATACGGGAGATGGATGCAGCCACAAACACCCTTTTAGTTGAAGAATGTATGGAATGTAATGAAATCCGGCATGTTTATATGAAATCGACCATGTGAATGAATTTATTTCAATTAGTTAATTCTTGTATCACGGCATTGGATGAACATGCAAAACAATACGTGCTAATTATTCCAGGTGATCACCATGTTTGCAGCGAGTTTCACATGCCTCGGTCCTTTCTATACGCATACAAGTTTTGTCTGCCGTCAAGTATCTCTACTTTGACCAATCTTATACAAAAGTATGCACTTTCACAATGCGAAGTAAGGCGAAGGTACAAAGAGTTGAGCAACTTTTAGCGTTTACATGCACTTGCAATCAAACACACAGGCCTGGCAATTCATAGAGAACATTCAAAACAATCGATCATTATCCATCTCAGCGACTCACATGTCAAAGAAATATTTACTTCACAACTAAAGAATAAAGAAAAAATTGATACATTGCGGCGACAAAGGCGTCCCATGAAAATATCAAGCATATCTTGCTAAAATCAATGAGAATTTTGACAGGTTGTCCCATTCAAAATATCAAATGCCTATGATTGTGGAATGGGCAGGGGTTTCTCATCGATTCGGACATTGACATGGCACCTCGTGCTAAATAAACCATTTGTTCTTTTGTGCGGTTCCACAAAATCAACCAAATTACGTGCTTCTATAATTTAAGCCCTTATATGTTGCAAGCGCCTTGAACTTAGGCACCTCCTTTCTTGTGGTGGAAATGAATGATTGATGTATTCATGAACATTTTGCGATTCCGTTGAAATCAAATTGAGCACCCCTATTTGCACAAATACAAAAAAGTGATTAGTATAAAGCAAACTGTACTATGAATTAGCGGTTTCAACATGCACATACATGGTCCATGTAGAGCACACTTTTAGAAAAATGGAACTCACCGGAAGAATCCTAGAACAACATTGTACTTTCACAGCATCCAGCAAAAAATGGAGATTTATCGGTCCTTCGAAGTGAGTTAGTTTGGTCTTTGGGGAGTAATGTCACCATCCTTCAAGCTGCTCCTTCGATGAGAAGAAGTAGGCAGAGCTTCTTCATCTGGCATAATTGGAACTAGTCACTTCCGTACTCCATATTCTTCTTGGAGGAAGATGATCCCTGTTTGCGAAAAAAGGAAAGAATTATTTAAAACAACACAGATGAAGCACCTCAAGGACAATACCACTTTCATGGCATGCCAATTATCTAAGCGGTAGCACAACACCAATAGAGATAAAAGCTCAATCATATGGATGAAATCAGTGGGTGAGTACCAACATTTGTCGGGAGGTTGATTGTGTAGAGCATCTGCTCCTCCTCCCCTCGGCGTCGGCCTCCATCGCCGCCACCCCAAGTCGGGTCGCCGACGCCGCTCTCCGCCCGGTCGGGACGACCACGGGCCGCCCCGTGGTGCCGGGCCGAGGGCTGCATGAGGGGGTTCTCACCGGAAAGAACCAAAGAAGATCGAGTCGACTCGGCTGAAAAAGAAACCAGTAGAGCAAGAGGGATGACTTACCACAGGCGGGGGGTTGGCGCGCGAGTACGGCTCCTTGCCAAACTGCCATTCCGCCGTGAGGCCGCAGTTCACCAAGAAGTTCACCGTGTCCGCCACCTCCGCGTGGGGGATGTCCTTGGAGCACAGCCGACTGGGGTCCCGGTGGCCGCTCATCTGACAGATCAGATGAGGTCGGCCTTGGAGCGGAAGGACTCGGCGCACCACGAAGGCGGCCAGCAAGTCGGCCCCAGTCAGGCCCTCCGACTGCGTCAGCACTCGGAGTCACGCGACGGCGGGGCGCCTGCAGGAGTCAGCGTCCTGGCCCGATGGGACCAGCTGGGAAGTCGCCCCGCCAACTCACCAGCTCCGTAAGGCGGCAGGTTGACCCAGTCGCCTTCTGGAGCGATGTTCTTCACATAAAAGTAGGACCGCTGCCACATCTTCACCGACTTGATCAGCGGGATGGCAGGGAAGGGATTGTCGGTCACCGGCCTCCGCATCGCGATGAAGGTGCCGCACAGAGCCAGCACGCCGGCGACGTGTGTGCCGATCTTGGCCTGGAAGAACTCCCCCCACAGCTCGATGGTGGGGAGAACGCCAAGAAAGCCTTCGCACAAGGAGGCGAAGGCGGCCAGCAGCACCACCGTGTTGGGAGTGAGGTGGTGCGGCTGGAGCCCGTGGAACTCCAGGAAGGCACGGAAGAAGCTGCTCGCCGGCAGCCCTGCATCGCGCATGAGGTGCGAAGCGGAATATAACCCGCCGCCTCCTCCGGGCGCCGGGCAAGTATTTTCGCCTGGCCGGCACGGCGCTGGTCCGCACTAAGTTTGTCCCGGGATGCGCGCGTCTGGGCGGAGGAACTCAATGATGTCGCCGCCACTTCGAGCCGCCCCACACGCCGGAGCGCCAAGGGGAGGCGCCATGGCGGAGGAGGAGTTCATCTCCGCGGCGTGGCGGAAGCAAGAGGAGGACGAACTAAGGAGGAGAAGAGCAAGAGGAAGCGGGGAACGGGGAGATGGGTGTGCGTGCGTCGCCGCCTCCCCGCCTACTTATAGGCGCTTAGGCCGAGAAGCCGATGGGGCGGCGTGGGATTAATCGCGCCAGCACCCCACGCCCCACGATGAATTCCATGACGTTATCGCCGCAGAACGGCGTGGGGAACCCAACCACCGCTGGCCGCAACGGATTCGCCTGCGCGCCGAGGCGCGATAGTGGCGGGCCCGCCGACGGGCCTGTTTGGCCACGCACGCAGGGCAGACCGCCCTGCCACAGCGATGGCGCGCAAGGGCGGGTTCAAGAACGGGCAGCTGCCTGGAAGCTTATCAGGCACGCAGCCCGGATCCCGCCACGACCTTCAAAACCTTTGAGGAGCAAGACGGCCTCCTGCAAGGCCGACTCCAGCTAGTCGGCTCAAGAGAGAGACGACGAGCCAAGCCCAGATTCTTCCATTAGAGGGATGAAACTGTTGAGGCTCCTCGACATGTTGCCCTTAGCGCCTCACCAGCTTCGGGGACTACTGTTGAGTAATGGGCCACGGTAGGCAAACCCGAGCCCTCGACCTTTCAAAACATCGGGCAGATCGCGCCTCAAGACCCCAAGACGAAGAGCCGCCTTCTGAGAGTTGGCGGTAGAGCCGCCGACTGCCCCTCCCAGCTGAGTCCCAGAGACGGCCTCGAGATAAGCCGATTTCAGCCAGCGACTTCCGGAGAAGCCGACTATGGGGAGTCGGCTCGCGACTCCAACCACCTCCCGCCTATGCGATCACGGACGGATGGGAAGAGGTCGCCGCAGCCCATCCCCGCCTGCTCACAAAGGATGTGCATGGCCACAGAGCGCCAGATCGACGGAGATCTCCGTCCGCGCTGCATTTGTTGCCACGCTGCCTCGACATCAGCCCCGTGGGCGATCCTCGCACTCCACGACGGCTCGTCATACGACCGAAGACGGCGGGATTACTGTCGGGCGGAGTGCGTAAGACGGCAAGAGCACCCTAGACGGACCTGGGGAGTCGGCCTCCAAGAGTCGGCCGGCCCTCCCACGGCTCAAGCGCCATTAACCGCATAAGACAGGAATGGCAAAGTAATCGCCTGTCAGCGGCGGCACTGCCGCCATGACCCCATGACCAAGCTCGCGCCATTAGAAGCACGGCACAGAATCCGCAGCGGCAAGACTCACGCCATGGGCGGACAAGGGCTGTCGGCCCCATGCTGGACCGTCAAGGGCCCGCTAGTCGGTGGGCCCCAAGTCGGGCGGAGAAGACGGCGACTGAGAGATCGACGGCTGGGACTCGCGCCCACCGGATTACCATTGTACCCCGGGTGTAGAGCTATATAAACCCCTGGGCACCCATGCAAGAGGTTGGACCCTAATAGTTTTAGACACACATAGAGGGAAGAGAAGAGCTAGCCGTGCCCTTCTCCTTCCTCACCTTTAACAGCTCAAGGAGCAACCTTGTACCCACTTTGCCATAGTGATCATGCGGAGACCCGCAGAGCAGCAAGAGGGGTGTTATCTCCACGGAGAGCCCCAAGCTGGGTAAGATTCGGCCGGCGTGCTTGCCTTCGCCCATCCTGCTTTCAGCACCGCGACGCTCTACTCGCCCCCACCATGATAAGCCATCCTTTGGCATATGTCGCACCCAACCCCCGACACTCTGTTCTTTATATCTTTTCAGCCCTGATTTTCTATTCCCTATCTTCTCCCAGTATCCCATGCTAGATTCAGGGGGAGCAAGACATCTAAGGGAAAGGAATCATTTAAATTCATTGCATATCTTTACTCTTGGGGTCATGTCCAATCCAATGTGGTACTGAGTACTCACTCTCTACATGTCATCCCAGTCTTGGTATTCTTGTGGTTTCTTTTGTTTGCTCTGTCTAGTAGATGTACCTGTGTTATCTAACCTTGTTTGTGCAGGTTCATTCCACCCTAAGCCAACTCAAGACTACAAGGTAAGTATATGCATCACGATCATGTGTATGAGGAATTCTTGCTCATGTACATACTGTTTGCAAGAAGGACTCATAAGCATGGAGGTATTTTCTTTTATATTCTTTGCTATGATGCATATGGCCAAGATACATGTAACACATTGCCTAATCTATCATGGTTATGCTCTCACATGCTTCTATATTCCATACTCACATGGGAGCCTATGCTTGTTACATGTCTTTTCGAAGCTTTACTTGCTATTCTTTATATCTTTATCTAAAAGCTTTGATGTATGTTGCCATCAATTACCAAAAAGGGGGAGATTGAAAGCACAAGTGCTCCCTAGGTGGTTTTGGTAATTAATGTCAACATATCTCTTGTTGGACTAACACTTTTATCTAGTATGTTTCAGACAAGTTCAACAATGGAGTGGCATGGACTAAAGGATGTGGGAACTCCTTCAAGGTGCTAAGGACAAAGGATTGGCTCAAGCTTCAAGCTCAGGACTCTTCATTTTACATTTTAGTGATCCAAGATCACATTGAGTCTATAGGAAAAGCCAATACTATCAAGGAGGGATGAGGTGTTGCTTAATGAGCCTCTTTCTCCATGTGCTTAGTGATATGCTCCAAAACCCTCCACTACTTTATCACATCCACATATGACCTAAACCTAAAATCAAACTCGGCCCTATCGATTCTTTCTATCCGGCGCCACCGAGTTCAGATGTCATAGCCACTGCCACAAACCCTAGGCAAATCGGTTTCACCGATAGGGATCTTGGTCTCACCGAGATGGGATTGTAATCTCTCTGTGTATGTCCATTACAAAAATCGGTCTCACCGAGTTTTTGTAATCGGTATTACCGAGATTACAATGCAAACTCTCTGGTTAACTTATTACCAAAATCGGTCCCACCGAGTTTGAGTAATCGGTCTCACCGAGTTTTCCTGACCAACTCTCTGGTTAGCTAATTACCAAATTCGATCTCACCGAGTTTGTGTAATCGGTCTCACCGAGATTACGTTATGCCCAAACCCTAACCATATCGGTCCTACCGAATTGCATGTCAGTCCCACCGAAAACCCTAACGGTCATTAGGTTTACTAAATCGGTCCGACCGAGTTTTATGATTCGGTCCCACCGAGTTTGGTAAATTGTGTGTAACTGTTAGATTTTATGTGGAGGCTATATATACCCCTCCACCTCCTCTTCATTCGTGGAGAAAGCCATCGTAATGCCTACACTTCCAAAGATCCTATTTTCGAGAGAGAACCACCTACTCATGTGTTGAGGCCAAGATATTCCATTCCAACCATATGAATCTTGATCTCTAGCCTTCCCCAAGTTGCTTTCCACTCAAATCTTCTTTCCACCAGATCCAAATCCTATGAGAGAGAGTTGAGTGTTGGGGAGACTATCATTTGAAGCACAAGAGCAAGGAGTTCATCATCAACACATCATTTGTTACTTCTTGGAGAGTGGTGTCTCCTAGATTGGCTAGGTGTCACTTGGGAGCCTCCAACAAGATTGTGGAGTTGAACCAAGGAGTTTGTAAGGGCAAGGAGATCGCCTACTTTGTGAAGATCACCGCTAGTGAGGCAAGTCCTTCGTGGCCGACGGCCATGGTGGGATAGACAAGGTTGCTTCTTCGTGGACCCTTCGTGGGTGGAGCCCTCCGTGGACTCGCGCAACCGTTACCCTTCGTGGGTTGAAGTCTCCATCAACGTGGATGTACGATAGAACCACCTATCAAAACCATGACAAAAACATCCGTGTCTCCAATTGTGTTTGAATTCTCCAAACCCTTCCCTTTACATTCTTGCAAGTTGCATGCTTTACTTTCCGCTGCTCACATACTCTTTGCATGCTTGCTTGTTATGTATCATGATTGTTAAACTTGTGCCTAAACTCCACTTAAACCTGAAAGAAGTTAAAAACTGCAACTTTGGTACTTAGTGTCTAATCCCCCCCCCCTCTAGACACCTCTTCTCAAGGTCCTACAAGTGGTATCAGAGCATTTGTCTCCATTGCTTTGGTTTAATCACCATTGGAGGAAGATGGATGAGTCTACTTTGGGGAGTCTTAGACATAGAGTGCCTATTCTTGATGGAGAGTATTTTCGTGAGTGGAAAAAAGAGATGCTTGTAATTTTCAATCAATATCATTTGAACAAGTACATTGCTAGCCCTTGTGCACCTCATGTTGATCCTATGCATCCTACCCTTGATGAATCTATTGACATGACTAGAAATCTTAGAACTGTTAATCTTATCACTAGAGGCTTGCCTAGAAACTTAATTAGAATCTTGCCTACTCTTGAGTGTGCCTACACTATATGGAAATTTCTTGAGGAACGCTTTCCAAATTATTCCTTGAAAAATCTAGATTAAATTCTCCATAAGTCTATTGCCTTGAGTAAGATGAATACTAGTGATCCTATGTTTGGTGATCGTCTATTTGAACTTACCGACCTTATGCGTGCCAAAGGAGATGTTGGAATTATTGGTGATATTATTTCCGAAGCTATAAGAATTCATAAGCAAGATCATTGTCAAACCCACTCTAACGAATTACCCTCTCTAGGACTTGATCCACCACATGACGATGTTGAACATGGATACTATGATGAGGATGATGATAGTGACTTCGATTTTGACGATGCAATGAGACATTTTGGTCTTATGGCAAATCTTCGGGGATATGTGTCAGGAGGAAAGGAATGGGTTCTTGATAAGGATGTACCGATCACATGACCGGAGATAAAGACATGTTTCGTGAGCTTGCTGAAAATGATAGTCCTCGAAAGTATGTCACTTTGGTGACAACTCAAAGGGTAAGGTGGTTGGCCTTGGTAAGGTGGCCATCTCATATGATAGCTCCATTCGAATGTGATGCTCGTTGAATCTCTTGGCTACAACTTACTTTCAGATCTAGACTTGCTGATTTCGGTTTCAATGTCCTATTTATCAAGTAGATTGCCAAGTGTTTCGTCGAGACAATCATAAAATGGTCTTTACCGGTATACGAGAGGTGATCTTTACATTGTTGATTTCTCTAAAAGGCACAACCTAAAACTTGCTTCATTGCTAATTCTTCAAAAGGTTGGTTATGGCATAGACGACTAGGTCACGCTGGCATGAGAAATCTTGACAAGCTTATTAAAGGAAATCATATCCTTGGAGTTAACGATGTCATATTTGATAAGGATAGACTTTGCAAGTGCTTGTCAAGGGTAAACAGGTTGGAGGAAGGCATCCGTGAAGAACATCATGACCACAAGGAGGCCACTCGAGCTACTTCATATGGATCTCTTTGGTCCCAACGCTACAAAAGTCTCGTGGAAATTCTTTTGGTCTACTTATAGTTGATGCTTTTTCAAGATTTATGTGGGTGTTCTTTCTCGATGATAAATCGCAGGTCCAAAAGATCTTCAAAAACTTTGCTAGGAAGGCCCAAAATCAGTTTGAAGTGAAGATCAAAAAGGTTCGGCAGCGACAATGGAACGGAGTTCAAGAACGCAAATGTGGACACCTTTCTTGACGAAGAAGGATTTCACACGAGTTCTCGATGCATACACACCTCAACAAAATGGAGTTGTTGAGAGGAAGAACCGGACGCTCATCAAAATGGCGAGAACGATGCTTGATGAGTACAAGACGCCAAAGCACTTTTGGGCAGAAGCGGTTGAGACAGCTTGTCATGCAACAAATCGCTTGTATCTTCACAAGCTACTCGGCAAGACGACATACGATCTCCTCACCGGTAACAAACCCCAAGTTGGATACTTTCAAGTATTCGGCTCAAAGTGCTACATTCTTGATAAGCATCGCTGCTCAAAATTTGCTCCTAAGTCTCATGAAGGTTTCCTAATAGGTTATGGCTCAAACTCTCACACTTACCGTGTTCACAACAATTTCACCCAAAGGTTGAAGAGACGGTAGATGTGAAGTTTGATGAATCTAACGGCTCGCAAGTAGAGCAATTGCCAATTGATGTAGGAGACAAAGACCCTTCGGAAGCAATCCAAGACTTGTCTATTGGCAAGGTCCGTCCAAAGGAGGTGAAGGAGAGTACCTCGTCTGTCCAAGTGTAAGCTTCAACTTCACGACAAGGTGAACCAAGAGTTGATACAGAAGCATCCACAAGTGGAACACACCAAGATGAAGAAAACGAGGAAGAACATCACGAACATCAACAACCTCCTTCTCCACCATGACAAGAAAACGACAACGCCAACAATGAAGAAGATCAAGAAGAAGAAGAAGAAGAACAAGATGAAGAAGATGTTCAACCGAGACCCAAGCAAAATCTCTCACGAGTTTGAGCAAGAATTTCTAAAGACCATCCCGTCGAGCAAATCTACAATGATATTCAAACCGGGAGAATCACTCGCTCTAAAACTCATTTATCTAACTTTTGTGAAAACTATTCTTTCATCTCTATCATTGAACCTATGAAGGTCGAAGAAGCATTGGAAGATCCGGATTGGATAAATGCTATGCATGAAGAGCTACACAACTTTGAGGGAAACCAAGTTTGGACATTGGTTGAGAAGCCCGACAACAACCACAACATCATCGGTACCAAATGGGTGTTTCGCAACAAGCAAGATGAAGATGGACAAGTAGTTCGCAACAAAGCACGTCTCGTCGCCCAAGGCTACACACAAGTCGAAGGTATGGACTATGGTGAGACTTATGCTCCCGTTGCTAGACTTGAGTCCATTCGCATCTTACTTGCCTATGCTAATCACCATGATATCACCTTGTACCAAATGGACATTAAAAGTGCTTTCCTAAATGGTGAAATAGAGGAGGAAGTTTATGTAAAACAACCTCCCTTCTTTGTCAATCCTAAGAAACCAAATCATGTTTACAAACTTCACAAAGCCCTTTATGGTCTTAAACAAGCTCCTAGAGCGTGGTATAAATGCTTGACCAAGTTTCTTCTTGAAAAAGGCTTTGAAATTGGGAAAATTGATTCCACACTTTTTACTAAAAGGGTTAATGGAGAATTATTTGTATGCCAAATTTATGTTGATGATATCATATTTGGATCAACTAACCCTCATTTTAGTGAGAAGTTTGGAAAGCTAATGTCGGAGAAGTTTGAGATGTCAATGATGAGTGAACTCAAATTCTTTCTTGGGTTGCAAATTAAGCAAACTAAGGAAGGTACTTTTGTCTCTCAAACGAAGTACACAAAGGACTTATTCAAGAAGTTCAATATGCAAGAGTGCAAAGGTATGTCTACACCCATGCCTACTAGTGGACATCTTGATTTGACCAAAGATGGTAAGCCGGTTGAGGTTTATCGCTCTATGATTGGATCATTGTTATACCTATGTGCTTCACGTCCCGATATTATACGGCTTCAATTTGCTGGCAATGTTCGAGCTTCCTAATAAATGAAGTTTGCAACCTTTTGACCATCGGATCATTTTGTGCAGTTTCACCAAAATCGAGATGAGCATCCCTGTGGCAAAGAAATTGAAGAAGCGTGATTAGAATAAGATTACTACGACTAGTTGATGAGACATAAAATCATCACAAATACAATACGTAGAAGCCAGTAGAGGTATCAGGTATGTGCGGGGCAAAGAAGTAGAGAAATATCCACAGGGAGTGATGTGGTAAGCTGGAGCAGTGGTGCAAGCCGGCTGTAAAGGGAGTTGTACCTGAGGAACGTAGCTCAACCTTGAGGAGGGCGGCGGGAGGCGGCAACTGCCCACGTCGCGGCAGTGAGCAAGGGACGAAGGCAACCTCACCGTCTTTGTGAGAGAGAACGGCGGGGACCCTGATCAGGACGTGCCAACAGTGGGTTTTCGCCGTCGGCGACGGCCACCACATCTACACTAAGCATCCACCCCTTCCCCAAGCGGACGTGATCCGCCGGGATGTTAGAGATGTGGCCACAGTCATTTTGTGCGAGAGAGTGTGAAGAGAGCAACCCCAGCAAGCAACCGTGTAGGCTGGCCCATCCTGACTATGTATATAGTGGAGCGGTTTCCTTTTCTCTCCATATGAACCTATCATATTGCATACGTGCCCCTGAAGAATAAAAAATGTTTATAAATGACGCGGCACCTACTACTCGTTCTCCTATAACCTTGCGCTTGGCATCTCCAAAATATTAACCTTGCGATTGGCTCTTCGCCTCTTCGGGAAGTCGAGCAATAATGGTAGTGCAGTATATATCATTCTGGCTATATGAGACCGAATGAATTGCTGCACGCCCACCACGTGGGCGTAGGGTCGAGGGCGAGGAGAGTGCTACTACATACGGAGCAAAATGAGTGAATGTACACTCTAAAATACTTCTATATACATCAGTGTTTGGAGTATGTACTAGTACTTCATATTGAAATCTACTAAAGGACATATATATTCCAAACAATATGATATAATCTCTATAACCAAGGTAGTAGGGACGAGGAGTAAACAGAGGGAGTAGTAAATTTTTCTCCTCGTCCTGCGAGCCACCGCGCGCATGGGCGAGGGAGGAGCAAGCTTCACCTCATCCTGCGAGCCACCGCGCCCGTGGGCGGGGGAGACGGCGTACTAAGCAAGCTTCTCCTCGCTCATGAGTTGACGGGACACATCAAAAGTACTCCAGTGTATAGAGCCTTGCCTCTAAGGTAGGCCCCACATAGTTTGCCTCTTTTTTTTAATTTAACATAACGCATCAAGCCGCAATTTGTTTGTTCACCCGTGGTAGACGATCCTCCCTCCACCAAGTGGACAACCAGTACATGTGCCAAATTACCACGTGGGCTGCCTTTTTCGTACAGAAATGAGCTCCACCGTGTACCCGCGTGGGTGTGGTTGGGAAAGAGACGGGAGTACGTGCGCCGTGCATGCACCTCTTCTCTTCGTGCACGTCCCCCACCTACGTGGGTGTGTGTGAGAGATACAAACCGCGTTCATGAGTGTTTTTTGTTTTGTGGTGGGGGTGGGGGTTGATTTTGTGAATTATTTGTGGGAATATGTGTCGATGATATCTCAAACAAAATTTTGCATGCAATGTGTGTGAAATGGAGGCCTATCCATATCGTACATAGAGGGTCGGGCAATCCACGAGAAGAGAGGGAGGGTTCATAGCTATCGATAGAGTCGAAGAGAGGATCAAGTGGGTGGGTGCGAGATCGATGAAGAGAGCCATCAAAATTGTGTGTGTGTGTGTGTGTGTGCAAGTCAAAGATATAGGGCAACTGGCCTACCGGAACGTTAGAGGGCACATGTCAAGTTTGTGTGTGGCAGGGAGACATGACTAGAGCGCTTGATGTATCGGTGTGTGTGGGGGAAGGGGTGGGGGAGGGTAGGCAGAGGCCTAACTATAGAGGTAGAACGACTCAGATATGTGTTGAGAAGGAGAGACCCAGCTATGTCTTGAGGGAGATCGGTCGACATCCATACATAATCAAGGACGGGAAATATGATGGGACAGAGAGAGAGAGAGAGAGAGAGAGGGAGGAGAGGGAGGAGAGGGGTAGAGTGTTGGATGGGTGATGGGGTTGCTACTCAAGATGTTGGGAGAGGCCTACTAGACAAACCGAGGGTGGAACTGCAATGTTATCAATAAGAGGGGGATGTGTTTCGTGTGTGCTGTGCATGATAGATCTGCTGGGGACGCATCCATGGATGATGAAGGGGAACCATGTGTTTGGTAAGCAAACCTAACTAGATCGGTAGATCAATTGTTGTTTGTCGGAGGAAGGGAGAGACACAACTAATGAGGTAGATCGATCGATGTGTGGGTAAAAACGAGTTATAAGGACCTAGCTGGCTATATGTATAGCGAGAGATCGGTCGGTGTACGTCCATTTGTTAGAGGCAAATAAGGCCCAGCGAGACGGATAGACAGCGAGAATGGAGCTAGGAGGTGGTGCAAGAGGCCCAACTACTAGCTAGATAGGGGGAGGAGTGTGCGGTTGTGAGATCGATGAAAAGAGGGGCGAGAGTTTATACGTGTGTCTGACCATATGAGAGACACGAGGCAAGGACACATAAAGGAGGAGATTGAAGCTGTGTGTATGCTGTAGGCAGGCATCGCTGGAGAGGTTTATTGATTGGTGTGTGTCGGAAAGGAGTTGTGGAGACTCTGGGAGAACGACCTAAAGAAAAAAATGAATGTGCCCGGTGGATAGAATGCCGAGGGAGGGGAGGGCGAGGAGGGCATGTGCATGCATGAGAGAAAGTTAGTGGTAGCTACAAAGGCTAGAGGATTGTGTGGGTCTAAGCGACTAACAAAGATCATAATTTGATATGAAAGCGGATTCATATATTTGAATAGGAGATCATAGTGTTTTAAACATTGCATGCATGAATATAGCAGTGATACACGTGCTGTGCACATCTTATACCATAATGTGATAATGCATGGCGTTTGCAACTCACAGCTAAATGCCGAAAAATTTAAACCATACTATACATCAAACAATCTCACATTTTATTTGAATTTGTGATAATGTGCAGCGTTTGCAGCTTACAACTAAATATCGAGCAATCTAAACAATACTATATATATCAAACATTCTCACATTTTATTTGAATTTGTGGTAATGTGTGGTGTTTGCAACTCACATCTAAATACTTATAGGCGTAGGGCGGGGCACCATACATAATGTGATAAACACATTATACATATGAGACATGGTTTAGGTTATGAAGATCTAGCTAGAGCTAGAAATGTAATGTGATTTGAAATCAAAATAAAGTGGATTCAAAAAATCTAGTTCGAGTTCATATAGTACACATAGTTCATATGTAACTCGAGACTAATCATGTGGTGTGCTGTGAAGATAATACACAAACGATGGTTTAACTTGACAATAATGATGATTGTAAATCTTATTGAAACAGAGAAACGAATTCAAATGCTTTGACTTCACAACAATCATTACTGTAGATCTTATTCAAATTTAGTTCATATTGAAGCGGTAGTATATACGTTTGGAATGCACTAAAACGTTCATTTGAGTAGTAGGTTGCATGCATTATACACGTAGCGAAATATTTTAATTGAACATAACATGAATTCGAAGTTTTGAATGACATTTGTAGTGCGCATTGATTTGGTACAGTACACGTTAGGCTTGTTCAGAAATTTCAACCCGCGCCTTGTTAGCCCGAAATATTTAAGATATATCTTTATCTCGTTGTGCTCCGACAACTCCCTCCATCTCAACCCGCGCCTTGCTATTCCGAAATTACAATGGCGCGAAAACTCCCACCTCCTGTGAAATCCCGACACATGAAATGCATGTGGTACCCCTGAACCGAAAGAACCGCCTCAAATCGGTGGGGGGTACTTTCGTAACTTACCCCACATTTCGGACAAGCGCGTCTCTAAGCCATGGTTCCCCACTGCCATCCCATCCGCCCACCCATTCGTACACCGAGGCCGCGAAAACCCGCGACGAAACCCCACACCTGCTCCGTCCGCCACCCGGCCGGAGCCTCTTCCCCGCCGACATCGTCCACAAGAACACCTCGACGTCCCTCATCCACCGTGCGGATGAGGATCCATCGTCGATCTCATCATCCCGCGGTTCAGCCACCCCGTCCTCCACCTCCAAGGAGCTGCCCCGACGTTACCCTCGCTTCGCGCCACCTCCATTCCCACACCGCCATCTTCACCGCACCACGGAAGAGCATCATCATCACCGCTTCCTCGGATGAAGCTGCGCCTAATCGGCGCCACCAAAGAGGTTGTACACTAATTGCCGCATTTTCTTCTTGATTCGATCTCACGGTGCTGCCGGGCGCCGTCCCGAGCCGACACGGCGCTGCTCCATCCACGGCGGCGTCGCCGCCACTTCCTCCACGGCGTCGCTCCCTCGGCGGCGACGCCCACATCGAGAGGAGCTGCTGCTGCTTTAGCTCTTGCTCGCGCTGCTGCTCGCTCTTGGTCTCGGTCCCCCGCCTGGTCTGCTCTTGTTATTGCTCTTGCTCGCTGCTGCTCGCTCTTGCTCTTGCTTGCGATGCTGCTCGATTTGGCTACACTTGATCGATGAATCGACTTTTGGGTCATCGATTTTCAAGGGTGGGCTCGCGGGTGAAGGAAGAACCAGCCGCAGCGGGGGGGGGGCTCACGGAGAGGTACCCCACTATCTATCTTAGGGTTCAGGATGGGGGCGGTGGTCGCCGGCGGTGGCGGGGCGTTGGCGGGGCGGTGGCGTGGGGATCGCCGAGAAAAGCTCGCACGTGGGGGCCTAGAGGATGGCTGGGCGGCGGCGGACCGGCGGTGGGGAGTGTTTTGGCGAGGCGGGCGGGCGGCGACCGCCGCCATGGGCGGGGGGGCTGTTTGGCCGGTGGTGGTGGCGGCTCGGGGTGGAGGTTGAAGATGAACCATGGGCCCTTGATTTCATATCCAACGGCTGCAAAATCGGTGACAGAGATGAAAAAGTCATCGACCGACGTGTAGCCTCACCTTGCTAGTGCTTTCGGTTTCGACAGCAAAATTCAGTTTCGACGATTAGGTTTAGTTTAGATAGTTAAGTTCAGTTTCGACGGTAAGTTCAGGCCGACAGCTTAAGTTCAGAGATGAGCGGCTGATGTATTTTACATCTAGCACTTTGTGGTTATGTATTTTACGTCATGTATTGGAGATGCTATTAGAATTCCACTCAGGTTAACGTTGTTCGTTGTCTCTCTTGTCTCGCTTCAGCCTCGGCGTCAGACAACTCATCGGAGCTGCTCCAACGATGAAACCCTCCATCACAATGAGCGATACCTCGGGCTCCATCTCCGCACGCCTAGGATCTTCTTCCCTCCTCCGACAAAGAAAGTCGACCGAGCATCCTCACCGCCAACCCAATCACGCTGAGATCGACATGGCTTCGCCAAAGAGGTTGTACACTTGTTGCATCTTTTTTTACTCTACATGTTATATATATTGTCCACTGAGCACACGGATTTGTTCCTTTAGTGTCTCCTTGAAAGAAAAAACGTAGGAATTTTAATTTTCACTTGTCCTCCTTTTCAAATTCCTATTCATGAAGCACAAGACAAAGAGATAGTAGCATAATAGCATTATAACCGTACACTTTCTTGTGATTTGACTTAATCTCACCATGCTTCTTTGCATCCTGTGATCTTCCAATTGTTGTGAATCAAACACCCAGATTGGCAGAAATCCTGTGTTTTTAAATTCTCTGTTTTGCACGTGCATTCCTATCCTATTCCTGTCTATTTCCTATCCATGCATTGTTGGAATCCTCCAATTCAAACGAGACCTTACAGAATTACTTCTCTTACAGATAGTTGTCAAAGAAAATCTTGCGTGGTTTGTCCCGCTCCTGCTGCGCCGTCGTCCACCCCAGCTTAGCTGCTCTAACGACAAAAGGGTCCAGCACAGCAGGGATCCGGCCTCCAGACTGTCTTTCACCGCCTCAGATCTTCTTCCCCGCCGTTGGCAGCCATGAAAACTGCATTACCATCATCAACCGAGCAGATGACCTCGAGGACTACACGGGTCCGCAAGAGAGGTCGCACTCTTTCGTGTTCGCCACGTTATGCATCGCTTAATATTACATGCTACTTTATCGTCCTGTTCACCGATTAGACTCGAGTCAGCTCCAAACTAATGGTCAAACCTGAGTTTTAAATGGTTGTGGGGTACATATCGGGCCGCTATCAATAGTATCTATCTACTATCCGTTAATCTCGGTGTCTACTATGAGTTTCATGTTGGGTGGGAAACAAACAAGAAAGAAGCCATTATCTGTATTTATTAATGAAGCCATTATCGCTCGCTATTATTGGTTTTGGGTCTATCCACAGTTGCTACCATCACTCTGGATTTCTGCATGCACTCCTTACATAATCTCTCTATGTTTTATTCCTATGCATGACAGTTATTGTAAACAATGGAACTGAACATGTAGAGAAAAAGAGATGAGCCTTGCGTGGCAATATAATCTCATGCGACGTTGCTCCATGGTAGGCGCAAAGGCAGCCCCCTCCACAATTTCGGATTGTAATCGAGAGGAAGATATACATTCGAGGGGATTCGTAAGAGAAGATAACTCCTATTTACCCCCGAGGTCTTCGCTCTAACTTGGCATGCTTGATGTTGGTTATATCATGCATATGGTGTCTTGCATTGCTTACTTTATACATCAAATATGTCATCTGCTTAGTTTAGACATCCTTTGTGCGAAAGCCATCTGTTTAGTTTATTCATCATTTATGTGAATTATGCAACGCCACCTTGTTTAGCCAGGCATCATATATGTGAATTTTGCAGTGCCATCCTGCTTAGCCAGTCATCCTATATGTAAATTATATCAGGCCATCCTTTTTTTCGTTACATATTACATTTGTCAACAATGTTAGTACATTCAACTGCTCTTCGTGTGCATCAGCCATTTGACACGGTGATGGCAAATTCTGGAGTGAAAACAAGGTCTTCTGAGCAGACTATGCTATCTGACGAAGCGCATATCTCGCTGGTTACGGATAGCTCCTCAGAGGAGGATTCAGAGACAGATGACCAGTCCTATTCCCCGAGGTGTATGCTCTAACTTGGCAGGGTTATGTTGCTCATATCGTGCGTATGGTGTCTCGCATTGCTATGCCATTTGATTAGTTTAGACATGCTTTGTGTGAATGCCCCCTGTTTAGTGTCTAATTACCATATATGTGAATTATGCATTGCCATCTTGTTGCAAGACATTATATATGTGAATTATACAATGCTATCTTGTTGCAAAGGCATTATATATGTGAATTATGCAATGCCATGCTGTTTAGCCACTCATCATGTATGTGAATTATATCATGCTATCATTTTTTTGTATTACGTGTTCCATTTGTCGACAACGTTTTTATATTCAACTACTCTTCCTGTGCATCAGCCATTTGAAGCGGTGATGGAAGTATCTCGAGTGAAAACAAGGTATTCAGAGCGAGATAATGCTACTCGCTGAAGCAGACATCTTGTTGGTCTAGAGAGCTCCTCGGAGGAGGATTCGTAGACCGATGACCAGTCCTATTTCCCCCGAGGTCTATGCTCAAACTTGGCAAGGTTATATTACCCATGTCATGCATGTTGTCTTGCATTGCTTAGTTTTTACATCATATATAGATTGCCATCTGCTTACTTGCTTACTATATAAATCATATATTTGAATGATATCATGCCATCATGTTTACATAGTACATACACATCATCTATCGAATTATGGCATGGCAACCCATTTAATAAAGACATCATATAGTTATATCATCTCATCCTGTTTAGTGTTTACAGTCATCATATTTACAATTATGGCATTCTATCCATGAATGTATGTGAATTATGGCATGCCAACCTATTTAATAAACACATTATATAGTTATGTCATGTCATCCTGTTTACATAGTCTCATATTTTGAACTATGTCTTTCCATCTTTTTTAGTTAGCCATCATAATGTGAAATTGTGTCTTGCTATCCTGTTTAGTTAGCCATCATATATGTGAAATTGTGTCATGCTATCCTGTTTGGTTAGACAACATAAATATGAATTATTTCATGCCCTCTTTTATTCCCCACTATCCATTGCACCTGTCTATCATACAATGTATATACTTTCAATTACTTTTCTTGTTTATCAGCCATTTGAATTGGAGAGCGTGATGGCAGTATCTAAGGGAGTAACAACACGGTCTTCGTAAAAGATAGTGCTACCGATTGATCTTGATAGAACCACGGTTGTACTTTCCCAAGGACCAGATCCACCACACATAACCTGGACTCTCGCAGATTGTACCCCTACCCAGTTGGACAGAGAACCAGCTACACCCCTTCTAACCCCAACCCCGCAGATAGTAACCCAGTTCAGTTGACACAGCACCGTCTCCACCACAGAGCACCCAAACACGGCGGTTAGTAAAGGGAACTGCGGTGCCCAAAGCACGAGGACCACCACTCGAATCCCAACTCAACGCTTAAAGGAGAAGAAGATTTGTTCTCGGGTCAGGTTACGTAGCTATGGTTCATACTCCTTTGCTCTGCATTCTTGTATTTACTCATACCAACTATTTTCAAATTTGAAGGACGGAATTGAAACTCCAATGGCGCAACAAGTATGCTTTAAACCTGTTTCTTTAACTGGTTTGTTGTTGTAACCTGCTCTATGTTGATTTCAGTTTCAATTGAATAAACAATTATGTTCTCATGTCATGCACATTACAAGTGTTGTTATTGCTCTATAGTTACCCACACTTATATTCTGTCTATTCTGCTTTGTCTTGAACAAATATTATTTGAACTGTGTCTCTATCTTGATTTGGCAACAAAAACTAGAATGATATAGACCACAAAGTGACCATGGTACATAGATATGTGTTTGTTTCATGCTGTTATCATGTCCACTTTACTACTGAACTCATTTGCCAAAATGAGTTTCATATACAACATGGTAAACATGTGCTGTGTCTGCTTGTTTCTCTTTTAGAATGCGGACAAACTATTGGAGAACAGTACCACGTTATCCAATGGTAAAGGAAGTAATGCAGATAAGGTTCAAGATAGTGAGACATCCCTGTTGGTCTCCAAGAAAGCTGATAAAAACTATCTTGACGACACTAAGGGAACCCAAAAGTCCTGTCTTGATGTAGTGTTCGAGTTACTGGCACTACTGCTGGCACAAGCTCTTCGAACTCGCTGCCTGAATCAGTTCATCTTCTTGAGTCTCAACTTCAAGTTGAAAGACATCGATCGGATGTCTTTGCGACAAGAAGTCAAGGACCGAGGAAGTCCTGCAGAATTCAGATGCATATTTTCGGTGCAACAACAAGTTTTGGAGGATTTAAGCGCCAAACAAGAGAAAGTTAATAAGCTTGCTAAGCATCTTGCCCGACATTATGGGTACCCAAGATATTGTTTATTGAGATCTTCAAGTGGTTTCAGTTCTGGATTTGTTTTGTCATGGCGTTTATTTGCGCTGGTCGCCAACTTTGACAACAAGTGTATATGATATGCTGCTTTGTTCCCTATATTTGCCTTTGGTGGCGAACTTTCATGCCCAATGGATGTAATATATGTAATAGCTGTGATAGCCTAGCATAAGTTGCTTGCTTATTTATTGCCTTGTTGTCTTGTTTATTTGTTTGCTTGTAGTCGCGCAGTTCTTTTTAAAACTAGGCCACAATAACCATGGGCTAATATTTATTGTAGTGACATTGGGCCTCCTACGGGCCGTAGAAAGCAATGGGCCTTCTACGGGCCAGAAACGAGAGACCTTCTACGGGTCAGAAACAATGGGCCTTCTACGGTCGTAGAAACAATGGGCCTTCTACAGGTAGTAGAAACAATGGGCCTTCTACGGGCTGTATCATCAATGGGCCTTATACGGGCGTATGACCATAACGGGCCATCATTAATAGGCCGATTTGATGACGCTATGAAAACGCCCAACGATTAACGGACCACAAACGGGCCGATGTAACCACGGCTGAATTTAGCCCGCAAGCGTAAAATGACGAGAACGGGCCGTAAGTAAACGAATGCTGGAAATGAGCCCAAGAATAAATGGGCTCTGAGAAGGCCGAAAGATAACATTTGCTGGAAACGGCCCAACTGAATAACGGGCCCTTAATGGGTATAAAGTGATATACTATTCATTACGGGCAAGTTTCACCACGGGCCGTTAATGGGTGTAAAGTGATACACTGTTCATTGCGGGCCAGTTTCACCACGGGCCGTTAATAGGCTAATAGTTACATAGGGCCTCATATGGGCCGAAAGACGTCATGGGCCATACATGGGCCAGAAGTGAAAACAGGATGGAATCATATTGGATGGCCCAGATGACGCTACTGGGCCTAATTCGGATAGGGCGTAACGGGCGTTGGGTTAGCGGGCCGTAAATGGGCTATATGCGAACAGGCCATTAACAGGCTTTCCATGGGCCGGCCCGCCACCTTTGACCAAGCCAAACGGGCCGCCTTTTCACAGAATGGGCTTCGTTGGGCGTGCCACGGTCGACGTATCATAGGCGCCTTCTGTCCAATGAGTGGATGACATCTGTCCGAACGATGAGTCGACACGTGTTTCCTCCAGCTAATGATGATTTTACACGTGGAAAATCCCCATTGGCCGGGGCTGTTAACGGGTTATCGGATCCAAAACCCGACCCGATAGATTAACGGCGTTCCGTTACGGTGGATGCCACGTGTCGGTCACCCTTGACGAAAGCACTTCTGTGACGCGCGATTTATCGTCATGGAAGTGGACACTTCCGTGATGATAATTTTGGTAATGTCATGGAACACTTCTACGACAGCACAGGTATGAGTATCTTGATCCTCTCATAAATTTGTCATGGATGTACATGCATGACAAAAAACGCGACCTACTATGACAAACACGTATCATCACGGAAGTGTATTTTTTTTGTAGTGATCGTTGTTGGTAAGATCTTGATTAATTCATTTACAACCCTTGTTCTTTTTGACACTGGTGCACCACATTCATTCATATCAAGGGGGTTTGTGGATAATTTTAGGTTGTCGACCGTAGCCCTTAAAACACCAATGTTAGTGAGTTCCCCAGGATCACAGTCTACGGCTAGTCGGGGATGTTTTCAGTTGCCGTTGGCCATAGGGAGACACGTTTTCCCCACATACCTCATCATCCTAGAATCACAAGGATTGGACGTAATTCTAGGCATGGACTGGCTATACAAGTATGAAGGGAATATTGATTGTGCTCGTAAGTCAATTCTTCTGACCACCCCAGATGGAAAACGGATCAAGTATATGTCGAGGCATACGCCAAGGAGGACTCAGATGAATTCTCTTTCAAGAGTTGTTCAGGAGGAAGTACCAGTTGTGAAGGATTATCCTGATGTTTTCCCAGAGGAATTGCCCGGCATGCACTACTGCAGGATACTGCTAACGCGACACTACGATCAGAGACCCTTTGCCGAAATTGCGTGCGATGCAATAATCGCAAACGGTGGTGTAAAAAACCCGTCAAAAAGGTGCAAAACGTTTGCGATGGCGGAGCCATCAAACACGGTTCAGATTTTAGTTGCGTGTGTGATGCAGGGCACACGGTTAATCCTTTCAAACTGTCTGTGATGAGGCCAAACAATAGAAATGGGCAGCCATAACAATGTGTGTGCCATGCAAGACACACGGTTAATCCATTAGAACTGTTTGCGATGAGGTAGAACAACAGAAACGGGTAGCCATATCAATGTGTGTGTGATATACGGCATACGGTTAACTCGGACGAACTGTTTTCGATTAGGGAACACAACAGAAACGATTCAACTTAACAAGATGTGTGTGATATGCGGCATACAGTTCACATGGATGAACTGTTTGCAATGAGCCAAAAGAACACAAATGAGCCGTGTAAACAAGATGTGTGTGATACATGGCAAACAGCCGACTCGGATGAACTGTTTGTGATGAGAAATTACAACACAGACGGTCAATACAGTTACTTCGTGTGTGATTCTGTGTGTACAAAAAAACTTTGAAAAATGCAAAGTAGTTTCTTGCGGTAGCCAGGAGTATCGCACACGATGCGTCTGCGAGTACTCGTGTGCGATGATTAGTATGTTACACATACGTTTCCTTATGTTAACATGTGTGTGAATTTTCAATATGGACAGTTAATATGCAAATGCCTTCTGGACATCGGGCACACGCTTAAACTCAGTGGACTATGTACGATACTAATACTTTCCATGAAAAATTATGAACATGGGTAACAACATTTGAGTAACATATATATAGTGGTTACACTATTCGACAAAAGGAGGATCTTCATAACATGGTTTTGACAACCATATGGTCCATATCTACATACTTAACATAGTAACAACTATCACATTTTAAGAGGCTAAGGGCCAACAACCATATGGTCCATATCTACATACTTAACATATATTGTAACAACTAGCACATTTTAAGAGGCTGAGGGCCAACAACCACAACTATCCACTGGAAGCAGCTTGATCACGGTGACTCGGCATCTCGTCAATGCAAAGGAAGAGCCCTCCTATGCCTTGGTAGAGCATGAGTAGAACAGTGTCTCCAATTTTCCAATATGGATGCATTGCCACGAGAAGCTAGAACTTGTTAATTTGAATGGTTCCATTTTTGCGGGAAATGCAGTACCTTGCAATCACTTTGGCGTTATTAGTAAGCACAAGTGTAATTCGACCACGCCGGGAAATTGATTCAGGAACTACTACAGGCGGCAATTTCTGTTGACATGTAGAATAAAAATCAATTGTAACATATCGTTGAAGATATATATATTTTATGAGCATCAACATTAAAATAAGACTTTTTACCAGCGTTTTGTGCACACAATTGGTCTTGTTCAGTGTGCGCACCATAGGTCTAATTAATCCCATCCAAAATCCAGCGTTCATACGTGTGCTACCTCTGTCAGATTATCAACAAAGTTTATGACATGCTTCAAGTCCTTCCAGTGAAATTTGGTACGCTTAGTAACATACAGATCGTTCACTATGCATCCAACATATCCTGCTTAAATGGTGGAAATGTATTATTTATTTAAAACATGGCAGAAGAATATATAGTGCGCACAAATTGGTAAATATAATTTGTTACTACCTAGGAACGGAGTCAAAAATATGATATCACAATTGGTTGCTTAAATAGTGATCAATTGGTTGCTTAAATAGTAATATGAAAGCATGGAGAAAGTTGAAAGGACACTAACCTCGATCAGACTTTGATCGGCTGCTGATGTTGGGGAAGTAAACATCCATGTTAATTAGGCCAGGTTGTGGTGCACGCACTAGAATTTTATTGCTAGCTTTCAGTTCATAACACTTAGAAATTTTTCTCCAAAGGTCTGCATTAAAATAGGAGTGACCACCTTTATCAAGTCTTACGCTAACCATCATTGTAAATCAATGCTGCGTTGTCAATATGACATCCTGGGAGTCATCAGCAAAGTAAAGCCCAAGATTTCCTTCTACTCCTATTCTTGCAAAGCAAGGGATGTACTGCTTGAAACGAAAATTAAGATCGTAAATTAGATATATTGAAATAACAGAGCAAGATGCAAATATGGGAGTAACTGATAGAACAGATCAATATATAGATGAAAGCAAAGTACAAAAATATAGAATTAAAAATAGATAATGTAACAAAGATTTGATGCAAATATATAGATAATGTAGCAACAGACGGTATATGTTCACAAATTTAGGCCATGCCGACCGTGGTAGGTTGAGATTGAACATACCGAGTGCTTCCTGAAGTCATCCGGAATGGTGAGATAGAACTTTGTTTCCAACTGGCCACGACAACTGTTGCCCGATTTGTGATCGCACTGTGGACACATGAATGAACACCCACGAATCATCTAGAACAAAAATGATTCCATGGCAATTTCCGCCGGTTGATTAATAGCGACGGACGGACTGCTATAAGAGATGAGTGAATATTTCACTAATTAAGTTGATTACCTTCTCCATGAGAAAAATCCTCGGCCCAATCCTGCAGAAAACCCCAGTCGACCAGAGTCTAGAATGTCAGTGCAGATAGGCGGAGGAAAGCGGTAGGGGTGAAATCCCGTGCCGTTTGGAGCGCGACCTACGCCCGCCGCCAACAGCCATCCAGCTTAGGGTGCAGAGTTGCGGAGGAGTCTGCGGCGAGTGAGTGGGGACAAAGTGGGCGAGGGTTTTCTTTTTTCCTTTTGCATGTGTGAGTGAACACACACGGTTCACAGAGGTGACGAAGATGAATCGTGTGCGACAGTAAATCAACGAGATTGAATGGGAATCGAAATTTCCTTTGTCCTTCATCCATGAGTTTTTTTTTCTATGATGAACATAAACCCTGCTAATCACCGTGTTCAAATTTGACACTTTTCCTGGTTCATTTACAATATTTAGGGGATTATGTGCATTTTGTAGGCATTAATGCACATAATTCAAATTCAAACAATTGGTGCTTGAAAAGGTGCAGAAGAACGGTCTGGAAAAACCATACTTGTGGTATTTAGTAATTTCTCAAGCCTTTTACAAGGAATGGGCAGAGATTTCAATGGAATGCGTGGCAATAGTCAACCACAAACGCGTCATTTACTGGGTTAACCGAGGAAGTTCAATGCTTTCGAGAGGGAAATCACCAAGATTGAAGGGGAATCCAAATTTCCGCCCTAGTTTGTCATTCAATTTTTTCCAACGATCAACATACCGCCTCAAATGCAACGTATTCAAATTTGACATTTTTCGAACTCATTTACCATATTTAGGGGATTATGTGCATTTTCTAGGCATTAATTATGCACATAATGCAAATTCGAACAATCGGTGCATGAAAAGGTGCACAAGAACGGTCTGGAAAACCATGCTCATGCTATTTAGTACATTCTCGTGCCTTTTACAAGGAATGGGCTGATATTTCAAGGAAATGTGTGGCAATAGTCAACCATAAACCCGTCGTTTACTGGGTTAACAACTATGCAAAAATGAAATACATGCTTGGAAAACATGACGCCTGGTATGGTGCCATGGTATGACCTCACCGTGCCCTGGTAAAAATGTCGTCATGCACGCCTTTCATAAATCGAACCATCACCGAGGAAGTTTCATGGTTTCGAGGGGGAAATCACCAAGATTGAAGGGGGATCCAAATTTCCTTTGTCCTTTGCCCACGAGTTTTTTCTATGATGAACATACAACCTGCAAATCACCGTGTTCAAATTTGGCACTTTTTCGGGTTCATTTGCCATATTTAGGGGATTATGTGCATTTTCTAGGCATTAATGCACATAATTCAAGTTCAAACAATCGGTGCATGAAAGGGTCCACAAGAATGGCCTGCAAAACCATGCTCGTGTCATTAAGTAAATTCTCATGCCTTTTACAAGGAATGGACAGATATTTCGATGAAATGTGTGGCGATAGTCAACCACAAATGTTTGTTTGTTGGGTTTTCAACTATAGAAAAAAATGAAATAAATGCTTAAAAAACATAACGCCTGGCATGGTGACATGGTATGACCTCACCATGCCCTGGTAAAAATTCGAGAAGGTCTGGCTTATGTCGCCATGCACGCCCTTCATAAGTTGAACCATCACACGGGAAGTTCCATGCTTTCGAGAGGGAAATCCCGAAGATTGATGGGGAATCCAAATTTCCATCCTAGTTTGTCATTTATTTATTTTTCCAACGATCAAAATACCGCCTCAAATGCAACGTGATCAAATTTGACATTTTTTCGGGCTCATTTACCATATTTAGGGGATTATATGCATTTTCTAGGCATTAATGGACATAATTCAAATTCGAACAATCGGTGCATGAAAAGGTGCACAAGAACAGTCTGGAAAACCATGCGTGTTATTTAGTTCATTCTCATGCCTTTTACAAGGAATGGGCACATATTTCAAGGAAATGTGTTGCAATAGTCAACCATAAACGCGTCGTTTACTGGGTTAACAACTATACAAAAAATGAAACACATGGTTGGAAAACAGGACGCCTGCCGTGGTGCCATGGTATGGCCTCACCATGCCCTGGTAAAAATTGGAGAATGTTTTCCTTATGTCGAGATGCACACCTTTCATAAATCGAACCATCACCAAGGAAGTTTCATGGTTCCGAGGGGGAAATCACCAAGATTGAAGGGGGGTCCAAATTTCCTTTGTCCTTTGTCCACGAGATTTTTTCTACGATGAACATACAACCTACAAAACACCGTGTTCAAATTTGGCACCTTTCCGGGTCATTTGCCATATTAATGGGATTATGTGCATTTCCTAGGCATTAATGCACATAATTCAAGTTCAAACAATTGGTGCATGAAAGGGTGCACAAGGACGGCCTGGAAAAACCATGCTCGCGCCATTTAGTAAATTCTCATGCGTTTTACGAGGAAGGGGCAGATATTTCGATGAAATGTGTGGCAATAGTCAACCACAAACGTTTGTTTATTAGGTTTTCAACTATAGAAAAACGCCTGGCATGGTGTGCCATGGTATGACCTCACCATGCACTGGTAAAAATTAGAGAAGGTTTGGCTTATGTCGTCATGCACGGCTGAGAGAGTCCTGGACTAGGGGGTGTCCGGATAGCCGAACTATCATCCGGCCGGACTCCAAGACTATGAAGATACAAGATTGAAGACTTCGTCCCGTGTCCGGATGGGACTTTCCTTGGCGTGGAAGGCAAGCTTGGCGGTACGGATATGTAGATCTCCTACCATTGTAACCGACTCTGTGTAACCCTAACCTATCCGGTGTCTATATAAACCGGAGGGTTTTAGTCCGTGGGGACTAACAACAATCATACCATAGGCTAGCTTCTAGGGTTTAGCCTCCTTGATCTCGTGGTAGATCTACTCTTGTACTACCCATATCATCAATATTAATCAAGCAGGAGTAGGGTATTACCTCCATCGAGAGGGCCCGAACACAGGTAAAACATCGTGTCCCTTGTCTCCTGTTACCATCCGCCTAGACGCACAGTTCGTGACCCCTACCGAGATCCGCGGTTTTGACACCGACATTGGTGCTTTCATTGAGAGTTCCTCCGTGTCGCCACCGACAGCCCGATGGCTCCTTCGATCATCAACAACGACGCGTCCGGTGAGACTTTTCTCCCGGACAGATCTTCGTATTCGGCAGCTTTGCACTGCGGGCCAATTCGCTTGGCCATCTGGAGCAGATCGAAAGCTACGCCCCTGGCCATCAGGTCAGATTTGGAAGGTTGAACTAAACGGCCGATGTCCGTGGAGACTCGATCTTCGACGGATACGAGCCGCAGCCAAGCGTGCCGCACTGTCTCGACGGGCATGATCTAGCTCTGCAGCCGAACAGTGCCCTGGAGGCCGCACCAGCATCCGCTCCGACCCTTAATCCGGAGCCGGATTCCCCGGTCGAGGACGAGTGGTTGGACACCGCCTCGGGGGCTACGATCTCTACGGCAATTGAGCCGAACTTCATCCCTGTCCTTTGCGAAGACCTTGACTCCAGGGTGCCGGACTCCGAACCCTCCGCGCCCCTGCCAATCGAATCCGATCGGGCGCCGGTCATGGAGTTCACTGCCGCGGACATCTTTCAGCACTCGCCCTTTGGCGACATCCTGAATTCACTAAAGTCTCTCTCTTTATCCGGAGAGCCATGGCCGGACTACGGTTAGGAAGGTTGGGATGCGGACAACGAAGAAATTCAACGCCCACCCACCACCCACTTCGTAGCCACTGTTGAAAGCTTACACGACGTGCTCGATTTCGACTCCGAAGACATCGACGGTATGGACGACGATGTAGGAGACAACCATGAACCAGCACCTATAGGATGTTGGACAATCACTTCATCCCATGATGTATACCTGGTGGATACACCTAAACGAAATGAAGACGAGGAACAACGGGGCGCTACGAAGGATAAATCCTCGGCGGTCAAACGGCAACGTAAACGCCGAACCAAGTCCCGCCCAACAGAGACCCAGCCATAGAGAAGGGCGAACCGGTGGACGCATTTAACATGCTATCGAGCAATCGTCCGAACAAGACAACTTGGATAAACAACCCGTCCCCGGTGAAGACAACAGTCCGGACGATCTCACGCCGGACAAATTGTTGGAGCAAAATAACCTCCAGAAAAGGCTCGTCGCCACTGCGTGTAGCCTGAAAAAGCATAAGCGGAAGCTCAAAACAGCGGAAGATGCACTCAGGATCAGATGGAGCAAAGTATTCAACACATGAGACAAATCGGCGACGATCGCCGAATAAAGAGCTACCCAAAAGAAAGCTCGCCCGAATTTTACGAGGAGGCCTTAGAGCCCCCACAATCAAAAGTAAGAAGGCCACCGGTCGGATGGACGACCCCACGCAAAAAGAGAGCGGCAAAGGCGCCGCACACAAGCGATACGCGATCCGCATAAGGATTCACATCAAAAGGATGGCCCGCTTAGGTCCGTCTATGGGCCGAGAAAGCAAGCTCTTCAAAGCAATGCAACACGCCAAATATCTGAACATCACGGCACACCCAAATACAGCGGCGCCAAGACATCCCCTATGTTTCACCGATGAGGTCTTTGGATCATGAATTTCTAGCGGATTCAAACCCGTAAACATAGAGGCATACGACGGAACAACAGACTCGAGTGCGGATTGAGGATTACATCCTCCACATACACATGGCTAGAGGAGATGATCTCCACGCCATAAAATACTTACCCCTCAAACTCAAAGGGCCAGCTCGGCATTGGCTTAAAAGCCTCCCCGAAAATGCCATTGGAAGCTGGGAAGAGCTCGAGGATGCGTTTAGGGCAAATTTTCAGGGGACCTATGTCCGCCCTCCGGATCTGAGACGATCTAAGTCACATAACTCAACAGCCGGAGAGTCAGCCCGAAATGCAGAACAGGTTCCTCACTAAAAGAACCAAATAGTCGATTGTCCGGACGCGAAGCCTTAGCAGCCTTCAAACACAACGTCCGAGACGAATGGCTCGCCAGACACCTCGGCCAAGAAAAACCAAGAACAATGGTCGCATTAACAAGCCTCATGACCCGCTTTTGCGCGGGAGAGGATAACTGGCTAGCAAGATGCAGCACCAGCGACCCAAGTACATCCGAAATCAGGGATGGAAATGGGAAACCACAGCGCAACAAGGACCAGCGCCGGATTAAAAGGAACGGTCCAAAGAGCGCGGCAGTCAACGCCGGATTCAAAAGCTCACGGCAGAACAATAAAAAGCTGCCCCCTAAGGACAATAGCGATGAGCTATCCAACTTAAACAAAATCTTGGACAAGATATGTCAAATCCACAGTACTCCCGGGAGGCCTGCAAACCATACCCACAGAAATTGTTGGGTCTTCAAACAGTCCGGCAGACTCAACGCCGAACACAAGGGGCTCGACACACCAAGTGAAGATGATGACGAGCACCACAAGCAGAGCCCCGGAAAACAAAAGAATTTCCCACAAGAGGTTAAAACAGTAAACTCACTTCACGTGATCAAAGGGAAAAACAGAGCGGCGCCCACTAAAATGCGCGCCGCACACTGGTTGTCAAAACCAATCACCTTCGACCAACAGGTCTATTCCGCAAGTATCCGGAACGCAGGATGGACTGCCTTGATATTGGATCCTATAATCGACGGATTCCAATTTACACAAGTCCTCATGGATGGCGGCAGTGACATAAACCTGATATATCAGGACACAATCCGCAGAATGGGGATAGACCCAACCAAAATTTGCCGTACCAACACCTCCTTTAAAGGAGTAATGCCAGGCCCATATGCCCATTGTACGGGCTCCATACTGCTAGAAGTTGTGTTCGGTTCATCCGACAACTTCCGTCGCGAAAGGTTAATCTTCCATGTCGCCCCGTTTAAAAGTAGCCATCAAGCACTATTGGGACGCGAAGCTTTCGCCCGCTTTAACACAACACCACATTATGCATCTCTAACACTTAAAATGCCCGGTCCACACGGCATCATCTCATTAAAAGGGAGTATTAAGTGTTACTTGAGCACGGAGGAACGTGAGACTGCCTTGACAGCCCCACACCTATCCGGCTCCTCTAGTCAAAGAACCTGAATTGGTCATTCAAACCCCGGACACGGCTAGACGAGTCCGGCGCCTACTAGCGGCATACCCCGATACAAGGGGCTGCATGCATGTATCACAAGAGACAATAAAGCTCAATCTTATTCACTTCTTCGAATCGTACTCTGTTTATTTAATATAAAGTACATCTTTCGACGGTCTTTTTCTTTTTAAACTAAGTTCCTCTCTTTACAGATGAACAACGTGCTACACCCGCCCGTGATACGGCACAACGGAGACACAGCGCAGACGTGCAAGAGGGACCCGCTGTAAGGATTCTTTTCAGATTAAGACCTGCGTAAACCTTTTTACTGTCTCTTGTTGATATACATCCCCGGTTTCTTACTATAACCGAGGAGGAGGCTGGCGTTTTGGCATTGGCCGCACAGAATTCTTGCGCTGCACTGGACACTGGGTCTTAGGGCATTATTCTGCCTGTTTTATAAAGACCGAATACCTTAGGGAGTATTCGTGTCTCGAGAGTTAGGCCTTATATGCATCAGCTCGAATCATGTCTTTGGTCAAATGTTGGGTTTGCCGGCTCCGTGTTTTGCTGCCTTACGTTCCGTTTTATCGCTAACACGGCACCGTGGAGAACTCTGCGATTGTGCCCGGTTCGCCGGGCGAGCACCTAAGTAGAGAAAGCCGAAAACCGGCTGTCATGATATAGCGAGAGACTGGTCAACCACTCGATGACTCATCGAATGTTTAGAATTCCTCCGCATTAACGAAGGACCGGTTTTGGTCAGCACATACGCACTCGAATTCGGAGAGTGCGGTGCCCCGTGGGCAATATAGTAGCCCCACCTCGAACTCCTATGGCTAAGTGAAAGTGATAAAGCATTATAATCCGGTTGCCTAGTTTGCTACGCTACCACCTCCTTAACAGGACCAAGACGTTGGATTAGTGTGAAAAGCGCCTTCTTTGCAAACACCCCGCACTATGTGCGTGGGGGTAAAGCCAAGGACTGCCATCTTTCGGGTTATATATACATATACATAAACGGCCGCACACGGGAGTAGTTTACTGCTTGAACGCACAAGTACAAAAAGCTCTTATATCATATTGAAACATTGTTTTCACAAATCATACATGTCATTTAAAACATAATATCCTTCAAGCACTGCGTCTCTATTAAACGAGCGCCCTGCAGGACTTCCTCAAAGTAGTGCTCGGCAGGCACTCGGCTTCTGTCCGAATCTTGGGATGCAACGCCGGTGGCCTTCATATCTGCCCAGTATGCCAGAGCCATCCGCGCTCCCTCAATACGCACCGACCGCTTTATTGCGTCGATACGCGGTACCGCACCAAGGAACTACTGCACTAAACCAAAATAACTCTTCGGCTGGGGTCCGCCCAGCCACAAATGAGTCATGACATGCTTCATGGCAAGTCCGGATAGTCGATTCAGCTCGGCCCATTCGGCCAACCGATCGGTCAACGGAAGTAGACGCTCCGGACTATGGAATTGTGACCAATATAGCTCTTCCCTTCTGTGCCCCTTCTCGCCTCGGAAGTGCTCAATCGCGTCATCCGCGCTTCGCCGCTAAGTCCAGATAAGCATCCTCCGAACTCTACAACTTGTCCAATTGAGCATACTTTGGATCCGTATATTTCCTCTGCAGCAGAAACGGTTTTCCACCCGCAATTGCCCCGGCTTGACTCAGCTCCTCCTTGGCAGCTCTCAAAGCCGAACGGGCATCCTTGGATTCGGCGGCGGCCTTTTTCAGGCCCTCTTGCTCCTCTTGATGTTCTTTTTCAAGAACCTCGCAGCGATCGGTAGTATTCTTCAACTTTCTGGCCATATCGGCCATTTCCTCTTTGCTTCGGCAGTGAGCAGCCCGTTCGGCTTTTAGCTCTTCGACCGCCCTTAAAGCGGCCGCATTACTATTTCTGGATTGCTCTTTCGCTCGGGCGAGTTCCGCCCGCAGCTCCTCCACAGCAGCGGCACCATCTGCATTAAGCATACAAATAGTAAGACATGGGCGTCAAGCTCCCTTACCAGGTGTCCGCGTAGAAGTCGCATACCTTGTGACTCGTCAAACCGTTTATTGACCAGCGCGATGTCCGCATCCGCCTCGTCAAGTTGCCGCTTTAGTTCGGCATATTCATCAGTCCGGCTGGCCACCGGACGCCCCGCCACCTGTTTAGGAGCGGCGATATGTTATAACTGAGATTTTGATCCTTGGCACGCTGTCAATTTTGACAGCATACCGAGTCTCAGGGGCTACTATCTATACAGGGCAAATTCTATATGCATAATTGTCAGAAGGTACATCATTTTTGCATACCTCGAACCCCGTCAGTAAGCTTCTGACGGCTTCATGCAATCCGCTCTCCGCGGATGCAATTCTTTCAATCACCGTACCCATTAGAGCACGGTGATCTTACGAGATAACCGCCGCCCGAGCAGATCCTTCACTCCTCCGACAACACACCACTTGGCGCCGGACCTTCCGGCCCCGCCGGACTTGGGGGAACCCTCCGCGACGACACCTCAGGGTCGTCCGCCTCGCATGAGGGTGCGACAGGTGGAGGCGTTTCGCTCTCCATCATCTCCGAAAGAAGATCCCTTGAAGACGAGCTCTACTGAGAGGGGCTGAGGTCCGAACTACAAGGTACAATTTCGGTTATCTTCATAAATAAATACAGGGATGTTCCTTATTTACAAGACCCCTTATTTTTACTTACGGCTCGCTGGAGGGCTGATCCCCTTGGGGAAATAGTGCGGCTGGGTTACTTCCCAGCGCCGGACTCTCTGACGAAGATTCCTTTTCCCTCTTTGAGGCCTTGACCTCCGGATCTTCCGAAGCGGTCCTCTTCTCTCCTCGAAAGATGGGACTTTTAATCCCTCCTTCCTTGATAGCCTCCTTCTTAAAGGTAGTTGCTTCCCCGCTCCCCCCTTCGCCTTCTTCAAAGGGCGCGGCCTTCAACATCTTGGTCAGCATGGGATCCGGCGTGGTCTCTGGGAGGGGAGCCGGACACCTTATTAACTTTGCCTTGGCTATCCACTCCTGTTCAAGAAACGGCTCCTTTAAAGGGCATATATATATGATAAATGAATGAACAGCTTGTCCGGTTACAGGACTACTTACTTGAGTATCTGGGCGATTGCAGCTTAGTCCTGCGTCCTCAGTCAGGTCCGGACACTTCTCTTGTGATCCAAATAACAGTTTATACATCTCCACGGGCGTCGTGCCCATAAAATTTTGGAGAGCTCGTGGTCCCTCCGGATTAAATTCCCACAGGCGGAGGGGGCAACGTTTGCAGGGCAGAAGGTGCCGGATCAACATAACCTGCGCTACGGCAACCAGATTGATCTCTCTTTCTTGGAGGTCTTGAATACGGCCCTGCAGCAAAGGAACGTCCTTGGACGGCCCCCAGTCGAGCCCCTTGTTGACCCATGACGCCAGCCGCTGTGGTGGACCTGAGCGGAAGGCGGGGAGCGCCACCCATTTGGTGCCCCTGGGAGCGGTGATATAAAACCACTCCCGTTGCCACAAACCAAGCTCCTCTTGAAAAGAGCCCTCGGGCCACGGAGCATCAGCACATTTGCTTATGACCGCCCCTCCGCACTCTGCTTGTTGCCCCCCGATCATCTTTGGCTCCACCTTAAATGTCTTGAGCCACAATCCAAAGTGGGGGGTAATATGGAGGAAGGCCTCACATACTACAATGAATGACGAGATATGGAGGATGGACTCCGGATTCAAGTCATGGAAATCCAGCCCATAATAAAACATGAGCCCCCGCACAAAGGGATCCGTCGGGAAGCCTAAACCCCGAAGGAAGTGAGACACGAACACCACGTTCTCGCCGGGCTCGGGAGTGGGAATGACCTGCCCTGGAGCAGGCAGCCTATGCGATATCTTGCCGGTTAGATACCTGGCGTCTCGCAGCTTTAGCACATCTTCTTCTGTGACGGAGGAAGACATCCATCGGCCGTGCTGGCCGGAGCCGGACATCGTCGAAGGTCCGGAGCGCCTAAATCTGAAGCTTTGGGTGTTAGAACTCGAAGCGCGAGGCGAACTCGATGGAGGGTGTAAAAAGAAGAGGGCCTTGGTCTCATTATAAAGAGGTTGAATACCAAGAGCCCACCCCGTGGTCGATTAGGACTCGCCTTTGATAGAGGTGGCGTGCCGATGGGCACGGTTGGGTTACCCACGTCCGTATTGATGGGAACCCCGGAATAAGGGGGCACGATCTATGCTTTGATAAGACGTGCCAAGGAAACCGCCTCGCTAAACGCGCTAAGGTGGAACGGCAAAAAAATGATTCATATAAAGGCATGGTCGTGGTGTGATGTCGCGCTGCGGAATACGTCAGCAGTTCTGTGAAAAAGTTATTCTCTCTACGGTGGTATGTGGAACTTGTTTTGCAGAGTCGGACACTATCCTGGTGTTCAAAAGCTTCTATGAAGTATTCGGAGGAGGAACCCACCTTGCAATGCCGAAGACAATATGCGCGCCGGACTCATCGTCATTGAAGCCTGGTTCAGGGGCTACTGAGGGAGTCCTGGACTAGGGGGTGTCCGGATAGCGGAACTATCATCACGGCCGGACTCCAAGACTATGAAGATACAAGATTGAAGACTTCGTCCCGTGTCCGGATGGGACTTTCCTTGGCGTGGAAGGCAAGCTTGGCGATACGGATATGTAGATCTCCTACCATTGTAACCGACTCTGTGTAACCCTAACCTATCCGGTGTCTATATAAACCGGAGGGTTTTAGTCCGTAGGACGAACAACAATCATACCATAGGCCAGCTTCTAGGGTTTAGCCTCCTTGATCTCGTGGTAGATCTACTCTTGTACTACCCATATCATCAATATTAATCAAGCAGGAGTAGGGTATTACATCCATCGAGAGGGCCCGAACCTGGGTAAAAACATCGTGTCCCTTGTCTCCTGTTACCATCCGCCTAGACGCACAGTTCGGGACCCCCTACCCGAGATCCGCCGGTTTTGACACCGACAACGGCCTTCATAAATCGAACCATCACCAAATAAGTTCCACGCTTTCGAGAGGGAAATCGCCAATGTTGAAGGGGAATCCAAATTTTCTTCGTTCTTTGCCCTGGAGTTTTTTTTCTACGATGAACAAACACCCTGCAAATCACCGTGTTCAAATTTGGCATTTTTCCGGGCTCATTTGCCATATTTAGAGGATCATGTGCATTTTCTAGGCATTTAGCGCATATAAATGCAATCCAGCTACAGGTGCACGGGTGTGATGTGAGGGACGTGTATTGCTGTTTGATCGCGGCGCATCCTATGATGCACATGCGCGATCCGCGTTGCTGGGATTCCGGCCAATCATAATGCAACACACAATAGGCTCAGCGCACACTGTTCCGGAAGCGACGGAGATGAACCGTGTGTGATAATGAACAAGCAAAATTGTAAGGGAAGCCAATTTTCTGTTGCCGTTTGTCATTGAGCTCTTAAATACCACCTCACTATACGGCTGCCCGGCCCCTCCGTCCCAAAGCTCTCTCCAGGCGTCGTCCATGGCACCGCGCGGCACAGTAACTGGTAAGGAAGCGATGGCATCCCGTCGCGCCGCGTTCCTCGCTGCCCGTGACCGAACACATGGTAAGGAAGTAATGGCATCTCGCCGCGCCGAGTTCATCGCCGCCGGCGGCCAGACAGTAACATGGGCAGACTTTGAGGCTGCCATGGTTGAATGGGTGGTGGATCTAGAGGCGGCCAAAGCCGCACAGAAGGAGCGGAAAAGGCAGAAAGCAATCAAGAAAAGAGAGTCCTGCCGCCGCAAGAAAAAAGAGGCCGCATGCCATGGTGAGGAGAGCTTGGCAGAGATCGAAGCACGGCGGGCTGCCGCCTACAAGGCCGGGAAGGAGAACACCGACGTCTAGCCAGCATGCCCCGATGGCAGCATATGAGAAGTAGTTTAAGTTTGTAGTATTAGAGCAAATTACCAGTAGTACATTAAGTTTGTAGTATTAACGTAGAATGTCTGTAAGAGCATCCTTTGAGGTCTTTGAGCATTGATTAGCATGTGTGCCCGTGTGTGTTTTTTTGTGTTAATCATTAGAAGATCACAAAACACACGGTTTCTATGTCGTACCCGTCTGTGTTTTTTTGCGTTAATGACCCATAAGTCAGTTACCTGTGCGATGTTTCCTAATAAACCAGGCGTACCATTGATCGAAAAAAATCAAGTACACATGTACATTTTTTTGGAGATGGGATCTGCCAACTTTCTTTTTTCTCGCACACGAGTATTTTACGTGCTTCGTCTGCCTTGTGTGTTTCCCCCGCCCAAGTTTCGAGTTTCAGAGCGAAACTTTCATTAGGCGCGCGATTTCAGAATTTATTCCTCCAACCGCATCCTCACCCTCAGTATCCCCCCCCCCCTCGCGCCTCCCCCTAACAGCATCTCAAACCGCCGCCGCAACCACAACTTGAATCACATCTACGTTCTGCTCGGATCCAGTCAGGTAACCCACCGATCTCTATCACGACCCCAGCCTGATTGCTTAAATGGCGCCTGCGAAACATCCTCCTGCCTCCAAATCCCCACCGCCAGGAGCTGATGGCGGTCCACGGTGCGATGGCCATTGTGCGTGTTGACCTGGAGGAACACCTCGCCTCTGCCGCCGCCGCCGACATGGTGCAGGCTCTGGCCCAGATGAAGCCCCCGAGCGACTACCACCCAGGACTTAACACGTAAGATCTGACCAGCTAAATCTTAAAAATACCACTTGCAACGGCTATGATTTGCACGGTTGATGTATTAAGCATGTTAGTGCCTTGTTTATTTCAGTACTGCACACTGTGTGATGTCCAAATATTACCGTGTCCAGCACAATTTCACCAATACCAGCAACAAACTTGCAATACATGACTCGGGATATCACTAGAGATGCTGCCCATTTGCTATTTTTAGTGGATGCTAACCCGATTGTACTTAACATGCCTGTCCATGTACTTACGCAGGGTCATAACGGTCGATGCTGTTGTTTGTCGTCTAGGTGAGATGCATCCCATGTCTTACAGTATTTCACATAATTTGTGCAATTGCAGTTTAACATCTACCATTTACTGGTTGCCTGTAGGTACACATGTCAGTGGCACTGATCCACGCTTCGACCCAGAGGAACAGCTCGCCTCCGCCGTCGCTGACTTTGGGCGGGCTCTGGCCAAGATGAAGTGCCTAGCAACTACCTCTCAGGACTTACCAAGTATGTACTCACCACTTCAATCTTACCAATACCAGTTGCAATTAATGGCTATGTTCAGTACGTCGATGTATTAAGCATGTTCTAGTAAACATGCCTAACACGTTTTTGCTACTTTCCCTACCTTTTTATAGACATCTGGGCCATTCTCTGCTCTGGCAACACCTGCCTTGTGATGTTTAACTATGCCAATTCCATTTTTATTAGTACCGGTTTCAATGTCTATTAAGCCTGTTGCAATTATCAGTTGAATCCATTTTGAAACAGTTGTATTTCAATGGCTGCAAAACTACAAAACATGACTTAGGATGTTGTTAAGCCTGTTGCAATTAACAATTGTATCCATTTTTTAATCTGTCCATTTGCTACCATGCTACTCTCCGCAATGAAGATATAATATAGATGCTGCCCATTTGCTATTTTTGGTGGACGCTAACCTTGTTCTACTTAACATGTCTGTCCATGTACTTACGCAGGGTCATAACGGCCGATGTTGTTGTTTGCCATCGAGGTTAGCTGTATCCCATGTCTTACAATTTAACATCATTTGTGCAATTACAGTTTAAATTCTACCATTTACTAGTTGCCTGTAGGTACACATGTTAGTGGCACTGATCCACGCTTCCACCCGGAGGAACAGCTCGCCTCCTTCGCTGCTGACTTTGGGTGGGCTCTGGCTAAGATGAAGTGCCCTAGCAACTACCTCTTAGGACTTACCAAGTATGTACTCACCAGTTCAA
Source organism: Aegilops longissima (assembly GCA_021605205.1). NCBI lineage: Eukaryota > Viridiplantae > Streptophyta > Magnoliopsida > Poales > Poaceae > Aegilops > Aegilops longissima. The sequence goes on along the minus strand of CM038679.1, from coordinate 131,993,885 downwards.
TCTTACCAATACCAGTTGCAATTAATGCCTATGTTTTGTACGGTCGATGTATTAAACATGTTGTAGTAAACATGCCTAACACATTTTAGCTATTTTCCCTACCTTTTTATAGACAACTGGGCCATTATCTTCTCTGGCAGCACCTGCCCTGTGATTTTTAACTCTGCTAATTGCATTTTTATCAGTATCGGTTTCAATGGCCATTAAGCCTGTTGCAATTAACAGTTGTATCCATTTTTAAAGAGTTGTATTTCAATGGCTACAAACTTACAAAACATGAATTAGGATGTTGTTAAGCCTGTTGCAATTAACAGTTGTATCCATTTTTTAATCCATCCCTTTGCTACCGTGCTACTCTTTTGAAATGAAGATATCACTACAGATGATGCCGTTATTTTTGGTGGATGTTAACCATGTTGTAGTTAACATTGGCTTTCCATGTACTTACACAGGGATACAATGGGCGATGTTGTTGTTTGCCGTCAAGGTTAGCTGCATCCCATGTCTTATACTCCATCTTCCTAAATATAAGTATTTTTAGAGATTCCAATATAGACTACATAAGGAGAAAAATGAGTGAATCTAGATTCTAATCTAAACTATATCTCTAATTCTATATACATCCGTATGTAGTTCATATTGAAATCTCAAAAAAATACTTGTACTTAGGAACATAGGTAGTTGTATTTTACATCATTTGTGCAATCTCAGTTTAGCTTCTAACATTTACTGGTTGCTTGTAGGTACATATATGAGCGGTACTGATCCATGCTTCGATCCCTTTTGCATATGGGGCAATGAGATATTCATGAACAAGCTTCAAGTGAGGAAACTAAGAAATATTGTTAGGCGAAAGAAACGGGTGATTGGAATTAAGCTTTTTATTTACACTTTGTCGAAGACAACAGTGAACTTTAGGATGGTAAGTAATGTGTTGCCTTTTCCCCTGCCCACAACAAGTTACTCTATTAGACCTCAGATTCGATATTTTTCTCTTTTTAGTGGTTTCGAAGCTATTTCTTGATGATTACCTTGCAAACTACATGATCGGAGTGGAGGCAACTAAGGTTAAAGTATATAATTCATGCTACCATGATAATGCTCTAGAAGTCTTCCTGAAGGCGGTGAAGGATGGGCGGGCGATCGTCACAGGGGGTTGGACAAAAGTGGTTCGTGCCTATGGCATGCAGGAAGGCACATTATGGGCATTCCGCTTCTTCAACATCGTCGGCAGTCAAAATGATTTCCAGGTCAAAAAAATTACTGAACATATTGTACTGGCAATTTTATTTATGGATTTGTTGTTGAACCATTGTGCGAGAATCTGAATTGCATGTTTCATATTTCAAAATTTCCAATTCGAATAATAAATTAAGGCAAAAATAAAAAGAGAACAGACGGTCATGGAACTTTGCAAACGGTTCTGGCAGTAAAAGCGCTTGTGATGGATAGCCCAATGCCACACAGTTTTCTACATCAAATCGTGTGTGATGTAGTCCATGAAAGCAAACAGTTAACCAAGGCAGAGCGTGTGTGATAGTTACACCTTTCACACATGAGCGTATACATAAAACTGTGTGGGATGTACATACGAACGGAAACGTTTTACTTGGATTAACTGTGTGGGATGTACATAAAAACGGAAACGTATTCCTTGGATTGACTGTGTGTGATATACATACCTACGGAAATGTTTTTCTGGGATTCACCGTGTGGGATGTGCATACCTACGGAAATGTTTTTCTCGGATTCACCATGTGGGATGTACATACATTTAGAAATGATTGGGTTTTGATGCCTCGCCCGATCGCACACGGCCCCAGCCTGTGTCCCAGGAGGGCCTATCCCCGACGATTTCGGGGTTGTGTGGGAAGGACCCCCCTATCGCCCACACTCACTTGGCGACGGTTCCGAATGCCGTCGCGGAAAGGGGTTAAAAACCGTTTGTATAGCACCGACGCGTACTAGTGATGCCACCGGATCGAGACATTGAGTTTTTGATCGAGCTATTGTCGGGCACAGAATGGATATCCAAGAGACCATATCGGATGACCGCCAATGATTTGGAGGAAATTAAGAAGCAGATTAAGGAATTACTTGAGAAAGTGAATATCCGACCGAGTTCATCACCTTGGGGAGCCCTAGTTCTTTTAGTGGAGAAGAAAGACGGAACCTTGAGAATGGTTGTGGATTATCGTTCATTGAACGAGGTGACCATCAAGAACAAGTACCCCTTACCAATGATTAATGACTTGTTTGATCAGTTAGTCGGAGCTAGTGTTTTCTCCAAGATCGATCTTCGCTCAGGATATCATCAGTTGAAGATCCGAGAGCAGGACATATCCAAGACAACCTTTACCACGAGATATGGGCTTTATGAGTACACGGTCATGTCTTTTGGTTTGACTAACGCCCCTGCCTATTTCATGAGCATGATGAACAAGGTGTTCATGGATTTTTTGGATAAGTTTGTCGTTGTTTTCACTGATGATAAACTGGTTTACTCGAAGAATGAAGAGGAACACAAGGAAAATTTACGCTTGGTGCTGGAGAAGCTCAGAGAACATCAGTTATACGCAAAGTTCAGCAAGTGCGAATTCTGGTTGAAGGAAGTTGGATTTCTCGGACATGTTATATCAGGAGAAGGGATAGCAGTAGACCCCTCAAAGGTTGAAGCCGTCATCAAATGGAAAGCAACCACCTTAGTCGGAGAGATTCACAGTTTCCTTGGACTTGCAGGATATTACCGGAGATTTATTGAGAATTTCTCCAAGATCACGAAGCCCGTGACGGAGTTATTGAAGAAAGACACTAAGTTTGTTTGGACCGACGAATATGAGGCCGGTTTTCAAGAGTTGAAGAAACATTTGGTTACAACACCAGTGCTAATCCTTCCGACTATACACAAGGATTTTCAGGTGTATTGCGATGCTTCACGTCAGGGACTTGGAGGTGTTCTTATGCAACAATTAAAAGTAGTATCCTATACCTCACGTCAGCTTCGACCTCACAAGTTGAACTATGCAACGCATGATTTGGAGTTAGCAACCATAGTGCATCAGAAATAGTTCCAATGTTTACACGGATCATAAGAGTTTGAAATACATCTTCACACAGAAGGAGTTGAACCTCAGGAAAAGGAGATGGTTGGGGCTCATAAAGGATTATGACATGAGATTGCATTATCACCCAGGAAAGGCCAATGTTGTGGCAGATGCATTGAGTCGCAAAAGCTATGTTAATACCCTCACAGCAGGAGGATTACCTCAGGAGTTAGTCGATGATCTCAGAGATCTCCGATTGGAGAAAGTCCCACGAGGTTTTGTTGCCGCAATGGTAATTCAATTCAATTTGATGGGAAAGTTCTGAGAAGCCCAGAAGTTAGACAAAGGTATTGCGGAAATAAAGGGAAGGATGAACCAAGGAAAGGCAGAGGGATTTCGTGAGGATGAACATGGAACCTTATGGTTTGAGAAGCGTATTTATGTGCCTAATGACCCAGAGATCAGGTAGTTGATTCTTCAGGAGGCTTATGATTTGCCTTACTTGATACACCCAGGCAACACCAAGATGTATTTGGACTTGAAGGAAAATTTCTAGTGGGCAGGTATGAAGAAGGATATTGCCGAGTATGTAGCAGTATGTGACGTATGTCAGAGAGTTAAGGCAGAGCATCAGAAACTAGCAGGATTACTTCAGCCCTTGACGATACCCGATTGGAAATGGGATAAGCTTGGCATGGACTTTATCACCGGATTACCCAGGACTCGTTCAGGATATGATTCCATCTGGGTTATAGTGATCGCTTGACCAAGGTAGCGCACTTCATCCCCGTGAGAACCACATATACAAGTGCTATGTTGGCCAAGATATACATGACCAGGATCGTATGTCTGCATGGAGTTCTAAGGACCATCGTATCAGGTAGAGGAACACAGTTTACCTCAAAGTTTTGGAATCAATTACACGAAACTTTGGCTACCAGGCTAGAGTTCAGTACAACCTTTCTTCTGCAGACAGATGGGCAGACCGAGAGAGTCAATCAGATTGTGGAGGACATGTTGAGAGTTTGTGCGGTAGATTATGGATCTAGTTGGGATGATAATTTGCCATATGCAAAATTCTCATATAACAAGAGCTATCAAGCTAGTTTGAGGATGGCCCCTTTCAAAGCTTTGTACGGAAGGAGGTGCAGGACACCATTGATGTGGGACGGAGTTGGAGATCGAAAATTATTTGGTCCCGACATTATCAGAGATTCGGAGAAGAAAGTCCATTTGATCCGTGACAGACTCAAGATAGCCCAATCCAGGAAGGAAAGTTATGCCGATGCTAAACGCAAGGAAGTAACCTACGAAGTCAGAGATAGAGCATATCTTCGTGTGTCTCCACTTCGAGGAGTTAAACGGTTTGGAGTTAAAGGCAAACTAGCACCACAATTTGTGGGACCATACAGAGTTTTGGAACGCAGAGGAGAAGTTGCATATCAGCTGGAGTTACCCGAAGCTTTTTCTGGAGTTCATGACATGTTTCACGTTTCCCAGTTAAAGAAATGCCATGCAGAGATGGCCGATATTCCTCTAAGAGATACAGTGCCCCTGGAAGCAATTCAATTGGAGAGTGACCTAACTTATGAGGAGAAACCGGTCATGATTCTCGAGTTTACCAACAGATTTACCCGCAGCAAGGTCATCAAGTTTGGCAAGGTTCTATGGAGCCGCCACTCCGAAGAGGAAGCCACGTGGGAACGAGAAGATCTCCGACAGGACCACCTACACCTTTTTGCTATCCAACTCGAATCTCGAGGGCGAGATTCATATTAAGTGGGGTAGGTTTGTAACATCCCAATTTTCAATTTGGATGTTTTTGGAGTTTTCCGAAGTCTTTTATTTGTTTTCTTTTTGGATCTTTGCTTGTGTGCTTATGTATGTTATTGCTTGCTTAAGCTAGATCATCCGGAGTGCGAAGCTTGCTACTACAAATCTTTAGAGTTCAACGAACGTCAGAAAGGCAAGTTCACCCCCGCAAAAAAAGCAAGGCAAGTTCACACTTTGATCATAATTTTCAATACCCAGTTTTTATTATGCATTAGTTTCACCCTCAAAGATTTCATGAGTAGGATTGGGAACATGTGTCTATGCTTTGTAGTTCATGTGGAAGGAACCTATGACCTTTGATCACCTCGAGAATATTCGTTATGTCATATATTGCTTAGCCATGCTCGTAGACGGGGATTGGTATGTGTGATCCATGCAAGTTGCGAGAGATAATAATTTTGGGTAAACTTAAGGTGGCAACTTTAATACACATCTGGGTGGATTGTTTGGGGCAGTTGGAGAAACCAGTGCTTGCCCAAGGGGATCCTAGAGTACCTGTGGGATTACCCTAGGTCCGCCACCCAGGCTCAAAGGGATCATACAACACTTCATGACTAGAAACTTCCGTGTGCAGCCACAAGCCATTATGGGCTCTAGCATAGTTGAGTAAGTTGTGTGACCTCTTTCTGTGGTAGACTAGCTGATGTAGGGGAAAGTAGGTGTACCAGTCTATTGAGGTTTAAGGGGAAACGCTTCTGAAAGGCTATGTCTCGATCTTCCCATCATGGAGGTGGTCGAATCTTGTCGTGAAAAGTGCGCAAACCTCTGCAGAGTGTACAAGTTAATCATGATTATCCGTGTCCCCGGTTATGGACAAATTTGAGTATCTAGAAGTGAATTATTCGTTGATCTCATCACTCTATTTAATGAAATTGTTGGGTTACTAATAACTTGGGAATTTTGGATTTGAGTTGGAGGAACCTTCTCAATAATGGCATTTTAATTTACTAGTAAATAAGAAAATTTATTCCTTTGTTGTAGGAAAAAATTAGCTTTATGCAGAATTAAACTTAGAGCCTCCACCAGCCAGATATGCATGTAGTGATAGATATTGTTCATTATTATTCTATGGTGTGAAATTGCCAGCATATTCCATGTGCTGACCTACGCGCTGCAACGCCTCATGTTGCAGACTTTTCCGACGAGGATTAAAGGTGCGATAGGTCATTGTTCTACACTCAGTTTGCCGTGGAGTTGGATGGACTCATTTACCTTCGATGCTTCCACAATTATTTTTATTGAAATGGCCTTTGGCCATATTATTGTAATAAATACTCTTTTGAGGACCTCGATGTAATAAAGTGTGTGATTGAACTCTGTTATAATTCCTCGAGTATTGTGTGTGTCAGCATACCGATCCAGGGATGACACTTAAGCACAGAGACTTCGATCCATTTGGGTCGGGTCGCTACACACCACTAGAGGAAAGACAACATACATCTCATCAAAATTTCGAACAAATATCAAATTCACATGATTACTTATAACAAGACTTCTCCCATGTCCTCAGGAACAAACATAACTACTCACAAAGCATATTCATGTTCATAATCAGAGGAGTATTAATTATCATTAAGGATCTGAACATATTCATGTTCATATTCATGTTCCACCGAATAAACCAACTACCATCAACTATAAGGAGTAATCAACACTACTAGCAACCCAGAGGTACCAATTGATGTTTTGACACAAGGATCGGATACAAGAGATGAAATAGGGTTTGACAGGAGATGGTGCTGGTGAAGATGTTGATGGATATTGAACCCCTCTCGATAAGAGGATCATTGGTGATGACGATGGCTTCGATTTCCCCCTCCCGGAGGGAAGTTTCTCGGGCAGAACAGCTCCGCCGGAGACCTAGATTGGTTCTACCCAAGTTCCACCTCGAGATGGCGGCTCTTCGTCCCAAAAGCTTCCTTCTAAATTTTTTTCCAGGTCAAAACACACCATATAGCAGAAGATGGGCGTCGAGGGCCTGCCAGGGGGGCCACAAGACCGGAGGGCGCGCCCTCCACCCTTGTGGATGGCAGGTGGCCCCCCTCTGGTACTTTCTTCGCCCAATATTTTTTATATATTTCAAAAATATTCTCTGTGAAGTTCAATGACTTTTGGAGTTGTGCAGAATAGGTCTCTAATATTTGCTCCTTTTCCAGCATAGAATTCTAGTGATCAATTGTAGGTACAGCGGGATATTTCGCCCGAACTGCGAGTGTCGTGTTCCCCACAGGGACTAGGCGACGGCGACTATGCTCGGCTAAAGCTAGGTAACACGATTCGGATGATGAATGCAAAAAAGTAAAACTAAACTAAACAGGGTTGTCGCCAAAGAAAATGCAGATAAGCAAAGGTAGATTCAGATTTTACTCAATGTATATTTTTTTGTGTTTTTATTTTAGTTGAAAAATAAAATGCTAACACAAGCATACATCAACGGCTAGGGAGTTGAAAAGACATGGACATATATATATAACTATTTTACATTTAACAGAGGGAAGAAACAAGTATGTAGGACAAAACATAAAATGCATCACATCAAAGACACGCATAAACGTATATATATATATATATATATATATATATATATATATATATATATATATATATATATATATATATATATATCACACGTACTGCTAACACAAATACTACACAATGTAACAAGGTTCTTAAGCAAGAAATGGACAGGGGATATATATAGATAATTATCAAGCATACAAACTGAGTGACACATGCCACGGTTCAGCTCACAGATCACCATGTAACACTACAAACACAAGTCTGAAACTGAACACATACACTCTAGAAAACAAGTACGAAACTGAGCAAACAACAGGTTTCAAGTACTCTACGAATCTGAACCTTACAAAGTCTTAAACATCTCGCAATACTACTGAAATTTAGAGAGAGAGAGAGAGAGAGATAAGGCAGCAGCAGGAGGTTGAGTGAGAAGAAGCGAGGCAGGGGAAGGAGCAGCAGCAGGCAAGGAGGAAGAAGCAGCAGGGGGCGTTGGGAGGAAGAGGAGAGGTTCAGAGAAGAGGGCAGAGCAGCAGCGAGGTAGGGAGAAGAAAGAGCAGCAGGCTGGGGTTCAGAGAAGATTAGGAGCAGCAACTAGAGGCAAGGGAAGAAGAGAGCAGCGACAGGAGAAGAAGAAAACAGCAGCGTGATGAGGGAATGAGCAGCAGCGTGAGAGATCAGCAAGGGGGCGCAGTAGAAGAAGAGCAGCAGCAAGGTTTGGGCAAGAAGAAGAACAGAGGCGTGGGGAGGTTAGAGAGAGAGCAGCAGCAGAATTTGGGGGAAGAAGAAAGGTGGAGGAGCAGCAGCAGTTCAGATTTGGGGAGGAGAATCGCGCGGGGCATCAGACGCCTCCGGCCATCTGTCTGGTGGGTTGCGTGAGGTGTGGGGAGGCGCTGTGGTGCTGGTGGCTGGAGACGGTGGCGCTGGTGACGGCGGTGTGGATGGATGATGGTGGATTCGGGGAAGGAGAAGAGGATGGTGGCGCTGGTGGATGGCGCACCATCAAGCCGGCCTGGCCGTGGTGGCGGCTAAGGATGGCAATGGGTAGGGTATGGGCAGGGTAGAGCAATACCATACCCATACCCGTATAGTCAATGGATACAAAATTCTACCCATACCCGTGCCCATGGATATGAAACTTTACCCATACCCGTACCCAACGGGTACCCGTACCCATTGGGTACCCAGCGGGTAGAATAAATAGTACATAAGTTGTTCACAATTTTATGCTCATTCATAGCACATTTGACAAAAAAATCAATTATCTCGACTCAATAACAGGTAGATGAGTAAATGACCATTATAAAAATTTAAAAATACTCTAAGTCAATAGGAGTAGACGAGTCACATGATAAATTAATGACTAATTGACGACAACTTAATATTAGTTCACAAACGGGCAGGGTATGGGTATACCCGCGGGTACAAGGCTATACCCGTACCCTACCCATGACTTAACGGGTAGGATATGGGTACTACCCATGGGTATAAAACTGTGCCCATACCCTGCCCATGCGGGTACGGTACCCGCGGCAGTAGGTGGAGAAGGAGGGGTGAGGGAGAGAGATGAGATGTCAGGCCCGATGGGGATCGGCTGCCGCTAGGGATTTTGACCCCTCCTCTGATCTGCCACTTTGCAATTTTAGCCCTTCTCCTTTTCTTCTTTCTTCACAGGAAGATCCCTTTTTTCTTTAACTTGTCCTCTGGAGCATCATTTCTTCACACACAAGTCCCTCTGTCTTTTTTTTCTTTCTTTTCACTTGACTGGTTCTCTTAGCCACCAGTCCGGATCTTGAAGTTTGTAGTGCCTTTGCGCACTTTTCTGCAAAAGAAACACAATGACTAGTAAATGATTCATTATATGATTTTCATGCAAATATTCAATATTTCACAGCAAGAATTGATGTTCATATCTCAATAAACCGCATATTTGAGTGTCAAAAGATGTATATGAAATGTGCTTATCATCTAGCTGCCGACATTATCCCTCTTCATGTAAACCTTATAAAATAAGAGAGAAAAGGCATAAGTATTGTGATGTAATGTGTAATAACAGCCCATAATGCAATAAATATCAACATAAAAGCATGATGCAAAATGGACGTTGATGCCTACTACGCAACTTTATTCTTGTAGACTCGTGTTGGGCCTCCAAGCGCAAAGTTTTGTAGGACATTAGCAATTTCTCCTCAAGTGGATGACCTAAGGATTATCAATCTGTGGGACGTGTAGGATGAAGATGGTCTCTCTCAAATAACCCTAAAACCAAATACAAGAAATCTCTTATGTCCCCAACACACCAATACAATGGCAAATTGTATACGTGCACTAGTTCGGCGAAGAGATGGTGATAAAAGTGTAATACCAATGGTAGATATATATTTTTATAATCTGAATAAAGAAAAACAGCAAGGTAGAAAATAGTAAATGGGCACAAAAACGGTATTGCAATGCTTGAAAATGAGGTCTAGGGTCCGTACTTTCACTAGTGCAATCTCTCAACAATGCCAATATAATTGGATCATATAACCATCCCTCAACGTGCAACGAAGAATCACTCCAAAGTTCCTATCTAGCAGAGAACATAAAAAAGAAATCGTTTATACGGTACTAAACCACCTCGAAGCTATTCCTTCCGATCGATCTATCCAAGAGTTCGTACTAAAATAACACCAGGTAATTTCAGATTCATAATACTCAATCCAAGACAAACAACTTCAAAGAGTGCCCCAAGATTTCTACCAGAGAAACAAAAGACGAGAACGTGCATCAACCCCTATGCATAGATTACCCCAATGTCACCGCGGGAATCCACGAGTTGAATGCCAAAACACATTCAAGTGAATCAATATGATACCCCATTGTCACCACGAGTATTCATATGCAAGACATATATCAAGTGCTCTCAAATCCATAAAAGTATTCAATCCGATAACAACAAAATCTCAAAGGAAAAACTCAATTCATCACAACAAGATAGAGAGGGGAAAACACCATATGATCCGACTATATTAACAAAGCTCGCGATACATCAAGATTGTGACATCTCAAGAACACGAGAGAGAGAGAGAGAGAGAGAGAGAGAGAGAGAGATATTAAACACATAGCTACTGGTACAAACTCTCAGTCCCGAGGGTGGACTACACCCTCCTCATCGTGGTGGCCGCCGGGATGATGAAGATGGCCACCGGTGATGATTCCCCCCTCCAGCAGTGTGACGTAAAGGGGTCTAGATTGGTTTTCGGTGGCTACAGAGACCTGCGGCGGCGGAACTTCTGGTCTAGGTTAACCCCGAGGGTTTTTGGAATAATTGGGAATTTATAGGGTAAAGAGGGGGTGCGGGAGGCCACCGAGGTGGGCACAACCCACCTGGGCGCGCCTGGGCCTCCAGGCATGCCCTGGTGGGTTGTGCCCCCCTCGGGGCACACCCCAGTGCCTCTCTGGCCCACTGGATGTCTTCTGGTCCATAAAAAATCCACAAAAAGTTTCACCGTGTTTGGACTCCGTTTGATATTGATTTCCTGCGATGTAAAAAAACAAGCAAAAAACAGCAAGTGGCACTGGGCACTGGGTCAATAGGTTAGTCCCAAAAAATGATATAAAGTTGCTATAAAATGATTGTAAAACATCCAAGAATGATAATATAACATCATGAAAACTTCATAAATTATAGATACGTTGGAGACGTATCAGCATCCCCAAGCTTAATTCCTACTCGTCCTTGAGTAGGTAAATGATAAAAGAAATAATTTATCAAGTGTGAATGCTAGCAAAGTGCACAAGTTTGATCAATGACAATTTCAATCACTTTTCCTAGCATCAAAACAGCAATTCTTTCTTATAAAACTTCTCATGTTAAAGTAGCAACCAATTCACATATTAAGGTTCAAACATTGATTCTCTTGAAACACAACAACCTATGTTCTCAGTCACCAAGCAATTGTAATTCAACTTATTCAATAGAGTTTAATTAAGACCTCCACATACTCAACCATCATATAGTCTTCTATGATTGCTAACACTCACCGCATACACATGAGCAAAATGTTTCAACCCGACACATAGAAAGATAGGGGCTTATAATTTCGCTTCCCAACGTATTCATCTCAAGGGTGATGTCAACAATAATAACTCATGCTACCCATATTCAACTGGACATATGTGCCTAGATCTTTCCTCACCACATGATGCTTGCGAAAGGAGAAAAATAAAAAGGAATAGAGATAAAAACTTTGACTCTTGCATAAAGTAAGTACATAAAAGTAAAAGATAGGCCCTTCGCAGAGGGAAGCAAAGGTTGTCATGCGCTTATTTGTTTGTATGCTCAACCCCTTAGTGCAAAAGAACGTCACGTTATATTGCCCCTTATGATAGCAACCATTATTATGCAGTTTGTCTCTTTTATTCTTTGCTGACACAAGTTCGTACAATGCTCAATTTTCTCTTACACTAAATGATCAACACTTTAGAAGCAATTTTTATTGCCCCTTTGCACCGATGACAACTTACTTGAAGTATCTCACTCAATCCTTAGGTAGGTATGGTGAACTCTTGAAAATAAGATTTGGGTTTAAGGGTTTTTGGATGCACAAGTAGTATCTCTACTTGATGCAGAATTTTTGGCTAGCAAAGATGGGGGCAAGCACCACATGTTGAAGGATATATGACAATATAACTTCTATGTGAATATGAACAAACATAAACCATTATGTTGTCTTCCTTGTCCAACGTGAACAATTTTGGCATATAATATTTTGATGGGGGCTCACAATCACAAAAGATTTCCATGATAGCGTATTTGCATATGAAAGTTCTCTTCCTTCTACTAATCATTCATGAATTGCTTGTATGACCAATATTGTGATTGTCAAGCTTCAAAAGATTTCACTTTCTAAACCCAATGTGAAGCTACCACTAGGCATGATATGAACATATAATTTCAACTTCATGATATTCAATTCATTCAACAATTTACTCACAGGATATAAGAGAAGCACAAGAGTAAATGACAAACTACTCAAAAGAAGATATAAGTTAAGATCAAACGAGTAGTTAAGTAAATAGGTAGCTATTTGAGGACTCTCTCTTATTTAAAAACTTTCAGATATATGTATTTTATTCAAACAGCAAGCAAAACAAAATAAAATGACATTTCAATAATAGCACAACTCATGTGAAGAAGCAAAAACTTAGGCTCAACTAATACTAACAAATAATTGTTGATGAAAAAGGTGGGATGCCTACCTGGGCATCCCCAAGCTTAGATGCTTGAGACTTCTTGAAATATTATCTTGGGATGCCTTGGGCATCCCCAGGCTCGATCTTTTGTGTCTCCTTAATTCCTTTTATATCGCGGTTTCCCTAAATCTTAAAAACTTCATCCACACAAAACTCAACAAGAACTTGTGAGGTAAGTTAGTATAAACTAATGAAAAAACCTTATCATTATCTACCATAGCAAATCACTAAAATTATTATTCAACATTGCATACTAAATGGCTCTGCATATTTAATAGTCCTATCCTTAAATAGAATCATTAAACACGCAAACATATGCAAACAATGCAAACATAACAGCAATATGTCTAAACAGGACAGTCTGTAAAGAGTGCAATTTTCCTCATACTTTCCTAGCTCAAACAATTGTGAAAAATTACCACATTGTAGATAATTTACCATAGCGTATTGTGTAAAAATTTCTAGATTTTATCACGTTCTGACCTCTAGAAGAATTCAGACAATGACAGAAAACTTTCTGTTTTTAAACAGCAACATGTAGACTTGCAAAATAAGCATGGTAAAGGCTATCCTTGACAATTTTTTTGAAATAAAAGATACAAAACATTATTCCAAATATCAGCAAGCAAATAAAAATAAAATAAAATGACGCTCCAAGCAAAACTCATATCATGTGACGAACAAAAATATAGCTCCAAGTGAGGTTACCGATAATGTTGCAGACGAAAGAGCTTAGTTGCTTGGATCTTCCTTGAATATTACCTTGAGGTGCCTTGGGCACCCCCAAGCTTAGGGTCTTGTCACTCCTTATTCTCCTCATATCAATATCTCACCCAAAACTTGAAAACTTCAATCACACAAAACTTAACGGAACTTCGTGAGATGGGTTAGTATGATAAAGACAAACCATTCACTTTGGTACTGTCAAAGAGAAGATTCATAATTGTTCTCACACAATGCCTACTGTACCTCATCATTTCCACAATTTATATTGAGCAATATAAGCCATAGAAACTAGAAAACAAGCAAACCATGCATTGGAAATAGAATCTGTCAAAAACAGAACAGTACGTAAAGATCTGAATATTAGTCATACTTATGCAATTCCAGAAATTCTGAAAAAATAGGACCACGTAGACAATTTTTATATCAATCATTTGTAACAAACTCAAAAAAATTAGACGCTCCAGTGAATTTAAACAATTATGTTTCTGGAAGCAAAAGTTTCTGTTTTTGCAAAGATTCAAGTCAACTATCATCCACACTATCCCAAAGGCTTTACTTGGCACTTTATTGAAACAAAAGCAATAAAACATGATTACTATAGTAGCCTAATCATGTGAACACACAAAAGCAGTAGGTAAAAGTGTTGGGTTGTCTCCCAACAAGCGCTTTTCTTTTATGCCTTTTAGCTAGGCATGATGATTTCAATGATGCTCACATAAAGGATATGAATTGAAACATAAAGAGAGCATCATGAATCATAAGTTCCTCTATCATAATAATTTTCAGTAGCATCATGAGTAGATTCATCAATATAACCATCACATAAAGCATTCTTTTCATGATCCAAAAGCATAGAAAATTTATTACTCTCCATATAAGCAATTTTATTCTCATTCATAATAGTGGGAGTATCATAGGAAACTCGAGAACTATAAATTGTTCCCACATTAAAAGAGTAATGTTCAGTAGAAGTATATTCAAAATTATGGCAATAAGTATCACTACTTTTAACAACATAAGTATCATCACAATAATCATCATAAGTGGGAGGCATGCAATCATCATAGCAAACTTGATCATTCAAAGTAAGGGGACTAAAAATATCATATTCATTAAGCATAGCATCCCCAAGCTTGGGACAAACATTAATTGCAGCAAATAAATTCTCAAATATGTCATTATCATCAAACATAGCATCCCCAAGCTTGTGGCTTGGCATATCATAAGCATAATAACTCTCATCATTAATAGTATGAATAGCACCAACGGTATAACAATTGCTATCGTCATAATTTCGCAAGTTGGTGCCAAAAAGATTTCCAAGATTGTAAGAAGTATCATTATCTTCCCAATCATAATCATCACAACAAGCAATGGGCATAACAAAATCATCATCAATAGTGCTCTCGGACATTGTGCAATAAGACATAGAAGCAATATCATCATCAAGTGCATCATCCTCCACAATTACTTTTGATTCATTTTCATGAGGCACAACAATAATAGGAGCAACACTATTTGGGAGAGATACCTTTTTACCTCTATTCTTTCTTCTTCTTTTCTTCTTCTTCACAACATCATGTGTGGGTTTAATTAATTTTTTCAAGCTTCTTATTGATGAGATTGGTTGAATAGGGAGCTCCTCCTCATCACCTATTTCATCATGAGAGACAATAGGAGGGAAAGTGGAAATCTTTACCCTTTCATTGTTACTCCTTTTGTATTCTATTGGTTTTCCCATCTTTCTATAGTTGGCAATATAAGCATTCTCATTGCAATTTACCATGCAAAACATATGGATATTTTTTAGTTTAGTTTTAATGTCGTCTGTGAGAATGAATACATCAAACCAACTATTTTTATATGTCAATTCTTCACTCCCCAAAAATAGACAAATCTCATTATAAAGTTCAAGGGTGATCAAATCATTACAATATTTGCCATGATTTGATCATGAAAAATTTTAAATTGGAAATTAAGATGACCAACCTTATTCCAAAGTTCACAAGTAATAAGACAAAGGGAACATAATTTTGTAGCAAATGCATCTATCACTTTGAGCAAAGAATTGGCTTCATCATTTTTACGCTTATTGCAAAATCTATCTTCCCTATAAGGCACGTCTTCACAAACTTTATGCACTCCACGCAAATTGACATGCTTATAAGAAACATTTTTGTCATGACTTGTGCAATTATCATTAGCATTTTGTATATTCAAAGAATTCATACTAAAAACATTGCAATCATGTTCATCATTCAAATATTTTGTGCCAAACATTTTATTGACTTCTTCTTCTAACAATTGATCACAATTTTCCGATCCATCATTTTCAAGAAAGATATTATAAAGATGATCAATAATATGATGCAACCTCAATTCCATTTTTTGTAGTTTTCTTTTATAAACCAAACTAGTGATAAACAAGAAACTAAAAGATTCGATTACAAGATCTAAAGATATACCTTCGAGCACTCACCTCCCTGGCAACGACGCCAGAAAAGAGTTTGATGTCTACTACGCAACTTTATTCTTGTAGACTCGTGTTGGGCCTCATAACAGCAAGTGTGAATGCTAGCAAAGTGCACAAGTTTGATCAATGGCAATTTCAAGCACTTTTCCTAGCATCATAACAGCAATTGTTTCTTATAAAACTTCTCATGTTATAGTAGCAACCTATTCACATGTTAAGGTTCAAACAATGAACTCTCTTGAAACTCAACAACCTATGTTCTTAGTCACCAAGCAATTGCAATTCAACTTGTTCAAAAAAGTTTAAGTAAGACCTCCACATACTCAACCATCATATAGTCTTCTATGATTACTAACACTCACCGCATACACATGAGCAAAATGTTTCAACCGGACACATAGAAAGATAGGGGCTTATTGTTTTGCCTCCCAACGTATTCAACTCAAGGGTGATGTCAGCAATAATAACTCATGCTACCCATATTCGACTGGACATATGTGCCTTGGTCATCCCCAAGCTTAGGGTCTTTCCACTCCTTATTCTCCTCATATCGATATCTCACCCAAAACATGAAAACTTCGATCACACAAAACTTAACGGACCTTCGTGAGATAGGTTAGTATGATAAAGAGAAAACCATTTCACTTTTGGTACTATTAAAGACAAGATTCATAATTGTTCTCACACAATGCCTACTGTAGCATATCATTAATTTATATTGAGCAATATAATCCATAGAAACTAGAAAACAAGCAAACTATGCATTGAAAACAGAATCTGTCAAAAACAGAACAGTCTGTAGTAATCTGTACTCAAACCATACTTCTTCTACTCAAAAAATTATGAAAAAGTTATAACCACGTGAGCAATTTTGTATATTAAACTTCTGCATAAATAATCAACTCAAAAGCACTCTTCTGTTAAAAATGAGACTTATTTTCGTGAGTGCAAAAGTTTCTGTTTTTCAACAGGGTCAAATCAACTATCACCCACATGATCCCAAAGGCTTTACTTTGCACTTTTTTGAAACAAAAGCAATAAAACATGATCAATACAGTAGCATAATCATGTTAACACACAAAAACAGTAAGTAAAAGTGTTGGGTTGTCTCCCAACAAGCACTTTTCTTTAATGCCTTTTAAGCGAGGCATGATGATTTCAATGATGCTCACATAAAAGATAAGAATTGAAACATAAAGAGAGCATCATGCATCATAAGTTCCTCTCTCATAATAATTTTCAGTAGCATCATGAATAGATTCATCAATATAAAGTTTACATAAAGCATTCTTTTCATGATCCACAAGCATAGAAAATTTATTACTCTCCACATAAGCAATTTTATTCTCATTCACAATAGTGGGAGTATCGTATGAGACTTGCATACTAAAAACTGTTCCCACATTAAGAGAGTAATGTTTAGTAAAAGGATATTCAAAATTATGACAATAATTATCACTACATTTTATAACATAAGTATCATCACAATAATCATCATAAGTAGCAACTTTGTTCTCATCATAGATAGGATGCATGCAACCATCATAGCAAGTTTGATCATTCCAAGTAGGGGGACTAAAAAGATCATTCATTAAACATAGCATCCCCAAGCTTGGGACAAGCATTAATTGCAGCAAATAAATTCTCAGACATGTCATTCTCATCAAACATAGCATCCCCAAGCTTGTGGCTTGGCATATCATAAGCATAATCACTCTCATCATTAATAGTATGAATAGCACCAACGGTATAACAATTGCTATCATCATAATTTCCCAAGTTAGTGCCAAAAAGATTACCAAGATTATAAGAAGTATCATTATAGCGACCTGACCTCAGACGGTCAAGTCTCTGTGTATCCGTGCCATCCCTGGATCAGTATGCTGGCGCACACAGTACATCAATGTATATATCAAAGTGCAATCACATGTATAAATAACGTAAAACTGATATATACCTCATAAGTCTCAGCGGAAACAAACAATCGGATGTGGAGTCCCATCAACACCATCGACAGGTTGAGTGTAGACCGTAACCCAATCAACAAAACTCCCTCGTCGTATAAAATCCTGCAACATGATACGTTGAAGCCGTGTAAGTCAGTACATTGAATGTACCGGCAAGATCACTGTAAGAAAAATAGATGATAAACTATACTATATGCAATATGGCTTTGTGGCTCTGGGTCTGAGTTTTTGCATAAAAGCTGGTTTTATTTTCCCTACATCAAAGGAAATAACCGGAGTCTGTAGTATGGAGTTTCTATCATGACATGGTTCCGCCAACCGATGTCTCATAGCCCAAATCATGATAAGTTGCCCATATTTAAGTTATAAGTCCGGTGTTGAGAGTTCCGAGATAGATCCAAGTCCAAAGGCTCAAGTTGTCTGGGAGTTATGGGCCCACTTCAATAGTTGCACAGCTTTAACTCATCCTGGGAGTTACAATTGTTCCATATTCCAACATTGCACCTCCATTTAAATCCAATAATACTTCATTCCTTCATATCCATCATACCGAAAACAAAACTCCTCTGCGGAATACATTTTTCATTTCCATAGATCTGGTGTTCTCATAGGGTACTACCACCCATAAAGTGCAATGCACAATTTCATCCATAGACCATATTTCTCATATCCTCAAAAATGGTCCAAATCTGTGTTCATAGAGTAACAACTCATACAATTCAACATATGAAAACATGTCACATTAACTTTATTGTTTCATGAATTTATTACAATATCCGAGACTTTCATTACATAAATTCAACTCCATATTCTTATGGAAAAAATTGCTTCCTACTACACTTATTACCAATATAAAAATTCCAATTACTCAGCTCCAGCTTTCATCTTGTCGGGACATTTAGTAGCATAATGTCCTGCTTCTTTGCAGCAAAAACAAATGACTTCCAACAAGTCTCGAGGCTTCTTGAGGATTGGGTCTACTCCTTGGGTCTTGGCTTCTCTGGACATTTAGCAGCGTAATGACCTAAATCCTTGCACCTGTAACAAGTGATATGACTCAAGTCCTTTTTTGCAGAAATTGGGTTGTTTTGGGGATGCCTTCGTTTTCTCTTCCTGGATTTATCCGTAATGATCAGAGCTTCTATTTCCCGAGGGTCAAACTTCACTTCTGTTGTCGGAAAGTCTACATGATACTCTTCTCTTTCATTTGTGCAATACTGGGAATAATGTCCTTCTTCTCCACAAGAATAACAGGCATGAGCGTAAAATTTGTTTAGGCATTCTCCATCAGGGTCTTCAATAACTTCCTTCATTATGGATTCTTCTAAAATTTCCCTGAGGGCTTCTTTCTGCTGCTTGGTAATTTCTTGTACCTTGGAGTAAAGGTGACACTGAGCAGGGTAGTGTGTAGTTCCTTCACACAGTAAACAAGTAACCCGCCCAGTCGGGCATACTTCGCCTGAGTGTTTTTCCTCACAATGGGGGGATCCATCCTTGTGTCTCTCCTGGGTATGTCCTATTTCTCCGCAAATCCTGCAGGCACAAGGTTTTTTCTTCGGGTTGTCAAAATGCTTCCGGATGAGACGTGATCTCGACAGGGTCTTCTTGAATTCCTCCCAAGTTTTTGCTCCGTTATATCCCTGTATGGCTTGATGCATTTTCCACCAGGTTGCAGCACTTTCTGTAAAGCACTGAAGAGCGTATTGAACCTCATACTTCCTTGGAATCAAATTTTTCCCGAAGTGATCCTCCATGTTTTGAATCCATAGCTCTGCCTCCAACTGAATCGTCGGCCCAGAGAATACCAGTCCATCTTCCTTCCTCATCTATTGGGTCCAAAGGTTTTGGTATGAGATAAGAGAGAAGAATGGAGGAAGATACACACAATACAAACAATATTTTTGAAGAAACGGGTTTTATTTGTGGCTGTGGAAAAACATCAAACAAATGACAGCTCACACATTGTCGCATCTAACGTAAGTATATAGCAGGGGGTTTGGTCTCCTAAAGGTCAAATAAGTATTTGGAGTTCTTCGGGGTCTTCAATTTCATCGAGTCTTCAGAGTCTTCAATGGTTGTAGCTTCTTTCTCAGAAATGTATGGTGAAATCTTCTTTACTCTGAAATGGCCATGAGTAGTCCGGTATCTTGTACTTCTTGGAGTGACTTCAGTTGATCCTCTGTGTGGTCAAAAGGGAAAATGGTATACTCCAGCTATTTAAGGTAAGAAGGACTACTTCATAAAATCAGAAAACACGAGAAGTAAACGGTCCTTTTGAAAATAAAGTTTTAGAGACATCCTAATCTAGGGGCTTTCCGATTTCTAGGGTCACGTCCTACAGTCAACATGTGCTCTGATACCATATCTGTAGCAACCCGACCTCAGACGGTCAAGTCTCTGTGTGCCTGTGACATCCATGGATCAGTATGCTGGCAACCACAGTACATCAATGTATATATCAAAGTGCAATCACATGTATAAATAACGTAAAACTGATATATACATCATAAGTCTCAGCGGAAACAAACAATCGGGTGCCGAGTCCCATCAACGCCATCGGCAAGTTGAGTGTAGACCGTAACCCAATCAACGAAAATCGCTCATTGTATAAAATCCTGCAACATGATACATTGCAGCCGTGTAGGTCCGTACATTGAATGTACCGGCAAGATCACTGTAAGAAAAACAGATGATAAACTATACTATATGCAATATGGTTTTGTGGCTCTGGGTCTGAGTTTTTGCATAAAAGTTGGTTTTATTTTCCCTATATCAAAGGAAATAACCGGAGTCTGTACTATGGAGTTTCTATCATGACATGGTTCCGCCAACCGATGTCTCATAGCCCAAATCATGATAAGTTGCCCATAATTAAGTTATCAGTCTGGTGTTGAGAGTTCCGAGATAGATCCAAGTCCAGAGGCTCAAGTTGTCCATAACCGGGGACACGGCTAATCAATTAGGTTTTAACCCTCTGCAGAGGTTTGTACACTTTACCCGCAAGATTCAATCCCTCCCTTTTCGTACTCGCACTTCATGATGTTTGAGAACGGGATGATCGAAACATGGTCTTCCGAAGAGTTCCCCTGACCACTGTCCGGTGCTCATCCAACCCTACCGTAGTTCTACATCTGCTAGCACCTTCCCAGCCAGAGTTACCACTAAGGTCAACCAAGATAGAGCCCATAGTGACTTGCGGTTGCACAGGTAAGCTTTCGGGCATGAAGTATTCTTCCGACTCTTTGAGTCTGGGTGAAGCTTTCCGCAAGATGTCATGGCGCTTCTCCGTGCATCTCGGCCATCCACTGGTTTCTCCAGGGTGCCCGTCAACCGTCCTTCACCCAGTAGTGTGTATTTAATTCTTGTCTCGAGTCTCGAAATCTTGAGGTCTTGGAGTCCTGAAGATGCAGTGCTTGCCGATGCCATCATGAAGTTGTCGCCATTGATGTAGAGTCCTCCTTCTTCACACCACTCTCGTGCACTCATACCAAACCCGGTCTACTATAGCGTAGCATTAAAACTATATAACGTCCCGGGCTTGATAACAGGGAGATGGGTTCCTACCTCATGATTCTACTCAACTACAAGAAATCAATATCACTCCTGGAGGGATTATTGTAAGCGTGCTACTACATGCAAATAAAACAGAAGTATGAAAAACATGGTCAAAGTGAACTTGCCTGGTAAGTTGATGAAGATAGCAACGCTCTCGAAAATAACTTGATGGGACTATACGCAACTCTCCGATGAAATCTATAATAACAAACATGACATTCACATAAGCAAGCATTCTAGCAAGCAAATCTAACAATAAAAAAAACTCAATAAGAAAACCCAATACAAAACAAATAACACATCTAAAGAACTAATAGAGGAAAACTATAAAGAACCTACTAGGAAAACCTTTTGCCTTAACTACAAAAATAGTTTTCTCCTAAGTAAAACTTAACAAAGGAAATACTAAACTAATAATTTTAACAGAAAACAAAAATTAAATCAACTAAGTTAATAGAAAGTATTTTTCATAAAGTTTTACTAGCAAAAGGAAACACATAAAAAGCTAAATTAAAACTCTAATTATGTTTAAAACAAAACTAGTAAGAAAAAGAAATAAAACATTTTATTTTTTCGTAAATAAAAGTTCACCCTCTATAAATACATAAAAAATCTGAAATAAAATATAACAGAGGTGAAAATGAATTTTAAAATAATTAAAACAATAGAAAACAGTAGCAAGTTAAAAATAACTAGCGCAGTGTTGTTTTCGTGAAAAACTAATTTTAATAAAATCTATAAATATCCAAATTAATCCTACTGCTAGGCCAGGTCAAAAAAAGCAGTGGCAAAAAGAATCGCCTAAAAATATTAATTCTAGCTCATATTATAGTAGAAATACTGATCTGACTAAAACCCATATAAAACAATTTTTAAAAACTAAAACAAAGTAAATATAAACAAATTTATATATAGGAATATTATATATCAAAAAATTCAAAAAGATTTTCTAAAACATGAACATAATTTCAGAGGCAAATAAAATCTACAACAATTCACAAAATTCAAGCAAGGTTTTTGTTGCAATAAAAATGCAAATAAAATTATTTTAAAATACCAAAATACATTTTCTCCATTTTTCTATTGTAGGGAATCATTTTACCCTATTTTCCGTGACGTTATATTTTTGGAGAAAAATAATTTGAATAAAAACCAAATAACTCTAAATTGAAAATGGTTTTCAAAATACCTTCAAAGGAACTTTCAATTTGATTCTTTGTAACTTCCAACTCATATTTCATATAATTGAAGAAGTCATTTTATCTTCTCTCATGAAAATCCTTGAGTTGCATAAAGTTTCGAATTTGAAATATTTTCAGATGGAATTCAAATCTTTTCAAACCCTTTTCATTTCAAATGGAAGAAGTCATATCATCTTCACTTTAGGGTTTTGTGATGAAATGAGTTTGATTTCATGGAGGTCAGGATGCAAAGTGAAAGTTTAGGAAAGTCATTTCATTCCCTCGCATTCAACTTTCAAAAAGTTTCAAATTCCACTCAATTTCACACAATCAATCACACAACAATCAAAACTATTTATTTAATATAACATTCCAAAATTTAGAATTTTGGGATGTTACAATCATAATCATCACAACAAGCAATAGGCATAATGAAATCATCATCCAGTGCATAATCTTCCACAATTATTTTTGATTCGTTTTCATGAGGCACAACAATAATAGGAGCAACATTATTTGGGAGAGATACCTTTTTACCTCTATTATTTCTTCTTTTCTCCTTCTTCACCACATCATGTGTGGGTTTAATTAATCTTTTCAAGCTTCTTATTGATGAGATTGGTTGGATAGGAAGCTCTTCCTCGTTACCTGATTCATCATAATAAACACTAGGAGGGTATTGGGAAACATTTTCCTTTTCATTAGTACTCTCTTCATATTCCATTTGTTTTATTGTATTTAGGTAGTTGGCAATTTAAGGATTCTCAATGCAATTTACCGCACAAAACATATAAATTTCTTCTAGATCAAAATCAAGAAACCTCTCAGGATTTGGAAAACCCTTAGTTATACATTTCATTTCTTCATACCCCAAAAGAAGACTAAGCTCTTTATGATGCTCAAGGGTAATGAAGTTATCACAATTTTTGGACACGATTTGATCATGAAATAATTTGCATTGGAGATTTAAATGACCAAGTTCATTGCTAAGTTCACAAAAATCTTTCAGCACAATCATCTAGCCTGTCTTGCAACCTTTTCGTTTCTAAATATTTATGCTTCTTACAAAATCTATCTTCCCTTTTTGGTGTGCAAAGACACTCCCAATTCACTCCGCAAAAAGTGACATGCTTATAAGAAACATTTTTGTCATGACTTTTGCAACCATCATTAGCATTTTGGATATTCAAAGAATTCACACTAACAAAATTGCAATCATGCTCATCATTCAAATATTTTGTGCCAAGCATTTTATTGACTTCTTCTTTTAACAATTGAGCACAATTTTCCGAACCATCATTTTCAAGAAAGATATTATAAAGATGATCAATAATATGATGCAACCTAAATTCCATTTTTATGTAGTTTTCTTTTATAAACCAAACTAGTGATAAAACAAGAAACTAAAAGATTCAATTGCAAGATCTAAAGATATACCTTCAAGCACTCACCTCCCCGGCAACGGCGCCAGAAAAGAGCTTGATGTCTACTACGCAAGATTATTCTTGTAGACACGTGTTGGGCCTCCAAGGGCAGAGTTTTGTAGGAAAGTAGCAATTTTCCCTCAAGTGGATGACCTAAGGTTTATCAATCCGTGAGAGGTGTAGGATGAAGATGGTCTGTCTCAAACGACCCTGCAACCAAATAGAAGAAATCTCTTGTGTCCCCAACACACCCAATACAATGGAAAATTGTATAGGTGCACTAGTTCGGCGAAGAGATGCTGATAACAGTGTAAAATTGATGGTAGAAATATATTTTTATAA
The DNA here is from genome assembly GCA_021605205.1 of Aegilops longissima. Lineage (NCBI taxonomy): Eukaryota > Viridiplantae > Streptophyta > Magnoliopsida > Poales > Poaceae > Aegilops > Aegilops longissima. The sequence goes on along the minus strand of CM038679.1, from coordinate 131,969,585 downwards.
TCTGAATAAATAAAAACAGCAAGGTAGCAACTAGTAAACGGGCACAAAACGGTATTACAATGCTTGAAAATGAGGCCTAGGGTCCGTACTTTCGCTAGTGCAACCTCTCAACAATGCTAACATAGTTGGATCATATGATTATCCCTCAGAGTGCAATAAAGAATCACTCCCGAGTTCCTATTAGCGGAGAACAAAAGAGATTAATTGTTTGTAGGGTACGAAACCACCTCAAAGCTATTATTTCAGTTCGATCTATCCTCGAGTTCGTACAAAAATAACGCAAGCTATTCTTTCCGATCGATCTAATCAAGAGTTCGTACTAAAGTAGCACCAAAGCAAATTCATATTCATAATACTCAATCCACACACAGAAGTACAAAGAGACCACAAAGTTTCTATCGAAGAAAAGATAATAAAAACATGCATTGACCCCTATGCAAAGATTACCCCAATGTCACCTCAGAAATACATCAAGTGAATCAATGTGATACCCCATTATCACCTCAAGTATTCATACCGCAAGACATACATCATGTGTTCTCATCTCTGAATATTCAATCCGATAAGACAAAACTTCAAAGGATAAAGACTCAATTCATCACAACAAGAGTATAGAGGGGAGAAACATCATATGATCCATCTATATTAACAAAGACCATGATATAGATCACGAGAGAGAGAGAGGGATTAAACACATAGCTACTGGTATAAACCCTCAGCCTCGAGGGTGGACTACTCCCACCTCATCGTGGTGGCCGCCGGGATGATGAAGATGGCCGTCGGAGATGATTCCCCCCTCCGGCAGGGTACCCGAAAGGGTCTAGATTGGTTTTCGATGGATACAGAGACTTGCGGTGGCGGAACTTCTGATCTAGGTTAACTCCGATGGGTTTCGGAATATTTGGGAATTTATAGTGCAAAGAGGGGCTGCGGGAGGCCACCGAGGTGGGCGCAACCCACCTAGGCACACTAGGGGGGCCTGGCGCGCCCTGGTGGGTTGTGCCCCCCTCGGGGCACCCCCAGGTGCTTCTTTGGCCCAATGGATGTCTTCTGGTCCATAAAAAATCTCCGTGGAATTTCACGGTGTTTGGACTTCGTTTGATATTGATTTCCTGTGATGTAAAAAACAAGCAAAAATAGCAACTGGCACTGGGCACTGGGTCAATAGGTTAGTCCCAAAAAATGATATAAAGTTGCTATAAAATGATTGTAAAACATTCCAGAATGATAATAAAACAACATGAATACTTCATAAATTATAGATACGTTGGAGACGTATCACTTGCATATTATGAGAGAAAAGGCAGTAGAATTACTCCAAAAAGCATTATTATGGATAAAATATCATAAATAACAGTAGGTAAATATGACGCAAAATAGACGTATCAACTCCCCCAAGCTTAGACCCCGCTTGTCCTCAAGCGAAAACCAAAATCGAGAAACATGTCCACATGCTTAGAGAGAGATGTGTCGATAAAAAAATACGGACATAGAAGCATCATGAGAATTATTAAGCAACAAACTTAAACATAAAATTTTTATCATAGACCTCTCATGAATAAGTAACAATTCATCACATCATCGAAGTATAAAGCATAAACTCTATTGGAAACCAAGTAACTATGTTCTCAGTCAACTTTGCAACTACAATTCATCATCATTTCAGCAAGGGTCACGTATCGGAGCCTTTAGGAAAGTCCACATACTCGACCATCATATAGTCCTCTATGATTGTTAACACTCACCGCATACACACGAGCAAAATGTTTCAACCGAACACATAGAAAGATAGGGGCTTATAGTTTCGCCTCCCAACATACTCACCTCGAGGGTGATGTCAACAATAATAACTCATGCTACCCATATCCAACTGGATATATGTGCCTAGATCTTTCCTCATCACATGATGCTTTCCAAAAGAGAAAATAAAAAGGAATAGAGAGAAGAACTTTGACTCATGCATAAAAGTAAATACATAAAAGTAGAAGATAGGCCCTTTGCAGAGAGAAGAAGAGGTTGTCATGCGCTCTTTGTTTGTATGCTCAGCCCCTTAGTGCAAGAGAACATCATGTTGTATTGCCCCTTGTGATGGCAACCTTTATTATGCAGTCTGTCGCTTTTATTCTTTACCATCACAAGTTCATACAACCCTTAATTTTCTCTTACGCTAAATGATCTCACACTTTTAGAAGCAATTTTTATTGCCTTATTGCACCAATGATAACTTACTTGATGGAAAATACGCAATCCTTAGATAGGTGTGGTGGACTCTCGAAAATAAGATTTGGCTTTAAGGGTATTTAGATGCACAAGTAGTATCTCTACTTGGTGCGGAATTTTTGGCTAGCAAAGATAGGGGCCAAACACCACATGTTGAAGGATCTATGACAATATAGCTTCTATGTGAATACGAACAAACATAAATCATTACGTTGTCTTCCTTGCCCAACGTCAACAATTTTGGCATATAATATTTTGATGGGGGTTCACAATCACAAAAGATTTCCAGGATAGTGTATTTGCATGTGAATCTTCTCTCCCCTTATTAATTCTTTCATGAATTGCATCGTTGACCAATGCTATGTTTTTCAATCTTTAATAAAATTTTATACTTATACTTTTCCTTATGTGATGTCATTACTCGCCATAAGATTAGCATATGATCTTTTTCATTTATTTCCTTTCTTTTTATTGGAACATGAAAGTAAAGAAAGCAAAACTCAAACTAAACTTTATTATATATCTCGCACACGATTACGAAGATAGATCACTAAGCAAACTCCCGAAAAGAAAGGATCGAACTAAACTTTTATTCATCTAAAGCAAAAGATACTATGGATCGAACTAAGATAAGTAAAGGCAAAAGATAGTGGAGGTGATACGATACCGGGGCACCTCCCCCAAGCTTGGCGATGAACATATGATCAATTTTCTTTTGGTGATGAAGAAGAAGGTGGTGGTGGTGATGAAGTAGAGGGTTTGTCTTTCTCCTTTTTCAGCTTACATCGGAGAGTAAAATTATGCATCCTCAACTCATCGTTCTTCATCTCGAGCTTTATTATCCTCTTGCATAATGCCTCCATGCTCTCGTTTTTGAAACGAGGAGGAACTGATTCGTATTCATCTTCTTTAGAAGTCCGGAAGCTATAGTGTTCCACATCCCCATAAACCTTAGGGTTTGCGATATAATCAGCAACATATCTCTCACCCTCCGAGTCTTGAGATGACATGTTTACAGATACGTCAGGAAAACAGCAAGAAAAATAAAATAGAAGATTTCTCTGTGATACGGTGGTAAATAGGTTCAAGGGTTATATAAAGATTTGTATCTTGGGAAACAAGCAAACGGAAGAAAAACGAAGTCCAGAAGGTACCCGAGGTGGGCACAACCCACATGGGCGCGCCTGGCAAGCCAAGCGCGCCCTGGTGTCTTGTGCCCACCAGGGTGACCTTCCTGGTTGTTTCTTATTTTTCTATTTTTTCTTATATTCTAAAACAGACAGAAAATATTTTTTGCGGATTTTTTGGAGTCTGTTTACTTACCGTATCACGTACCTCATGTTTTTCACGATTCTAGAGTGTTCCGGAAAGGTTTCTTTTATGTGTTCTTCCGTAGTCATAGTTTGGATAATATTGCTTTCAACATTAATGGATGTACCTAAGATATAGTGTTTTATTCGTTTCCCATTAACAACCTTCGGGTTAGTACCTTTGGCAATATTTATTTTGATAGCTCCAGATCGATAAACCTCCTTTATAACATAGGGTCCTTCCCATTTGGAGAGGAGTTTTCCTGCAAAGAATCTGAAATGAGAGTTGTTTAAAAGAACATATTCTTCAACCTTGAACTCACGCTTTTGGAATCTTTTATCATGCCATCTTTTAACTTTTTCTTTAAATAGCTTAGCATTTTCATAAGCTTGGGTTCTCCATTCATCTAATGAGCTAATATCAAATAACCTCTTTTCACCAGCAAGTTTGAAATCATAGTTGAGTTCCATAATTGCCCAATAAGCTTTATGTTCTAACTCAAGAGGCAAATGACAAGCTTTTCCATAAACCATTTTATAAGGAGTCATACCCATAGGATTTTTATATGTTCTTCTATAAGCCCAAAGTGCAACATCTAATTTCTTAGACCAATTCATCCGGGACCTATTGACAGTCTTTTGCAAAATTACTTTTATTTCTCTATTACTAAGTTCAACTTGACCACTAGACTGAGGGTGATAGGGTGATGCAATTCTATGGTTAACATCATACTTAGCAAGCATTTTACGGAAAGCACCATGAATAAAGTGTGAACCACCATCAGTCAGTAACTATCTAGGGACTCCAAACCTTGGGAAAATAACTTCCTTAAGCATTTTAATAGAGGTGTTGTGATCAGCACTACTAGTTGGAATAACTTCTACCCACTTAGTAACATAATCAACAACAACTGAAATATGAGTATACCCATTAGAGGAAGGAAAAGGTCCCATGAAATCAAATCCCAAACATCAAATGGTTCAACAGCAAGTGAATAATTCATAGGCATTTTTTGATGCTTACCGATATTACCTATTTTCTTTGACATTCCTCACAAGATAAGACAAACTTAGGAGCATCCTTGAAGAGAGTAGGCCAATAAAACACAGATTGCAATACCTTGTGAGAAGTTCTGTCTCCCGCATGATGTCCTCCAGAAGCTTCGGAATGACATTTCCGTAGGATTTCTCCATGTTCATGCTCAGGTACACAATGTCTAATAATACCATCTACTCATTCTTTATAAAGATGTGGGTCATCCCAGAAGTAATGTCTTAAATCATAGAACAACTTTTTCTTTTATTGATATGTGAAACTAGGTGGTAAATATTTAGCAACAATGTAATTAGCATAGTCAGCATACTAAGGAGTGTTATGAGAAACATTTATTGTAGCTAATTGCTCATCAGGAAAACTATTATCAATAGGTAGTGGGTCATCAAGAATATTTTCAAGCCTAGACAAGTTATCAGCCACGGGGTTCTCTGCTCCTTTTCTATCAGTGATATGCAAATCAAATTCTTGTAGCAAGAGAACCCATTGAATAATTCTAGATTTAGCATCTATCTTTTCCACAAGATATTTTATAACAGCATGATAGGTGTGGACAATAACTTTAAAGTCAAGAATGTAAGATCTAAATTTATCACAAGCAAACACCACTGCTAGAAATTCTTTTTCAGTAGTAGCATAATTTCTTTGAGCATTGTCTAGAGTTTTACTAGCATAATGAATAACATCTAGTTTCTTATCAACTCTTTGTTATAGAACATCACCAACATCATAATCACTAGCATCACACATAGTTTCAAAAGGCAAGTTCCAATCAGGTGGTTGAACAATAGGTGCAGAAATTAAGGCTTTCTTGAGTGTTTCGAAGGCTTCTAAACAATCATCATAAAAAACAAAAGGAATATCCTTTTGCAAAAGATTTGTAAGAGGCCTGGAAATTTTAGAGAAGTCTTTGATAAATCTCCTATTAAAACCAGCATGACCCAGGAATTTATGAACACCTTTGATATCTTTAGGACATGGCATTTTCTCAATTGCATCAACCTTAGCTTTGTCCACCTCAATACCTCTTTCGAAAATTTTATGGCACAAAACAATACCTTCATTAACCATAAAGGGGCACTTCTCCCAATTCAAGACAAGATTTGTTTGCTCACATCTCTGCAAAACTCGATCAACATTGCTTAAAAAATCATCAAAAGACTTCCCATAAACAGAAAATTCATCCATGAAAACCTCAACAATCTTTTCACAAAAGTCGGAGAAAATAGCAGTCATGCATCTTTGAAAGGTAGCAGGTGCATTGCATAAACCAAAAGGCATACATCTATAAGCATAGGTTCCAAAAGGAAAAGTAAAAGTGGTCCTTTCCTGATTAGGTTGAGAAACAGGTATTTGTGAAAAACCAGAATATCCATCAAGAAAGCAAAAATGTGTGTGCTTAGATAATCTTTCTAGCATTTGATCAATAAAAGGCAGAGAGTAATGATCTTTTCTAGTTGCTTTGTTTAATTTTCTAAAATCAATTACCATTCTATAGCCTGTAACAATTATTTGTGGAATGAGTTCATTCTTATCATTAGGAACAACAGTAATACCTCAATTTTTAGGGACACGATGAACAGGACTTACCCATCTATGAGTTATAGGATAGATTATACTTGCTTCCAGAAATTCTAATATTTCCATTCTTACCACTTCTTTCATTTTCGGATTTAACCAGCGTTGGTGGTCAACAACGGGTTTAGCATCAGGTTCCATATTAATCTTGTGCTGACATAGAGTGGGACTAATGCCCTTAAGATCATCAAGAGTATATCCAATAGCAGCTTGGTGCTTCCTTAGAACCTTCAATAATCTTTCTTCTTCATGTTCTGAAAGGTTAGCACTAATAATAACAGGATATATTTTCTTCTCCTCAAGCTAAGCATATTTCAAAGTGTCTGGCAATTGTTTTAATTCAAACACAGGATCACCTTTAGGTGGAGGAGGACCTCCTAGAGTTTCAATAGTCAAATTGTGTTTAAGCAGAGGACATTGTTCAAAGAAAATCTTATTTTTTTCATTTCTTTCAAGCATATGTGAATCATTTTCATGGTCTAGCAGATATTGTTCTAAAGGATCATTAGGAGGTACAGCAATAGAAGCAAGACCAATAATTTCATCCTTACTAGAAAATTATTTTTATGAGGTTTTCTACTAAACTTGGAAAAATTAAACTCATGAGACTCATCACCAAAGCTAACACCGACAATTTGTTTCTCACAATATGTTTTAGCATTAACGGTGTTCAAGAAAGGTCCACCAAAGATAATGGGACAAAATTCATCTTGTGGGGAACCAAGAACAAGAAAATCAGTAGGATACTTTATTTTCCCACACAAGACTTCAAAATCTCTAACAATCTCAATTAGTGATATGGTATCTCTATTTGCAAGCTTAATATTAACATCTATGTCTTCTATTTCAGCGGGTGCTATGTCATTCATATTTCTTGATATAAGGAAAAAGGAATAGCACTCACGCTAGCACCTATGTCACATAAACCATGATAACAGTAATCTCCTATTTTAATGAGATAACAGGAATGCCAACAACAGGTCTATATTTATCTTTTTCATCGGGTTTGGCAATTCTAGCAGCTTCATCACAGAAGTAAATAGCATGCCCATCTATATCTTCAACTAGGAGATTTTTAACCATATCAACACTAGGTTCTACATTGATTTGTTCAGCTGGCTTAGGTGTTCTAATATAACTTTTATTGACCACAGTTGAAACTTTAGCATGTTCCTTTATCCTAACAGGGAAAGGTGGTTTCTCAATATAAGCAGTAGGGACAACTGGATCAACATTGTAAATAATAGTCTCATCTTTAGCTATTACCGGTTCTTTAATTTCATCTTTAATAGGTGGGTGATATTTAAACCACTTCTCTTTGGGGAGATCAACATGAGTAGCAAAGGATTCACAAAAAGAGGCTACTATCTCAGAGTCAAGTCCATATTTAGTGCTAAACTTTTGAAAAGCATCGGTATTTATAAAAGATTTAACACAATCATACTCAAGCTTAATACCTGACTCTTTACCTTCGTCGAGTTCCCAATCTTCAGAGTTGCGTTTAATTCTTTCCAAAAGATCGCAGCGGAATTCAATAGTCTTCTTCATAAATGAACCAGTACAAGAAGTATCGAGCATGGATCGATCATTATGAGAAAGCCGAGCATAAAAATTCTGAATAATAATTTCTCTTGAGAGCTCATGATTGGGGAAAGAATATAATATTGACTTAAGCCTCCCCCAAGCTAGAGCGATACTTTCTCCTGCACGAGGCCAAAAATTATATATATAATTCCAATCACGATGAACTAGATGCATAGGATAATTTTTTTGATGGAACTCCAATTTCAATTGATTCCAATTCCAAGATTCAATATCATCGTATAGCCTATACCATTCCAATGCTTTTCCTTTCAAATATAAAGGGGAAACCTTCGTCTTAATTTCATATCTGGGTAAACCTGCAAGCTTAAACAATCCACAAATTTCATCCACATATATCAAGTGCATATCAGGATGTTCGGTTCCATCTCCTACATAAGGATTAGCTAACAGCTGTTCTATCATACCCGAAGGAATTTCATATTCAATATTTTTAGTAGGTGCAGTAGGTTGAGGGGTAACTAATTTTTGTCTCGGTCGACGTGAAGATACCCCGAACAAACCCCTCAAAGGATTGTTCTCCATAGTAACAAGTGACAATAAATTTCAACACGTAGTAATAATTTTTCCTTGCCAATTTCCACTTACCAAGAGCACTTCACTCCCCGGCAACGGCGCCAGAAAATAGCCTTGATGACCCACAAGTATATGGGATAAATTGTAGCATTTTCAATAAGTAAGAGTGTCGAACCCATCGAGGAGCAGAAGGAAATGACAAGTGGTTTTTAGCAAGGTAATGTCTGCAATTGCTCAAGTTGTAACTAACAGAGTAGTTTGATAGCAAGATAATTTGTAACGAGCAAGTAACGATAATAGTAACAAAAGTGCAACAAAGTAGACCAATTATTTTGAGGCAAAGGACAGGCCAAAACGGTCTCTTATAATAAGCAAAGCGTTCTTGAGGGTACACGGGAATTTCATCTAGTCACTTTCATCATGTTAGTTCAATTTGCATTTGCTACTTTGATAATTTGATATGCGGGTGGACCGGTTTTTAGGTGCTCTTCTTACTTGAAAAAACCTCCTACTTATGATTAACCCCCTTGCAAGTGTCCGCAACTATGAGAAAAGTATTAAGAATAAATTCTAACCATAGCATTAAACTTTTGGATCCAATCGGTCCCTTATGGAATAGCGCATAAACTAGGGTTTAAGCTTCTGTCACTCTCGCAACCCGTCATCTAATAACTACTCCACAATGCATTCCCTTAGGCCAAAATATGGTGAAGTGTCATGTAGTCGACGTTCACATGACACCACTGAGGGAATCGCAACATACATACTATCAAAATATCAAACACATATCAAGTTCACATGATTATTTGCAAAAGGATTTCTCCCGTGACCTCAAGAATAGAAGTAAATGCTCACAAATGATAAAAATGCTCAAGATCAGAGGGGTATTAAATAGCATATTGGATCTGAACATATAATCTTCCACCAAATAAAACATATAGTAATCAACTACAAGATGTAATCAACACTACTAGTCACCCACAAGCACCAATCTATATTTCCGGTACAATGATTGAACACAAGAGATGAACTAGGGTTTGAGAGGGGATGGTGTTGTTGAAGATGTTGATGGGGATTTCCCTCCCCTAGATAGGAGAGTTGTTGGTGATGATGATGACGATGATTTCCCGCTCCGGGAGGGAAGTTCCCCCGGCGGAATCGCTCCACCGGAGGGCAAAAGTGCTCCTGACCAAGTTCCGCCTCGAGACGGCGGCACTCTGTCCCGAAAGTCTTCTCTTTATTTTTTCTAGGTCAAAATGACTTACATACTAGAATATGGGCACCGGAGGTGGGCCGAGGGGAGCACAACCCACCAGGGCGCGCCTGGGATCCCTGGCGCGCCCAGGTGGGTTGTGCCCACGTGGTGGGCCCCTCTAGTACTTATTGGCTCCAATATTTCTTATATATTCTATAAAAATTCCCCGTGAAGTTTCAACTCATTTGGAGTTGTGCAGAATAGGTGGCCTGACGTAGCTTTTCCAGGTTCAGATTTCCAAAGAATTGAATTCTCCTCTTTGTGTGTACCTTGCATATTATGAGAGAAAAGGCATTAGAATTACTCCAAAAAGCATTATTATGGATAAAAACATCATAAATAATAGTAGGTAAACATGATGCAAAATGGACGTATCAACCATCACCACCATAGTTCTTCCTCTCTAGATCGTACTTGTAATCGTGCATCGCACAAGGCATCCTATGTAAGTCATATTATCAATCAATTTATCTTCAATATGTGTTATTCAATCTGTTCTTCATGCGATCTGATCTTCATGTGTGAGTAGTCCGGTAAGGTATGGATTGAGGCATAGGCCTTGCAACCCGCTTTATTTGTTGTAGGGATCAATGGAAGTCCTTTGAATTAACGTCCCGTATGTATGAAATAAAATTGTTCCGTAGATGCCACTTGTCTCATCCATGATCTTCATCCCTGTAGGTACCTAGGATCATGGAGATCGAGCCACGGAGAGGCTAAAGGTAGGGAGAACATGAAGTGTTATTCTGAACAGTAGTAACAGAAGGGTTTAGTACGGTGACACGGATCCAATTCTTGGGGATTCATGAGGTGTAATCATTAAATGCCCAAAGCTCTTATTTGATTACTATAATCTCAATTATTGAGGCAACCTCGTGCGTCGGATAGGACCTTTGGTTGGACAAATAATTCTTGATGCGGGACTCATGCCGGTCAAGATGTTATTTGGACACATCCCCCACTTCAGTTCATAACAAGAACAAATTAAGATCATATTTTGTCCCAATGCAAATACATGGTTGTAAACATTAAGACCTCACACTTGTGCCTATTTCTATTATAAGTTCATCACAACTAGATTGATTGATTTGGTCAAAAGCTGGAATTATTTCTCTGACAGAAGCTTGCTAGAGACCATCGCGTCAAGGGAACCTTCCTCTCGCGGGTTCGATAAGCCAAGGTCGCCTCTTTGGGTAAATACGTGTGGGGTAGTTTCTGTTCCTTTACCGGATAACTAAAAAGGAAGTATCAGGGAGCGATACTACCGTGCTATTGTCGTTATTATGGGTAGGCCAATAGAAGGACAATCCCAAGCCGTAGTCGGTGTGGTACTGGTTTGTGGCAGCACTGCCATGCGGTACTACCATGGACGAGGGCAGTACTACTGCTTGGGTGTTCAAAACTTTCCTAAACACAAACAGTGCACTCCTCCATGTTGCGCAAAAGGTTAATCGGTGCATATGAGTTTGTGTATGTGTTGATTCCACCCAAACATTTCCATAGTGGACCCCCTCTTAATAGTATGGATTTCCTACGACTCAAGTCAATCAAAAAGAAAATATGAAAATCTGTCTTCACTCTTTCTTTCACCGAGGGGAATAAAATCGTCTTGTGCCATATATAAGAATATCTGAAATGCTCAATGCCCACAGTTAGTACGCAAAAAGAATTATCATCAATCACTAAACCATTAGAGAGAGATATGCCCTAACACTAGGTGAGTCGATTCACATCTCAGTTACATGTGAGGACCTCGGGTCTAGGACACGGCATATACATTGTATTTGATACTAACAAATGACATTGTCTCGTTGTGTCTTAAAGCAGGTCTGTCTGACTCGTGATCCCCATCCCTGAATCTATAATATTGGGTTAGCATCTCTATGCCCTTGAATTGTGAAACATAGTCATCAACAAAATCATATACTATGTGTCTACATAACCTTGTCAACTAGGAACTCGGTGAAATCAAATATGGTTCATAACGAAAGAAAATATGGTTCTACAACATAAGCAAATAAAGTTCTACAACATAAGCAAATATGGTTCACAACTGTCACAACCTAAATTTGGAAAATTTTGGATGTGCATTTAGAAACATGGCATTTCATGAGTTTACTGCTTATTTGGAGTTTTGGAAACCAAATGACTATTTCTTAAACCCTAAAGTCATTTGGAATTTAATTGATAGCCATATGCATTTCCATTTGCATAAAGCCCTTTTTGAAAATTTCATGTTGGCAGGGAATTAATTTTCCTAATATATGTATTTGCCCTAGTTTTCTATTAACTAGTTTTGTGTTCAAAGGATTCGAAATTGTTTGAACTTGGGCCAATTCAAACCATATTATAACCCTGGGTTAAATAGAAAATAGAAAAAGAAAAAGGCTTAGCCCACTCTCTCTCTCTCACTCACTCACTCTCTCTCTCTCTCTCTCTCCCTCTTCCCTCTCACTCATGAGCCAGCCGAACTAAGTAACCAGTCCAGTTGTGTGCGCACGCGTTAAAAAATGAAATATTACATGTCTTATGTAATCATGACCGGCCGCATGAGATCCAACAGTCGTCGCAAACCCCATGCGCCCTCTTTCCCTCACTAACATGCGGGTCCCACACGTTAGCCGATCACCCCTAAATCTCGCCCACGGACCCTGCACCCTATGTCCTAGCTCCATGCCGCACACGTACCCATGTTTGGCCACTTCTCGTTGCATCCGGTGCCAAGACCTGGCCCTTTAAATAACACCAGGCCCCCTCTTCATTTTGCCCAAACCTCGTCGTCGAACACCACTAGGTTGCATCCGAATCAACCACATCTCTCTACAGCTGCCTCCAGCGAACCACTCACCGCCTTGATACGTCTCCAACGTATCTACTTTTCCAAACACTTTTGTCCTGTTTTGGACTCTAACTTGCATGATTTGAATGGAACTAACACGGACTGACGTTGTTTTTCAGCAGAATTGGCATGGTGTTATTTTTGTGCAGGAATAAAAGTTCTCGGAATGACTTGAAACTTCATGGAGAATATTTTTGGAACAAATAAAAAATACTGGTGAAAGAATCAACACCAGGGGGCCCACACCTTGTCCACGAGGGTAGAGGGCGCGCCCCCCTACCTTGTGGGACCCCTGAGGCTCCACCGACCTCAACTCCAACTCTATATATTCACGTACGGGGAGAAAAAACAGAGAGAAGGATTCATCGCTGTCGGGGAAGCTGATCGTGGCCCACGAACACCTATGGGATCGGGTCCCTTGTGGTTCGGAGGGGGGCGGAGATTGCACAAAGAGCGGATCGAAGCGATGCACACGAGCATATTTACCCAGCTTCGGAGCTCTCCGGAGAGATAACACTCCTCTGCTGCTTGTCCGATTATCGAGTTCTTGCTAGGGAGCAATGAGGGCTCTGTAACCTAGCTCGAGTGTGTGTGTGTATCGAATGAGTCGAGTGAACTAAACCGAGCCGAACCGAACCCTTTCACGTTGCACTTGGGCCTCCTTTTATAGGCACAAGGGGTCACCACAGTGGCAAGTAAAAAGGGTAGAATAGGAAAACAGAGCTTGGTACACCGCTTTACAAAGGTACGATGATCTATACCTAACTCGACGGCAAGGGACAAGAGTCATAAATGCCCGCCTCGATCGCTGAAAAGGTAACAGGACCGCTGCGCCTCCGCTTGCCACGATGGTAGCTTGTCGCCGCTTATCGCTGCTCCCGCTGGCTGCACAGCCCGTCGACACGCTGCTTGGGAAAGCCCCATGGCGACATCGCTGGCGGATGAGCTGGAGCGGAGATGAAGAGAGGTCACTTGTCGCGGCGAGCGCCTTGCAGCGGCAAGGTTCTTGTCGCTTCGGAGCTTGTCGCTCACCAGCCTTCCCGCAAGCTCCTCTTGCCGGGTCTTGTTTCCTTTGTGCCTGAGTGGCCTTCCCGCAAGCTCCTCTTGCCGGGCCTTGATTACTTTGTTCTTGAGTGGCTCCAAAGGAGCCACCGAGATCTTGGCGGTCACCAGGCCAGCCCTGCTGAGGTGCTGCGATCGTCTGCGGCACGAGTTCGGGATACTAGGGTACCCCTACTCTAGTACACCGACAGAGCCCCGGCTGGGCCACACACGACGCCAAGCTCGGTTGGGCCAGGCCCAAAACAAGGCACGGCACGCGGCGGCTGGATCGCGCAGCTTATTCGCCGGACCCACCACGCCCCCACGAACGGCACGCCCGGACGTGGCGTCGTGGGAGAGATCGTGGGGGCTTTCTTTAATGGGAAAATCGGAACGCCCGTCCCCTCTCCCCTTTATAAGCAGGGGAACAGGGGCATGACGCCCACTTGCCATTGCTGTCACATCAGAAAACCCCCGCTCCCCCTCTTTTTCCTTGAGCCCAAAGAGAGCGACGCCCGCCCCTTCCCCATTGCCACCGTCACCATCAACGCCGCCGACCTCCTCCACCACCTCCGCCATGGCTCAAAGCCGACAAGGGCAAAGGGGTGAATCGGCCGAGGGCGCAGCGGCTCATGGCGCCATGGAAGGAGCGAGCCTCTTCGATCCCCCGCTTGACAGAAGGAGCTGCGGAGCTGTATTACCTTTTTCAGTCGACGGAGACACGGCGCACACCGCAGCGAGAGTCATCTCCGCCGCCACATCCGAGAAAGTTTCCATCGGGTACCCTTTCTTGGCGCTTTTCTTCCATCGGGCTCTGCCGCCTTTTCTAATTCTTTTGCGATGTCATGAACACATATGGCCTCCGCCTCCTTGATTTTACCCCCAACGCCGTCCTCACCTTGGCCATTTTCGCACACCTCTGCGAGAACTTTGTCGGGGTCCACCCAAATGTAGCACTCTTCCACCATTACTTCATGCCCAGCAGAGAGAGAGAGGAGAGCCGCTTGCTGGAGGGATTGCATGGGTCTCCAGGATCGGCAAGAAGGAAGCATATCTTGACGGAGAGCTGCGCAGCAAGTGGGAGGAGTGGAGAGCTGACTGGTGTTGGATCTTAGAGGAGGAGCCACAGCCTTTCACCGCCCTGCGCCAAACTCCCATAGTGCGCGGCAATGATTGGAGCAACTTGGCGCCGGAGGACGACAAGTTAAAGATTGCCGTGACTAGGATTTTGCGTCTCTGGCAAGCAGGGCTTACCGTAGGAGCTGTTGGCGCGGACTTCCTTCGCCGCCGCATTGCGCCCTTGCAGGAGAGGAGGAGGCCTGCTCGGGAATTCCAAAACGCGGCGGACATTATGAGGCTGCGCCCGGGTTTGAACTGGAACTTCACTGTCTTGGAGCTGGACGGCATGTTGCGGGAGCTGTTCAAGCCTGATGCGGATCACCCCGAGTGGTGCATGTTGCCGAGGGGAGTCGTGCCCTTGTGCAACAACTCGTCGCTTGACAGCATCCGCGCGATGATGCCATTGTGCGATTCCCATGGAATCGTTCCAACTTGGCAGGAGCCCGCCGACGACGTCGTGCAGCAGTTCTTCGACAACTTGGCGGAAGTGCCGATCCGCGCCGACGAGCAGAAACGGCTCACCCGCGACACCACCGAGCAGGAGATGGCGCGCATCGCCACAAGGTTGGAGGAGGCGGCAGAAGCTGCCGCCGCCGGCGTGTTTGGGTTTACCGTCGAGGAGGCGGAAACAGCCGAGGCGGCAAGCCTTGCCGACCGAGAAGAGCTCGCCGGTGAGGAGGAGCAGGCCGAGCCCGACGTCAATCCGGAAGAGCCGGCCGGGGGCGCTTCCCCTCCGCCGTCAAGCAGCTTGCCGCAGGAGGAGCCCGCGGCCCCGCCAAGGAGACGCCTCCGCAAGACCGGAGAAGTGGCGGGGCGGCAGACGGCCCAACAGCCGCCTCGCCGCCCGACGCGCTCTACCGCGGCAAGCACTGCGGCGCGGAGCGCCCATGCCGCCATGGCGACGGAGCGGGTCTTCGAGTCGCGCCCCTGCACCCGCCAAGCGCCGAGGAATCTTCTCCTCCAATTAAATCGCGCCGAGCGGACTTGATCTCTCCGCCTCAGCCCGAGGAAGAAGAGGAAGAGTAAGATCTTGTCGTTGCTACTTGTAATCCTCCAATTTATCGCTTTATTTTATATCCGACGGCTTCACTCAACCTTCTCCTTCTTCAGACGCTAGCTCAGAGGGCGTCAAGAGGGCCAAGACCCCGTGGTTGTCGTCTCAGATGATTCCCCATGGCGGCTGTGGGGCACGTCTGGGACTCCTTGCCGGATCCGCAACCCTTCAACAGAGCAGCCCCCAGCACAGCCCCCAGCGTAAGTGTTTGGTTTATTTCTCATGATTAGTTGTGCTTGGGTGCTTCTCCGTCACTGATATATGGTTTGTTGAATTATGTAGGAGCAGAGCAGCCTCATCAGGAGGTCCCGGAGGTCGCTCCCGAGGTTCAGCCTCATCAGGAGGCCTCGGAGGTCACCCCAAGTTCCGCTTGCTTCAACCACGCCACCAAGGGAGAAATCTCCGCCAAGGAGCGCTCTCCCAAGGAGGCCTCTCCAACAAGGGGATCTTCTCCGGCAAGGGCAGCGCCGACAACCCTCCGGTGGTGGAGACCGCGCAACAGACCCTACCGCAGGTAATCTTCTTGCTTGAGAATTTCCTTGGGTTCTTTTCTTCATTCTTCTTTTCAACATCCGCTTGACTTGTTCTTTCTTTTTTCTCGATCGCCGATCCATCCGCCGGAGAGCCGATGGAGACTGAGGGTGCCGGCGAGGAGGACGGTCACGGCAATAATGATGACGCCGCCAAATGGAGGAAGAGGCCGGCGTCGATGGGTCCACTGGCGAGGAGGCCGCCAAGGCTGCTGGCGCGGAGGCCGGGGAGGGGTCCGGCGATCGCACTGACGGCCCTGGGGCCGCAGGAGCGCCAGGCGCTGCATCGACCGCCGATCCCACCGCCACCGATGCCGCGCCAGACTCCGAAGAGCCCCAGCCCGGCGCCTATCTGAAGGCCGGCGAAGGTGTCTTCATCAAGCTTCCATGGACGTCAAGCTCCAGGGCACCGGTCGAAGGGGAGACCTTCGACGTGGAGCTGCTCGCCTCTGCTGGGCTGTCGCTGGTTGACACGCCAGGCAGCAGCAGTGGCGAGTATGAGGAGGAGCGGTTGCTGAAGAGGTTGCTGTCGCTCTACCGCGCCCGACAAGCCAAACTGGAGTCGCGGGAAGCTCTCGTCGCGAGGGCGGGAGCAGACATGGAGAAACGCGTAGAGGAGCTCCGGCGCGCCAACAAGGAAACTCTCCGGGATATAGCAGAGGCGCGGGAGCAGCTTGCTGAGGAGCGCACGACTTTCATCTTGGAGAAGGCCGAGGTCGAGGAGCAGCAGAGGCTTGCCGGTGAGAAGCTCTCTGCGCAAGAAGGTGAACTGGCGTAGCGGAAGATCAACCTCGACAGCTATGAGGAAGATCTTGCCGCGCGCAAGGAATCAATTGGCGGAGCACTCAAGGAGGCCAAGGATGCTGCCGCGGTCGCCGAGGCCGCCAAGAAGGAATTAGAGACGAGGGTGACCCAGCTGGAGGCCACCCTTCAGAAGAGCGGCGAAGAGGTCACCGCGCTAAAGCATGAGCGCGAGAAGGACGCCTACACTCTCGATGAGTTGCAGGGTCGTCTCGCTGAGAAGATCAAGGAGATCGACACCGCCAAGGACTCCAAGGCGGATCTGGAGCTGAAATTGACCACCTTGACGGAGACGTTGGAAGGCGCCAAGGAGCAGGAAGCGGGCATGCTGGAGAAGATCAAGGCCAACGAGGAACTGCTGTCGAATGCTGTGACCGCCCAGAATAATCTCGTAGATAGCATAATGTCTTTGGATGAAGGTCTTGTGGACACCGCCGCCGCCATCCATAACGAGCTGATGGAGTGGGGATGGTGGATCTTGGGTACTCCACCGATGAGAACCTCCAACCCAGCGCCAAGCTCAGCCTGTTCTTCAAGGGCGTCGACGGGTCTCCAGCTGCTCGGGAGGAGATCCCAAAGCAATCGGGCGGAGGAGTCGCGCCAAGTTTGCGCCGGGCTCTCGAAGGTGCTGATGAAAGTGGCCTTCCGCAACCCAAAGCGCCGATTTCACCAAAGTCCTCAAGTCCCTGCCTCCATCTGCTGACGTTGAAGCGCTCAAGGCCCTTGTCGCACCCATTGTGGACAGGGTGAGCGGAGTCAAGAGGCTCGATGGTGACCGCGTGGACTAGGCCGCCAAGCTTATCTTTCTCTTGTCGCTGTAGATCATGTTTAGGCGAAAAATCTATTAGATCCGCGACAAGTTATTATGTAATATACTCTATCTTAGGTATCAATGCAATGTTATTTCCTTTACTTGATTCCTTCCCCTGTATGTTCGTGCCCTACGCTTTTAGGGGAACTTGTCGGTGCGAACACCTTTGCCGTGAGCGCTGAGTGCGGAACTTCAGCAGCCTGCTGGCGATGCCGCCTCCGACAAGCAACCTTGTCGCAACTAGTTGCAGCACACTTAAGTTGTTGAGCGGACTCGAAACAAAGTAAGGGCGCAAGCTAGTCGCGAGTCGGTTCCTCCGCGCACAGGTTTTCCATACAAAGTACTATCGTTCGAGGAAGATAACTTAAAAATTTTAAAAACTGATTGTTTAAACTTAGCAACTTAGCTTTTTTTGTTGTTTGCTTCCCGGCAAGGTGATACTTCCTCGAGCGACACTTGGTGGCCCACATCCTTATCTTCTCAACACATAGGCTTTACTGATGCACGGGGTCTGCGCCCGGCTTTGTACAAAGGATTACATGCAACAACGGCAAGACTTGTACAAAAGGGTGGTTGCCGAACAGGTTCCGCAATCGCGCTTTATGGGTAAAACTTGCGAAGATGCTCTATATTCCAGGAATTGCTCACGTAACGCCATCTTCGGTCTCAAAGCGGACAGCGCCGGGCCTAGTGACTCGTTTCACCCGATAAGGGCCTTCCCACTTCAAGCGCCAACTTGTTGGAATTCTTGGCGGATTGAACGCGCCAAGAACAAGGTCGCCTTCCTCGAAGCTTCGGCATTAACTTTGCGGCTATGGTAGCGACGCAAAGCTTGCTGGTAACGAGCATCTCGTGACAGAGCTCGAAGACGATCTTCCTCGAGGAGCAGCGTCATCTTGTCGCAGCTGCTCTTGCTCAAGCTCATCATAAGCGAGCACTCGAGGTGACCCGTATACGAAGTTCCGTGGGGAGAACTGCTTCGCTCCATAGACTAGAGCGAAGGTGTCCGGCGATGGCTCGATTTGGCGTCGTCTGATCGACCAAAGAACCACCGGCAGCTCCTCGATCCAGTTTCTTCCGACTTGCGCAGCCTGTCGAAAGTTCTGGTCTTGAGTCCCCGCAGCACTTCAGCGCTTGCTCTCTCCGCTTGACCGCTGCTTCTCGGATGAGCAATGAAGCAAAGCAGATCTTGGCGCCAAGATCTTGGGCGATCGCGTGAAGGTGCGGCTTAGAACTGTGTGCCGTTGTCGGTGATGATCCTGTTAGGAATCCCAAACGGCAAACAATTGACTCAAGAACTTGATCTTGCCGACCGTGCTGTCACCTTCCTCACTGGTTCCACTTCCGCCATTTTGTGAACTTGTCGATTGCGACGCATAAGTACTCAAAGCCCCGACAGCTCGGGGAAGGGGCCGAGGATGTCGAGCCCTGCACCAAAAAGGGCCGGGATAAAGGGATCGTCTGGAGAGCTTGAGCTGGTTGGTGTATCTGTTTGGAATGGGCGCACGCTTCACACTTGGTTACTTGTGCAGTTGCATCTGGAGGGCTTCTTGCGGAAGAAACCTTGCCGTAAAGCCTTGCGGCAAGTGCTCTTGCGCCAATGTGGTGACCACATATGCCTCCGTATCTCTCGCCAACAGCTTCATCCATCTTCCCGCAAATACACTTCAATTTCACACCGTTGAGTCTTCTTCATGCATGTGATGTTGTCAACAAACTGGTACATACTTAACTGCCGGGCTACTTTTTCCGCTTCTTCTTGCTCTTCGGAAGTTCTCCGTCGAAGGAAATGGAAGATTTGCTGCGCCAATGCCGGAGCACGTGGCTCGACAACAAGGACTAAAGGCTCATCTGCGCGCAAGGAACATCAGCTTCTACGGCAAGGACCGGTGGTTCGGCCGAGTTGATGATCCCGCAAGCTTGCCGAGCAAAACTTGTCGGGAGCGCCTCGCTTCAACGAAACAAACCTTGAGGCTTGTCGGAGCAGATCGCTCCTCAGCGATTTTTGCGCTGATTTTGGGGACCTTTTGGCGGCTGCTTGGGGAGCTCTGCGGAAAGTAGTCACCGAAACCAACTTCCTCTTCTTGCTCTGCCCAGATTGATGGTGTTACGGTTGGTTGAATTAGCTTGAGCCCAAAAATTCCTGGTTCCACAGTAACTTGAGTCGGCGCGACTTCGACGAGCCATCGGCAATATCATTACGAGCTCTTGGAACATGTTCCATTTGCAGGCCTTCAAAGTGCTCTTCTAGCTTCCTCACTTCATCGACGAGGCTTCCATCAACGGACTCGATAATCTTTATTTACTTGGCGGACGACAAGTTGCGAGTCCCCCGACAATGAGCTTCTTGATCCCAAGGTCTACCGCAATCTCGAGACCGCAAGCAAACCTTCATACTCTGCAGTATTGTTTGTTGCTTGTTCCTTGGGAAAGTGCATCTGGACTATGTACTCGAGGTGCTCTCCGGTGGGTGCGATAAGCAGCACGCCGCACCGGCGCCTTTGCAGCGAGAAGGCACCATCAAAGTACATCAGCCACTCTTTATTTGCCTCCTTGACGGGATGCTCGTCTCGAATTTCTTCATCTTGCGCTACGCCCACTCTGCTATGAATTCTGCCAATGCTCGCTTTGGATAGTTGAAGTGCTTTCAAACTTGAGACCAAAGCTTGGCAGCCCGATGCCCACTCGACAATTCTGCTGTTGCTTCGGATTTTGCAAAATCCTCTTCATGAAAGCGAGTGACAACTGTTATCTCATGTGCTTGGAAGTAATGGCGCAGCTTTCTCGAGGCCATGAGGAGGCCGAAAAGCAACTTCTGCACACCAGAGTACCTTGACCTAGCCCCCTGCAGAAGGGAACTGACAAAGTAGACTGGGCGCTGCACCATCCTTTTACGTATCTTGTCGCACTCGCAAAGATCCGTCCTTGTCGGGACCAGAGCTTGCGAAGCCCCGCTTGTCGCTGGATGCACCTGCCTCGGTTGCCGGCTCATCATCTGCCTCCCTCTCCGCTACTAACGCAGCACTAACCACTTGATTGGTTGCCGCTATATACAGTAGCAACTTCTCTTGTGGCCTAGGTGCGACAAGTATTGGAGTGGAGGACAGGTATCTCTTCAAGTCCTGCAGCGCAGCCTCCGCTTCGGGAGTCCATTTCATTGGACCTGCCTTTTTCAAAATCTTGAAAATGGCGGGCGCGCCAGCAGACTTAGAGATAAACCTCCGAGAGCAGCCACGCAACCGGCAAGCCTTCTTACATCCTTGACGCGCTTTGGCGCTTCAATCTGCTCAATGGCCTTGATCTTGTCGGGATTGGCTTCGATTCCCCGCTGAGACACAAAGAACCCGAGAAGCTTGCTGGAAGGGACTCCAAACACGCACTTCTCGGGGTTGAGCTTGAGGTTGATTTTGCGCAGATTTGCAAAAGTCTCATCCAAATCTTGAACTAGAGTTGCTTTGTCCTTGCTCTTGACCACTATGTCATCCATGTAGGCTTCTACATTTCTGTGTATCTGTGGCTCAAAGGCATCATGGACTACTCTTGCAAAGGTTGAACCAGCATTCTTCAAACCGAAGGCATCCGTATGAAGCGAAGACGTGCCACATGGTGTAATGAATGCGGTTTTTCTTCATCCTCTTCGCCATGAAGATCGATGATATCCTGAATATGCATCAAGAAATGAAAGCAGATCACATCCAGCCGTGGAGTCAACAATCTGGTCGATACGCGGCAAGGGAAATGGGTCTTTGGGACAAGCTTTATTAACATCGTAAAGTCAATACAAAGTCTCCATTTCCCATTTGCCTTGCGATAACTACCGGATTGGCCAACCACGTGGGATGGAGGACTCTCTCGACAAGGCCTGCTGCTTCCAACTTCTTAATCTCTTTCGCAATGAACTCTTGGCGCCCAACGCCTGCTTCCTAACTTTTTGCTTGATGGGCGCGTGAGGACAGACAGCTAGGTGGTGCTCAATTACTTTCAGGAACACGGGGATGTCGATGGTTGCCATGCAAACACATCGACATTCGCCGCGAGAAAGCAACGAGCTCGCCTTCCTATTTAGGGTCAAGCGTGGCACTGATGGTGAAGGTACCACCAGTGCCGTCCTCCTTGGCGGGCACCCTCTTGGTCTTCGGCGGAGCCGCCATCTTCTTCTTGCACTTGCCGGTGGAGCTCGATGGTGCGTCCTCGACGGTAGCGCAGCACTCCGAAGAGGTGCGCTTGCCGGAGTGGGCATCAGAGCTTTTGCCGGACTTGGTGGTCTTCTTCCCCCCGGGAGCTTCAGTGGTAAGTGATTTGCTATCTGTCGCAGCTGCTGGATCCCGGTAAATCTTGTCGGCGCAGATAAGCGCATCCTTCTTGTCGCCATGGACAGAAATGACGCTTATCGGGCCGGGCATCTTGAGTAAGTTGTAAGCATAATGAGAGGCGGCCATGAACTTGGCGAGTGCTGGACGGCCAAGTATGCCATTGTAGGGCAATGGGAAATCGGCAACGTCAAACGTGACCCTCTCAGTTCTGAAGTTGAGCTCGCTACCAAATGTTACCGGCAACGTGATCTTCCCTTTGGGCTTGCTCCTTCCTGGGTTGATTCCTTGGAAAGTATCAGTCTCTTCGAGCTCGCTGTCAGGGATTTGAAGCTTCTGGAGCACTGCAGAGGAGATCAGGTTCAGGCCGGCCCCGCCGTCAACCAACATCTTTGTGACCTTGAGGTTGCGGATGGTTGGTGAGACCAACATCGGCAAGCACCCGACCGCAGTTATGCGATCAGGGTGGTCCTCAATGTCAAAGACAATGGGCGTGCTGGACCACTTCAGAGGCCTGCGTGACTCCACGGATGGTTCTGCGGCATTAACTTCTCGTGATCCATTGCTTGAGTTGGCGGTGCGAGGTATGCGAGAAGCACCACCATCAACGCAGAGGACCTCTGCTGCCTTCGAAACTCCTGCTCATCAGCTTCATCATCTTCCATATCTTCATCGTCATCTTCGTCTTCGTCCTTGTCGCGGCTGCGGGACGCCTGTCTCCTTTGCCGCTTGGCCTTGGCCTTGCCGCGGCGTCCTCCCGGCCGGGTCTCTTCTTGCTAGCTGCACTTGCACCTTCCTGGGCCTTCTCCTTGTCTCGCCGCTCGTATTCCGCCTTCTGAAGTTCAACAAGCTGCTCGACTTTCTTGCAGCTCTGGAGGTCGTGGCCCTTGGTGCGGTGAATCTTGCAGTACTGCTTGTTGGAGCTGCCAGGCTTATCGGCGGCCGCCACAACTTGGCGGTCGTTGTCAGCGGCAACCTCCTTGCCGGAGCCACCAGCCTTGGCTTTGTTGGCGGCACCATCCTTGCCGGACTGCTCGACAACTAGTACTTCTTTGTTCTTCTTCCTTCTGTTGTTTCGCCGCCGGTTCTTCCTTGCCGGGGCGGTCTCCTCACTGTCTGATCCTGCTTCAACATTCTCTCCGGAGTCTCCTCCTTCCTCAAAGACGTGCACACTTGTCGGCCAGGGCGTAGAGCTCGCTGACGTCTTTTACTTTGCACATCGCCATCTCCTCCCTCATCCTGCGGTTCCGCACGTTCTGATGGAACGCGCTGATCACCACGGCAGGGTGGACGTCTGGGATGTTGTAGTGCACACGATCGAATCTCGGATGAACTTGCGCAGGACTCTCCTCCTACGGGCAAGCGGTGAAGGTCACTCTCCGGCCATGAGGCTTGTGGCGCCGTGAAGGCGCCGACAAACTGATGGCATAGATCTGCCCAAGAGGATATGGAACTGTCGGCAAGTGCATGAGCCAAGATCGACGTTTGGCTTGAGCACGGAGGGAAGTAGTTGGCAAGAATCTTGTTGTTTCGCCCCCGCAGCCTGCACCGCGATGGTGTAGATCTTTGAGGAACTCCGATGGGTGTGTCCTGCCATCATACTTCTCCGCACATCGGCTTGAAGTTTTTCTTGTCGGGCCCTTTGGACTTGCCGCAGCTCACAAATGAATGCAGGGCAACCATCACAGACTGACAAGTCGCTGGTTCTTCGGGCGCATGCATATCGACAGTGGACCCGGCGCGCTGGTCGGATTGACGCCGCGCTTCTCTTCGGTGCTCGATACGGGTTCGAGCGTCTTCTTCTTGTCGTTCTTTAAGAACTTGCCGCTGATCATGGCGAGCTCGTGGATCCGACGACGCGGTGGAGTCGCTGTCGATGTGGATCCGAGGAGCTAGTGATCTTGGCCTTCGGGAAGGGGAGTGCATGGTGGTGTCACCCCCGCAGGTTTCATCGCCACCGGCTCGTGCCTTGTCGCCTCGCCGCGACAAGGACGCAGTTGGTTGCCGCGGGACGTCGCCGTTGGCAAAGCCGATGAGACTCTGAATTGTGGCCCTCCATTCGTCGACCTTGTCGGCCGTTGGAGGGTAGTCTAGAAGTAGCTGAGCTCTCGCCAAGGCTTCGCTGGAGTAGTGGGTGGCAATGGCGTGCGTGGCGAGGAACGGATGTGCTCGGACTCTAACCAAGTTAGGAGGAGCAGCATCCCAAGCGACAAATACTCGCTTCGTGCATCGCATCTTTGGTGTGCATGCGGTCTCGAGGGCCTCGGGATCCTCCAGCTTGGCCTTGATCCAACGAGCGTATGGTGCTACGAGCATCATGACGCTGTCGGTCCCGCGCCTCCTAAGAAGGACGCGGTGCGGACTCGGACGCCGATGCCTGCGCTGCCTTGTCCTTGGACCTAGCGGCGTTGTGGGCTCTCTCGACGACGCCTGTTCCTCCGCCAGCGTTTTCCCCACCACCCGTCAGCTCCGGTGGTGGTGGGTTCGACGCGGACGGCTCTGCTGCTGCCGAAGACTTCTTCTTCGGCGCCATGTTGATGAAGATGATGATGAAGTTGCTCGTGTGACCGCTGGATCAGGTTCACACAGCCTCGACGCCCCCTACCTGGCGCGCCAAAGATGTCGGGGAAGCTGATCGTAGCCCACGAACACCTATGGGATCGGGTCCCTTGTGGTTCGGAGGGGGGTGGAGATTGCACAAAGAGCGGATCGAAGTGATGCACACGAGCAGATTTACCCAGCCGGAGCTCTCCGAGAGATAACACTCCTACCGCTGCTTGTCTCGATTATCGAGTTCTTGCTAGGGAGCAATGAGGGCTCTGAGAACCTAGCTCGAGTGTGTGTGTGTATCGAATGAGTCGAGTGAACTAAACCGGAGCCGAACCGAACCCTTTCTACGTTGCACTTGGGCCTCCTTTTATAGGCACAAGGGGTCACCACAGGTGGCAAGTAAAAAAGGGTAGAATAGGAAAAACAGAGGTTGGTACACCGCTTTGTACAAGTGTACAGGTGATCTATACCTAACTCGACGGCAAGGGACAAGAGTCATAAATGCTGTCTCGATCGCTGAACAAAGGTAACAGGACCGTCAAGCGGCGCCTCCGTTTGCCACGATGGTAGCTTGTCAGCGCCGCTTATCGCTGCTCCCCGCTGGCTGCACAGCCCGTCGACACGCGTGCTTGGGAAAGCCCCATGGCGACACGTTGGCGGATGAGCTGGAGCGGAGATGAAGAGAGGTCACTTGCCTCGGCGAGTGCCTTGCCGCGGCAAGGTTCTTGTCGCTTCGGAGCTTGTCGCTCACCAAGCCTTCCGGCAAGCTCCTCTTGCCGGGTCTTGTTTCCTTTGAGCCCGAGTGGCCTTCCGGCAAGCTCCTCTTGCCGGGCCTTGATTACTTTGTTCTTGAGTGGCTCCAAAGGAGCCACCGAGATCTTAGCGATCCACCAGGGCCAGCCCCTGCTGCTGGGTGCTGCGACTGTCCGTGCACGAGTTCGGGATACTAGGGTACCCCTACTCTAGTACACCGACAATCGCGTTTTACGATACGGAGCCGCCGCCAAGCCCTAGTCTCTCTCGGGAGGGCTGATCTGGAGTCCGTTCGGGGCTCTGGAGAGGGGAATCCGTCGTCGTCATCATCAACCTTCCTCCATCACCAATTTCTTGATGCTCACCACCGTGCGTGAGTAATTCCATCGCAGGCTTGCTGGACGGTGATGGGTTGGATGAGATTTATCATGTAATCGAGTTAGTTTTGTTAGGGTTTGATCCCTAGTATCCATTATGTTATGAGATTGATGTTGCTATGACTTTGCTATGCGTAATGCTCGTCACTAGGGCCCGAGTGCCATGATTTTAGATCTGAACCTATTATGTTTTCATGAATATATGTGAGTTCTTGATCCTACCTTGAAAGTCAATAGTCACCTACTATGTGTTATGATCCGATAACCCCGAAGTGACAATAATCAGGACCACTCCTGGTGATGACCGTAGTTTGAGGAGTTCATGTATTCACTAAGTGTTAATGCTTTGGTCCGGTACTCTATTAAAAGGAGGCCTTAATATCCCTTAGTTTCCAATAGCACCCCGCTGCCACAGGAGGGTAGGACAAAAGATGGCATGCAAGTTCTTTTCCATAAGCACGTATGACTATGTTCGGAATACATGCCTACATTACATTGATGAACTGGAGCTAGTTCTGTGTCATCCTATGTTATAACTGTTGCATGAGGAATCGCAGCCGACATAATTATCCATCACTGATCCAATGCTTACGATCTTTTCACATATTGGTATTTGCTTAGTTACTTTTCCGTTGCCACTGTTACAATTACTACAAAACGGCTACTGTTACCTTTGCCACCGTTACCGTTACTTCCATACTACTTTGCTACTAAATACTTTGCTGCAGATATTAAGTTTTCCAGGTGTGGTTGAATTGACAACTCAACTTTTAATACTTGAGAATATTCTTTGGCTCCCCTTGTGTCGAATCAATAAATTTGGGTTGAATACTCTACCCTCGAAAACTGTTGCGATCCCCTATACTTGTGGGTTATCAAGACTATTTTCTGGCGTCATTGCCGGGGAGCATAGCTCTATTCTTTGAGTCACTTGGGATTTATATCTACTAATCACTTTGAGGAACTTGGGAGACGAAAAAACCAAGATTTATCTCTCAACTACGAGGGGAGGTAAGGAATTGCCATCTAGCTCTGCACTTGATTCACCTTCTGTTATGAGTAAATTTGCGACATCTACACCTGCTATTGATTCTGATAGGTCGCATGTTATTGATGATGCCACTTCTGCTATGCATGATACTTATGATGAAACTACTTCTATGCTTGATAATACTGTGCCATTAGGTGAATTTCTTGATGAACAACTTGGTAGGGTTAGAGAGAATGAAATTATTAAAACTGATAATATTGATGAAAGTGATGATGAAGATTATCCCCCTAGATATGAATTGTCTGATGTGCCTAAGGGTTATGTTATGGATGAAGAAACTGCTAGAGACTTTTTTGCTTGCAAAGATAGATATGATCTTAAGAAACTATTAGCTAAGCTGAAAGAAAAATCTTTGAATGCTAGAATGAAATATGACCCTGCTTTTGCTACTTCACCTATCTGTATTTCTGATAAGGATTATGATTTCTCTATCGATCCTGAGTTGATTACTTTGGTTGAGTCTGATCCTTTTAATGGCTATGAATCTAAAACTGTTGTAGCACATCTTACTAATTGAATGATATAGCCACCCTATTTACTCATGAGGAAAAAATTCGTTACTATTATATCCTTAAGTTATTTCCGTTCTCATTAAAGGGTGATACTAAAATATGGTTTAATTCTCTCACTCCTGGTTGTGTGCGTAGTCCCCAGGATATGATTTATTACTTCTTTTCTAAATATTTCCCCGCTCATAAGAAACAAGCTGCCTTAAGGGAAATATAAATTTTGTGCAAATTGAAGAAGAGAGTCTCCCACAAGCTTGGGGGAGGCTTCTCCAATTACTTAATGCTTTGCCTGATCATTCTCTCAAGAAAAATGAAATACTTGATATCTTTTATAATGGACTAACTGATGCTTCCAGAGACCACCTGGATAGTTGTGTTGGTTGTGTTTTCACGGGAAGAACTGTTGATCAAGCTGAATTGCTATTGAATAATATGTTGAGTAATGATAATAATTGGACACTTCCTGAACCAACTCCTAAACCAACTCCGAAGAAAAGGGGTATTCTATTTCTCAGTCCTGAAGATATGCAAGAGGCAAAGATATTATGAAAGAAAAGGGTATTAAAGCTGAAGATGTTAAGAATCTACCACCTATTAGAGAAATACATGGTCTTGATAACCCGACACAGGTAGTAAAGGTAAATTCTCTCTATAGATTTGATGAAGGTGATATTCCTCGTTATAAGTCTCCTAGCCAATGCTTAGATGAGTTTGATAATTTTATTGTTAAACAAGAAAACTTCAATGCTTATGTTGGTAGACAATTGAAACGTAATGCTTACATGATTGAACACTTGAGTGATTATATGTCTAGAGTTAAAGGTGAACTTAAACTTATTAGTAAACATGCTTATATGGTTACCACTCAAGTAGAACAAGTGCTTAAGGCTCAAAATGATTTGCTCAATGAATTAAATAATAAGAAAAATGATAATGTTTTTAGAGTTATGACTAGAGGGGGTAAAATGACTCAAGAACCTTTGTATCCTGAGGGCCACCCTAAGAGAATTGAGCAAGATTCTCAGAGAAAAAGAAGAAAAAGAAAAATGATAGGACTTTGCATGCTTCTAGTGAACATGTTGTTGACACACCTAAGAATCCCAATGATATTTCTATTTCTGATGTTGAAACACAATCTGGTAATGAACATGAACCTAGTGATAATATTAATGATGATGTTCATGTTGATGCTCAACCTAGCAATAACAATGATGTAGAGATTGAACCTGCTGTTGATCTTGATAACCCACAATCAAAGAATCAATGTTATGATAAGAGAGACTTCGTTGCTAGGAAGCACGGTAAAGAAAGAGAACCATGGGTTCAGAAACCCATGCCTTTTCCTCCTAAACCATCCAAGAAAAAGGATGATGAGGATTTTGAGTGCTTTGCTGAAATGATTAGACCTATCTTTTTATGTATGTGTTTGGTGATATGCTTAAAATGAATCCTTATGCTAAGTATATGAAAGAAATTGTTACAAATAAAAGAAAGATACCGGAAGCTGAAATTTCCACCATGATTGCTAATTATACTTTTAAAGGTGGAATACCTAAGAAACTAGGAGATCTAGGAGTACCAACAATACCATGCTCCATTAAAAGAAACTATGTTAAAACTGCTTTATGTGATCTTGGAGCCGGTGTTAGTGTTATGCCTCTCTCTTTATATCATAGACTTGATTTGAATAAGTTGACACCTACTGAAATATCTTTGCAAATGGCCGATAAATCAACTGCTATACATGTCGGTATTTGTGAGGATGTGCCTCTTGTGGTTGCAAACGTCACTATTTTAACGGACTTTGTTATTCTTGATATTTCCGAGGACGATAGTATGTCAATTATCCTTGGTAGACCCTATGTTAATACTGCAGGGGCTATTACTGATTGCAACAAAGGCAATATCACTTTTCATGTTAATGGTAATGGGCATACGGTACACTTTCCGAGGAAACAATCTCAAGTCCACAGTATCAATTCTATTGGAAATATTACAACAATTATTTTTGGAGGTTTTGAATTTCCTCTTCCTACTGTCAAGAAGAAATATGATATTCTTATTGTTGGGGATGTGCATATCCCTGTTGAGGTAACCTAGTGTTATTCGAAAATTCTCCGGTTTCATGCAATTTGAAAAGAGTTTGTTAACAAGACTTGATCAACCTTGTTAGTGGATTCCTTTTGATGAGCATGAGATGGATGAAGTTAGAAAAGACAACTCTCTGTACCCTCCTTTTACTTTCTGTTATTTAGATTAAATAAAGCAAAAATAGTATTTTCTGTCTGTTTTCTAAATTATCCTTGCAATAAAAAATACCCCAAAAATAAAAGTTCTCCAAATGTCCGAAAATGAAATATGATTTTTTGTAGAATATTTAAGAATATCTGGCACTGAGAACATACCAGGGGGAGCCACCACCTAGCCACGAGGGCACAGGGTGCGCCCACCCCCGTGGGCCCGCCCCCTGCCTCATGGGCCCCATGTGGCCCCCCTCCACTTATTCCAGCACCCACACACTTCTTCTTCCTCCAGAAAAAAAATCCTCCCATAGCTCAAACCCGTGTTCTAGCTCATCTTGCCGCCATTTTCGATCTCCTTGCTCAAAGCTCCATTCACAAAACTGCTTTGGGGGATTGTTCTTCGGTATGTGACTCCTCCAATGGTCCAATTAGTTTTTGTTCTAGTGCTTTATTTATTGCAAATTTTTGCTGCTTAGGTGGCCCTGTTCTTGAGCTTGCATGTCAAATTTATATGGTCCCAAGTAGTTCTAATGCATGATATAGTCTCTAGGAACTTGTGGGAGTAGTTGCTATCAATCTTGTTGATTTTGTTTCACTTTTATTTTGAGTCACTAAAAAATTCAAAAAAAATCAGAGGGAGAAAATGTTGAAGAGATTGTTGAGAGGCTCTTCGAGCCGAAGCTCGAAGGATAAGCAAAGTGAGGAGAATAAGAAGCCCAAATATAATCTTCCTCGCACTGCGGAGGTTCGGCCGTGCGAATTGCCTTGTGATGCATTCTTGAAGGCCGCCGGAATCTATGATGATTTTTATTACTTGGCTGAGAATGCAAGCCTCACCGACTTCCTCCACGACCAGCTCGAACAGTATCTCCTACGCACTAATATTTTTGTGCAAAATTTTCATTTCCATGCTAGGTGATCACCACCTTCGGTAGATTTTTATTTATATGATGTGTTTAAGGAGATGTCACTCTATGATTTTTGTGTGGCTTGCAGGTTGCCTTTTGAGGACAGCGTTGAGGAACCACATCCTAGTGATGTGGCAGAATTTATTGATGAAATTGTTGTAGGGGAAAAGAGAAAAGTGTCAGATGCAAGAACTACTAGTATACATTTTCCTGTTCTACGTTACTATGTAATATTTGCTAGTAGATGTTTAATTGGTCACGGGAACAGTGGGTGCCTCAGTGCTCCTGACCTCACCATTTTGCGCCATGCTTTACTCCATGACAGAACTTTCAGTTCAGGCACTATGGTTGCTAAACGATTGAGTCTAAACCGTACAAAAGGCCCCATTTTGGAGGTATCTTTGCTTCGCGTCTTGCTAAATATTTTGAGATACCTATTAGACACTATGAGAAAGAGGTAAAGGTGCTGCCCCCTATTTTCTTAGACTATAAAAGTATGGTAGCACATGATTATATTTGCGATGATAAGGAGAAGAGACTCATTTATAACCTGGTATTCAGTGAAAATACTTGTCAAATTATTACCCTGCCTGCACCTTCTTTGTTTAACATTCATTCAGGCACATACATAATCCTGCCCAATGACATTTATGCATATTGGGAGCGAACACGATCCCAGAGCCTGAGCCAGAGCCATCTCTTGATCCACATCAGGAGTCTATTTATCAGTGGGATCCGCAAGAGCTCGCTAACCAGTGGCACCCCGAGGATCCTCCTTAGTATACTGGAGAGGATCACTTTGATCAATGGGCATAGACCAACTTAGGCCAAAAGCCTAAGCTTGGGGGAGTATGTATTTCTCACCGACATTACATTCATGTTCACACACTCATGCCAGTTGTCAGTGCTCATACTTTTTTCATTGTACTATCCATGCTAGTTTATTTTCTGTTTTAAGCCTTCTTCTTGCGTGTTTGAAAAACCTTAAGAAAAACCCAAAAAAAATAGTTGTAGCTTTCAGCTAGTTTACTTTCCCTGCCTGTAGTAGTAATAAATTAAAGAAAACCCAAAAATATTTCTCGTTCTTCTTTCGCTTGTTGGGAGCTCTCCCGTATAAATAGTTTTATTTCTTTTCTTTTCTTTGGGGGTCGAGAGGAGAAGACCATGATGAAAATGTTGAGTGGCTCTTATATGCATTATTGTTGATTTAACCAAGAGCCCATATTACCTTGTCTTCTCCCGTGTATTAAATGCTTGCAGATTCCAGCTTAGTCCAATGCACGTGCACTATTATTATTATCCACACCGTTCGGTCGTGCAAGTGAAAGGCAATAATGACGATATATGATGGACTGATTGAGATGAGAGAAGCTGGTATGAACTCGATCTATCTTGTTTTTGTAAATAAGATTAGTTCATCGTTCTTGATTTAGCCTATTATGAATGAAACATGTTTGCAATGACAACTACAGATTATAGTTGCTCATGCCATGCTTAATTTGCTAGGAGTTTATAATGGTTTACATTGCGTGCCAACATGCTATTAAAATGGTTGTGATGTGGTATGATAGGGTGGTATCCTCCTTTGAACGATTCGAGTGGCTTGACTTGGCACATGTTCACGCATGTAGTTGAAACAAAATCAACATAGCCTCCACGATATTTATGTTCGTGGTGATTTATATCCTACTCATGCTTGCACTCATTGTTCATTAATCTTAATGCATGTTCTTGACTGTTGTCGCTCTCTAGTTGGTCGCTTCCCAGTTTTTTTCTAGCCTTCACTTGTACTAAGCGGGAATACTAGTTGTGCATTCACTTCCATAAACCCCAAAGTTATTCCATATGAGTCCACCATACCTTCCTATATGCGGTATCTACCTGCCATTCCAAGTAAATTTGTATGTGCCAAACTCTAAACCTTCAAATGAAATTCTGTTTTGTATGCTCGAATAGCTCATGTACCAACTAGGGCTGTCTATATCTTCCATGCTAGGTGGGTTATTCTCACGAGGAGTGGACTCCGCTCCTCACTCACGAGAAAATGGCCGGTAACCGGGATGCCCAGTCCCATGCTCAGACCAAATCAAAATAATTGCAAACAAAACTCCCCCAGGACTGTTGTTAGTTGGAGGCACCCCTTGTTTCGGGCAAGCCATGGATTGATGCTTGTTGGTGGTGGGGAGTATAAACTTTACCATTTTTTTGGGAACCGCCTATAATGTGTGTAGCATGGAAGATATCGAGATCTCTTGGTTGTAATGTTGACAATGAAAGTATGCCGCTCAAAATATTATTTATCTCTATTTCAAAAATCAAGCTCTGGCACCTCTACAAATCCCTGCTTCCCTCTGCGAAGGGCCTATCTATTTACTTTTATGTTGAGTCATCATCCTCTTATTAAAAAGCACCAGTTGGAGAGCACCGCTGTCATTTGCATGCATTATTATTAATTTACATTGAGTATGACTATGACTGGATCTCTTTTACCATGAATTACAATGTCCAGTCAGTCCTTGATCTTCAGAGGTGCTCTGCATTTATGTTTTGCAGTCTCAGAAAGGGCTAGCAAGATACCATCTTGTTATATCATATTATGATTGTTTCGAGAAAGTGTTGTCATCCGAGATTTATTATTATTGCTCGCAAGTTGATTATGCCATTGATATAAATAAACATGAGACCTAAATGTTATTGTGAATATGGTTAGTTCATGATGTTTGCTGAAAACTTGAATGCTGGCTTTACATATTTGCAACAACAAGAGCAAACAGAGTTTGTAAA
This sequence comes from Aegilops longissima, assembly GCA_021605205.1. Taxonomy (NCBI): domain Eukaryota; kingdom Viridiplantae; phylum Streptophyta; class Magnoliopsida; order Poales; family Poaceae; genus Aegilops; species Aegilops longissima. The sequence continues at coordinate 131,936,370 of CM038679.1, read as the reverse complement.
AGTTTTTCTTTATTGCTTTCAGTTTATCAACTGAATTTCTTGAGGACAAGCAAAGGTTTAAGCTTGGGGGAGTTGATACATCTCCAACGTATCTACTTTTCCAAACACTTTTGCCCTTGTTTTGGACTCTAACTTGCATGATTTGAATGGAACTAACCCGGACTGATGCTGTTTTCAGCAGAATTGCCATGGTGTTATTTTTGTGTAGAAATAAAAGTTCTCGGAATGACCTGAAACTTCATGGAGAATATTTTTGGAATAAATAAAAAATACTGGCAAAAGAATCAACACCAGGGGGCCCACACCCTGTCCACGAGGGTGGAGGGCACGCCCACCCCCCTGGGCGCGCCCCCCTACCTCGTGGGCCCCCTGAGGCTCCACCGACCTCAACTCCAACTCTATATATTCACGTTCGGGGAGAAAAAACCAGAGAGAAGGATTCATCACGTTTTACGATACAGAGCCACCCCCAAGCCCTAATCTCTCTCGGGAGGGCTGATCTGGAGTCCGTTTGGGGCTCCGGAGAGGGGAATCCGTCGCTGTCGTCATCATCAACCTTCCTCCATCACCAATTTCATGATGCTCAGCGCCGTGCGTGAGTAATTCCATCGTAGGCTTGCTGGTCAGTGATGGGTTGGATGAGATTTATCATGTAATCGAGTTAGTTTTGTTAGGGTTTGATCCCTAGTATCCATTATGTTCTGAGATTGATGTTATTATGACTTTTCTATGCTTAATGCTTGTCACTAGGGCCCGAGTGCCATGATTTCAGATCTGAACCTATTATGTTTTCATGAATATATGTGAGTTCTTGATCCTATCTTGCAAGTCAATAGTCACCTACTATATGTTATGATCCAGTAACCCCGAAGTGACAATAATCGGGACCACTCCCGGTGATGACCGTAGTTTGAGGAGTTCATGTATTCACCAAGTGTTAATGCTTTGGTCTGGTACTCTATTAAAAGGTGGCCTTAATATCCCTTAGTTTCCAATAGGACCCCTCTGCCACGGGAGGGTAGGACAAAAGATGTCATGCAAGTTCTTTTCCATAGGCATGTATGACTATATTCGGAATACATGCCTACATTACATTGATGAACTGGAGCTAGTTCTGTGTCATCATATGTTATAACTGTTGCATGAGGAATCGCATCCAACATAATTATCCATCACTGATCCAATGCCTATGAGCTTTTCACATATTGATCTTTGCATAGTTACTTTTCCGTTGCCACTGTTACAATTACTACAAAACGGCTCATTGTTATTTTGCCACTGCTATCGTTATTTCCAAACTACTTTGCTACTAAATACTTTGCTGCAGATATTAAGTTTTCCAGGTGTGGTTGAATTGACAACTCAACTGCTAATACTTGAGAATATTCTTTGGCTCCACTTGTGTCGAATCAATAAATTTGGGTTGAATACTCTACCCTCAAAAACTGTTGTGATCGCCTATACTTGTGGTTATCACGCCTCAACCAACCTGTTCCATCTATCGGCGTTCTGGGAACGGGGGTCCCCAGGCTTGCCTGCCTGTGGCCCACGGCGTGGCTCTGCAAGCGGGCCCGTACGACCCATCTTCACCAACAAGCATTCAAGACCCTCGTGAGGGGCCAAGCCTCGCGAGGCGGACGACACAAGACCTCCTCAGGAGCGGCCTCACGAGGTTGGCTCGCGAGGGGCGGAGAGATCAAGGCAAGGCAAACCTCGCGAGGTTCTAGTGACGTGAGCCATGACGACCGAGACCAGGCGAGCGCCAGGCGGGCGCCAGCGCGCAGTGTCCTTGTTTCCTCTTTGGTGCTAAGGAGGCAAGCATAGGCGCAGAGTACCGAGGCGTCAAGCAAAGGTTTCCGTATTAGTGCAATGAGACCAAGACCAGCAGGACGGCAAGACGGAGGTCACCATGGCGCCCAAGGCGGCGGCACCACCAGAGCCTTTGGCAGGCGAAGACTACTTTTATGAGGATAAGCTGTACTAGCTGTCCCCTTTCAAATTGGCCGTTGTTGGCTCCCTTCCCGCTCAATATTTGGGAAGAGGACCAGGGCCTCTATAAATAGGACTAGACACCACAGTAGGAGGCAACGAAGCCTCAGACGTCTGATCTTGAGCCATTCCTCACCCACACACAGAGCACAAGAACACCTCAACCTCAAGAGGCTGTTCTTCCCCTTGTAACTGTTCATCCTCAGCCCGAGAGGCAATCCACCACCACACACTGGAGTAGGGTATAACACCACAATGGTGGCCCAAACCAGTATAAATCTTGTGTTCTTTGTGTTGCGAGTTCGTCGAGTTAGCCCTTGAGATCTTAGCAAAGATAGGACATGGATCGATGGGGGGGGGGGGAATCTTCGTGCGCACCCCAGAGTTCGAACCTTAAGGGTTTTGCCGGAACCCGTGATCCGACATTTGGCGCGCCAGGTAGGGGTGCGCCGAAGCTTCCTTTTCGTCGCCCCACGTCCCGTCGCTTCATCGTTTCCATGGCGGACGCACGCCGCGCTCGTGCCGAGCGCCGGGCTGCCCTCGCCACCCGCGTTGCTCAGACGACTCCCGTCGGTGGGCCACCCGGTCGTTCTCCGTCGCCTGCCGCCACTGGCCTGACGGGGAACGAGCAGCAAGCATCCTCGCTGCACCCCTCGGTGCAGCAGGACGGCCGCACCACCACTCCATCGCTGACTCCCGCTGGTTCGTCGTCTCACGCTCGTCGCACTCCCGTGGACGCGCAGGCGCTCTGTGCATGGCGCGTGAGCTCCTGCGCTACCACCTCGTCGATGACCTCTACGAGGACTGGCTCCACTGCATCGTTGAGCTTGTCAGCGCCGCAGGGGGCTCTCCTGTGTCGTCCCTCTTGCTGCCTCACCCTCCACTAGCTGCGGGCGGCGTGGCCCATGGAGCGCCTCCACCACCTCTGCCCCAAGACGGAGTCTTGGCGCCAAGGCGCGTGGTCCCACAGCGTGACCTGCCGCGTCCGGCGCCCGCGCAAGAAGAGAGAAGCCGCCAAGAAGTCCCTCGACCGCAAGAAAACGCTCCACCATTGCCCGCACCGCCACGTCAGGATCGCTTGCTACGGCAGGGCCCCGCGCCGCTTGCCGTGGCGGCACGCGGGCGCCAAGACCAAGCTCCACCTCCAAGACAGGCATCGGTGACCACAGCCGGCTGCCGAGCCATCACCCCCGAGTTGCGTAGCGTCACCTGGCCGGGAAAGTTCAAGCCGGATCTGCCTCCTCGCTACGAAGGCACCCCCGACCCCGCGGAGTTCCTGCGGCTCTATGAGCTGAGCATCGAGGTGGCCAATGGCCACGATAAATTCATGGCAAACTGGTTCCCCATGGCTCTCAAAGATGGTGCCCGCTCCTGGCTCCTCAACCTGCCTCCAGGCTCGATCTCCTCCTGGGACGAGATGCGCAACCGCTTCGTTGCCAACTTCCAGGGCATTCACGACCGCCCTCCGGCCGCGGGTGACCTACGCCGCATCAAGCAACAACCAGGAGAGACCCTCCAGAAGTACATCCAGCGCTTCAACAACGTTCGCCTCAAGATCCCCAAGGTGACGAACGAGGCCATCATCTTCGCGTTCTCTGATGGCGTCCGTGACGTCAAGATGAAGAAGGAGCTCACCATCCATGAGGAGCTCTGCATGCCCCTGGAGCTATTCAACCTGGTGACCAATTGCGCAAGAGCTGAGGAGGGGCGCCTCTCCCTCCTCGAGCTCCCAGCTGCGGACCCGGAGGAGAAGAAGGCCAAGGCCAAGGACGTGAAGCGCAAGGGAGCAGCCGTGCTCGCGGCGGAGCCGGACACCAAGCGCGGCAAAGACCAGCCTGAGTCATCCAAGAGCAGCCGACCGTTTTGCGCCTTCCATAACCTGCATAGCCACAACACCATCGACTGTCAAGAGCTCAGAGCCATTCGAGAAGGACGCTTCGGTCAACGCCCCGAGCGCAACGACCGGGGTTACGGCCGAGGAGGAGGACGTGGTGGCGGACGCTGGGATGACCGTGGCCCGTGCCAGGAGTGGCGCGACCGGCCTCGTGAGGACCGTTGGCAAGATCAGCCTCGCGAGGGTGCCTGGAGGGACCGGCCTCGTGAGGATCGTCCTCAGGGCAACGCCGGTCTTCCTCCACTACCGCCACCACCAAAAGTAATGACGATCACCATCAAGACGAGGGGCTGGGGGCTTCCAGGAGCCGTGTGCTATCACCTGCATCTTGGGCGGAGCTCAGGCCCCAGCCTCACAGCGTATCTTCAAACAATTTGCTCGTGAAGTGAATGCAGTCCTCCCCAAGCTCGAAGCCACGCACCCGCTCACATGGTCCAAGTGCGCCATCATGTTCAGCTCGGCAGATCAGCTCAAGTGCGCGGCTACCGCTGGCGCCCTCCCGATGCTTTGTTCCCCAGTCATCAGCAACGTGCAAGTCACCAAGACCCTCATCGACGGCGGCGCAGGGCTGAACGTCCTGTCCGTCGATACGTTCGACAACCTTCAAGTGCCGTATGACCAGCTTCAGCCCACCAAGCCTTTCTCAGGAGTGACCGACGGCTCCACTACCCCGATATGGCGGGTCTGCCTCCCTGTCACCTTCGGAGAACGCAACAACTACCGCACCGAGCTCATCGACTTCGACATCGCGCACACCCGTCTGCCGTACAATGCCATCCTCGGGTATCCAGCCCTTGCCAAGTTCATGGCAGTGACCCATCACGGCTACAATGTCCTCAAGATGACAGGAAGCGGCGGAATCATCACAGTCCCGTGCGAAGAAAGAGACGCGGTGTGCTCCCTCGAGCGTGCCTTCCAAGCTGCAGCAATATCGACGACCCCAACAGCAAGGGCGAGTGCCCTCCTGAGGCCACCCCCAAGAAGAAGAAGCAGCTACGCTGTGCAGGACCTCAGGAGGGTGGCGTCGCGAGCAGAACCTCGTCGGGATCAGCGCCCACGCCTGGGGCGCCTCCCTCCATCGCATAGGAAGGCACGCCCGGCAGCCTTCTCGGGCAGGGCTCGGGGGCTCTCTTCTGGAGGGCCTCAGACCTTGCCAACATCACGAGGGAGGCGCTCGGGCACCACTTGGAGGCATGCTTCACGGCATGTTTATTTCAGGAGAACACAGGGCAAGGAGCGCCCAGCACTCAGAAGTTCGTCACCGGGACCACTCAGGAACTGCAAGACGCAAGGGCCATGTGCGGCGACCGCCGCTCACCAGGAGCAGCTCCCCATCCAGGCGAGGGTATCGGGCTGCGCGTCTGCATCGACGTCCCAGGGCTCAGCAGGGCCGCATCTCAGGAGCTCTTCTGGCCTTCGACCGTGGGATGCTGCGAAGGTCCACCGCACAGCTACGTTCGCATGCCCTTCGGCCTGCCGAGCGTGGCGTCCGCCTATCAGCGCAACTTGCGGCACGTCCTGGCAACTCAGGAGGCCAGGCACCACGCCGTCCAGACGGAGATGGAGACGGTCCTCAAGGAACCGCCTGGACCCCCAGAGCCTCCCGAGGCTCAGGGCCCCAGTGGCTCGTGAGGATCGACCCCTTCGCCGCGTACCTTCAACTGCCCCAACATCACTTCATCAACAGAACCAGGTGACATTTTCCAAGTTTATTTAGCTAGGAGCGCCCCTCGGGCTGCATCATTCCCAGGCCACATGGGTCCGTCCCTGTGGCATGCATCCCTTTTTCATGCCTTTAGCTTACCTTGCTGGGGCCGCCCCTTGGGCTGCATCATACCCAAGCCGCTCGGGCCTGACCTAGTGGCATGTATCCTTCCTGCATTTACCTGAGCTAGCTTGCTTTCCATGCTTAATCTATCTATGACTATCACCTGTTTGACTCTCACCTCCCACGGGGGCTACTCACGCTGGCACGGCGCCTGTGCACGGGTCCGTCCCTGCAACGTCGACAAATCTGAGCGGTCGAGCTCTGGCTCGCGGCACACCCCGCGCATGTCACCTCACCATGCCCTCAGTGCCTTCGTCTCCTCGTGAAGCAACCAGTGGCGGACCGGCAACCATAATGGCAAACTGTGTTTCTCCTTGTGCTGGCTTGCAGGAATCTCATGAGAATGACAGCAGGCGGCACCATGAGCTCCCTCTTCTCCCTTGCAATCCGCTTGCACGTTAAAAGGGGGGCTCCTGAGCATCGCGACTCAGGAGCTCCTACTGGCTCTCTAGCCCTCACCCCCTGGCCTTGACCACGGCAAGCGACCTGGCATACCAGCGGCGGCTGAGCTCGCTCGAGGGCCGGGACCTGAGGACGCAGAGCATGAAGGAGAGCGTGGAGAAGAGGGGGAGGCTCACATGGACCTGACCTAGCTACGCATGAACATGGTGCATCGCGACGAATCGACCTCGGACCGCCAAGATAAGTCTCGCGCTCAGATCGGCTAATTGTTGGAGCCTAGGGGTCACGCTCGCCGCAGCCCTGTTGCGGTAACGTCGCCTCCCTTTCTTACCTTACCACGGCTGCTTGAGCACTAAAGGGGACCTCCTGAGCATCGCTCCTCAGGAGCTCTTACTGGACCTCGGGCCGCTCACCTCCTGGCCTTGACCATGGCACGCGACCTGGCATACCAGCGATGGTTGAAGCCTGCCTGGGGACCGGTACCTGTCAGCGTAGAGCACCAAGTCGTCGCGAGGTCGGAAAGGGGAGACCGAGCTGAAGCAGGACTTGCACTCGCAAATTTTCATAACAAGGATGATATCAACAAAAGACATTACAGACCCTTTACATGCCCCCACGGGGTACTCCTTGATTCCTCGTAGGGAACAAAAGACAAGAACTTCGGGAATCCTAACTACACGCTCCCACGGCCGACGCCATCATCAACAGTGGGCCATGGGAGGCCGGCGCCAACCCCATCCAAATTAGCGACGGCGGCGGCCGAATGCTGCAGCTTTGCTCCGGGCGCGTCGAGAGCTGGTTCGTACCAAGCCGGTGACGAGGAGGGCTTGACCTTGCGCGACGCCATTGGTCGCTGATGCGGTGGAGGATGGAAGCAGATCTGGGGATTTCGGAGGCAGGGCACAAGAAAGGGGATCTGAGCAAGGCAAAATGAAGCAATGAAGGCAAGCGCTGTCTGCGCCAGCCTTTTGACGGTCGGGCAGTTGCCGAGGCAGCGTGGGGAAGTGGAGATGCCCACGTCCAATCAACCACAACGCGTCGACCAAGGCCGCAGGCTATTGGGGCCCGCCGCGCTCCACACTTGACCTTTGGCTTCGCCTCGAAGCCAAGCCCGAGCGCGCCTTGGGCAAGGGGGCTACTGTCGGCCTTCTGGGAAAAGGGGTCCCCAGACTTGCCTGCCTGCGGCCCACGGCGTGGCTCTGCAAGCGGGCCCGTACGGCCCATCTTCACCAACAAGCATTCAAGACCCTCGCGAGGGGCCAAGTCTCGCGAGGGGCCAAGCCTCGCGAGGCGGACGACACAAGACCTCCTCAGGAGCGGCCTCACCAGGTCATCTTGCGATGGGCGGAGAGATCAAGGCAAGGCAAACAATGCGAGGTTCTAGTGACGTGAGCCATGACGACCGAGACCAGGCGGGCGCTAGTGCGTGTAGTGTCCTTGTTTCCTCTTTGGTGCTAAGGAGGCAAGCGCAGGCGCGGAGTACCGAGGCGTCAATCAAAGGTTTCCATATCAGTGCAACGAGACCAGGACCAGCAGGACGGCAAGACAGAGGTCACCATGGAGCCCATGGCGACGTCACCACCAGAGCCTTTGGCAGGCGAAGACTACTTTTGTCAGGATAAGCTGTACTAGTTGTCCCCTTTCAAATTTGTCGTTGTTGGCTCCCTTCCCGCTGAATATTTGGGAAGAGGAACAAGGACTCTATAAATAGGACTAGCCACCACAGTAGGAGGCAACGAAGCCTCAGGCATCTGATGTTGAGCCAATCCTCACCCACACACAGAGCAAAAGAACACCTCAACCTCAGGAGGTTGTTCTTCCCCTTGTAACTGTTCATCCTCAGCCCGAGAGGCAATCCACCACCACACACTAGAGTAGGGTATTACACCACACCGGTGGCCCGAACCAGTATAAATCTTGTGTTCTTTGTGTTGCGAGTTCGTCGAGTTAGCCCTTGAGATCTTAGCAAAGCTAGGACGTGGATCGGTAGGGGAAATCTTCGTGCGCACCCCAGAGTTCGAACCTTAAGGGTTTTGCCGGAACCCGTGATCCGACACCATCATCTTCATCCACATCGTTCAGAGACCCTTCTAGACATCTGAGCACGTCCAGAGACTCTGAGTCCTATAGGAAAGCCAATACTATTAAAAGGGTTCAGGTACTGATGATGACTTTCTTGCTCAACTGCTTAGTGATATTGCACCAAAACCCTCAACCACATACACCACATCACATCTGTCCAAACCCTAAAGTATCATCTCGGTCCCACCAAAATTCCCAATCCCGGACTCACCAAGTTGATCACATACACTGCTAGAGCCAAACTCTAACATTTTGATTCTACCGATATGGATCTCGGTCCCACCGAGATTGCGTGACCAAGTTTCTATGATGAACTTTCTTTATTTCGGAATTACCAAGATGAAATGATCGGAATTACAGGAATGAGATCTTGCGCTAGCCATTGCACTTCGGTCGCGCCGAGATTCTACTTTGGTCTCACCGAGACCTCCAATGTTCGACAAGTTGAACCAAGGAGTTTGTAAGGACAAGGAGATTGCCTAATTCATGAAGATCTGCCAGACTGAGGCTAGTCCTTCGTGGGCATAAGCCATGATGGAATAGACAAGGTTGCTTCTTTGTGGACTCTTCGTGGGTGGAGCCCTCCATTGACTGCTACTTGTGAGCTGTGTTGGGATTTCCTCGAAGAGGAGAGGATGATGAGTATAGTAGAGATAAGTATTTCCTCAGTTAAGAACAAAGCTTATCAATCCAATTGGAGAACCACAAAATACCTCGTGAACAGCACCTACACACAAATAACAAATACTTGCACCTAACGCAAACAAGGGGTTGTCAATCCCTTGGCGGTTAATTGCAAGGATCAAATCTCATAGTGTTAGATAGATAAACAAAAACACAAAAAAAAGAAAAAAAAGAAAAAGAAAGTGCAGCAAAGTATTTTGGTATTTTAATATATCATAAAAATAGACCCTGGGGGCATAGTTTCACTAGAGGCTTCTCTCTTGAACATAGCATATGGTGGGTAAACAAATTACTGTTGGGCAATTGATAGAAAAGCGCATAGTTATGACGATATCCAAGGCAATGATCATGTATATAGGCATCACGTCTGAGACAAGTAGAATGACTCCTGCCTACATCTACTACTATTACTCCACACATCGACGCTATCCAGCATGCATCTAGAGTATTAAGTTCATAAAGAATGAAGTAACGCCTTAAGCAAGATGACATGATGTAGACAAAGTAAACCCAATTAATATGAACAAACCCCATATTTTTATCCTTAATGGCAATGATACAAGTATGTGTCATGTCCCTTTCTATCACTGGAATTGAGCAACGCAAGATTGAACCCATCACAAAGCACCTCTCCCATTGCAAGATAAATCAACCTAGTTGGCCAAACCAAACAGATAGATTAGAGAGAAATACAAAGCTATAACAGTCATGCATAAAAGAGTTCAAAGAAGACTCACATAATATTCATGGATAATCTGATCATAAACCCATAATTCGTCGGATCAAAAAGGCTTGCATCGAATTGATCTCCAAGAACATTGAGGAGAACATTGTATTGAAGATCGAAGAGAGAGAGAGAAGAAGCCATCTAGCTACTAGATATGGCCCCGTAGGTCTGTGGTAAACTACTCACACATCATCGGAAGGGCAGCAAGGTTGATGTAGAGGCCCTCCATGATCGATTCCCCCTCTGGCAGAGTTCTAAAAAAGGTCTCCAGATGGGGTCTCCAAAGAACAGGAACTTGTGGTAGCAGAAAAATTATTGTGGGTGGTTCTCTGATATATTGGGAATTTATAGAGCTGGAATTAGGTCAAGAGGTGCCATGAGGGGCCCACAAGCCTAGGGGTGTGTCGGCAGGCTTGTCGCTACCTCGTGGCACTTCAGGTCTTCTCCCGAAGCTTCTAGGGTCCCTTCTGGTCCAGAAAAAATCATCAAAAGTTTCATAGCATTTGGACTCCATTTGGTACTGGTCTTCTGAAAGCCAAAAACAAGCAAAAAAAATAGCAACTGGCACTGGGCACTTGGTTAATAGGTTAGTCCCAAAAAATGATATATGATTGCATAATAAACATCAAAAATTGTTACTATAATAGCATGGAACTGCTACCTCTTAAGCACTGTGTTGGTTTTCCCTTGAAGAGGAAAGGGTGATGCAGCAAAGTAGCGTAAGTATTTCCCTCAGTTTTTGAGAACCAAGGTATCAATCCAGTAGGAGACTACACACAAGTCGCCTCGTACCTACACAAACAAATAAGAACCTTGCAACCAACGCGATAAAGGGGTTGTCAATCCCTTCATGGCCACTTGCAAAAGTCAGATCTGATAGAGATAATAAGATAAATATTTTTGGTATTTTTTATGATATAGATTGAAAGTAAAGATTGCAAAGTAAAATAGATTGGAAAATTATATGATGGAAAATAGACGCGGGGGCCATAGGTTTCACTAGTGGCTTCTCTCAAGATAGCATAAGTATTACGGTGGGTGAACAAATTACTGTCGAGCAATTGATACAAAAGTGCATAATTATGAGAATATCTAGGCATGATCATGTATATAGGCATCACGTCCGCGACAAGTAGACCGAAATGATTCTGCATCTACTACTATTACTCCACACATCGACCGCTATCCAGCATGCATATAGAGTATTAAGTTCATAAGAACAGAGTAACGCATTAGGAAAGATGACATGATGTAGAGGGATAAACTCAAGCAATATGATATAAACCCCACCGTTTTATCCTCGATGGCAACAATACAATGCGTGCCTTGCTGCCCCTGTTGTCACTGGGAAAGGACACCACAAGATTGAACCCAAAGCTAAGCACTTATCCCATTGCAAGAAAGATCAATCTAGTAGGACAAACCAAACTGATAATTCGAAGAGACTTGCAAAGATAACAAATCATACATAAAAGAATTCAGAGGAGATTCAAATATTGCTCATAGATAATCTTGATCATAAACCCACAATTCATCGGATCTCGACAAACACACCGCAAAAAGAATTACATCGAATAGATCTCCAAGAAGATCAAGGAGAACATTGTATTGAGATCCAAAGGGAGAGAAGAAGACATCTAGCTAATAACTATGGACCCGAAGGTCTGAGGTAAACTACTCACACATCATCGGAGAGGCTATGGTGTTGATGTAGAAGCCCTCCGTGATCGATTCCCCCTCCGGCGGAGCGCCGGAAAAGGCCCCAAGATGGGATCTCACTGGTACAGAAGGTTGCGGCAGTGGAAATAGGGTTTCGTGGTGCTCCTGGATGTTTTTGGATATATGGATATATATAGGAGGAAGAAGTAGGTCGGTGGAGCTGCGAGGGGCCCACGAGGGTGGGGGCACGCCCAGGGGCAGGCGCCTCCCTGCCTCGTGGCCTCCTCGCTTCTTTCTTGACGTCCACTCCAAGTCCCTTGGATCACGTTTGTTCCAAAAATAACTCTCCCGAAGGTTTCATTCCGTTTGATATTCCTTTTCTGTGAAACACTGAAATAGGCAAAAAAACAGCAATTTGCAATGGGCCTTCGATTAATAGGTTAGTCCCAAAAATAATGTAAAAGTGCTTAGTAAATCACATTAAACATCCAAAACAGATAATATAATAGCATGGAATAATCAAAAAATATAGATACATTGGAGATGTATCAGGAACAAACAAAAAATATACATACGTTGGAGACGTATCAGCATCCCCAAACTTAATTCCTGCTCGTCCTCTAGTAGGTAAATGACAAAAATAGAATTTTTGGTGTGGAATGCTACCTATCATATTCATCATGTAATCTCTTTTGTGGCATGAATATTAAGATCCGAATGATTCAAGGCGATAGTTTATAATTTGATATAAAAACATCAATAATCACGCATACCAACAAAGAATCATGCCTTTCAAAATATCAATGCTAAAGAACATTGTCCCTACAAAATCATATAGTCTTGTCATGCTCCATCTTCTTAACACAAAGTATTTATCATGCACGACCCCAATGACAAGACGAGCAATAAGTTCATACTTTTTAACGTGCTTCAGCTTTTTCAATCCCCATGAAATACATGAGTGCAAGGCATGGATATAGCACTATGGGTGGAATTGAGTACGGTGATAGAGATAATATGGAGAAGACAAAAAAGGAGAAAGTCTCACATACGAGGCTAATCAACGGGCTGTGGAGATGCCTATCAATTGATGCCAATGCAAAGTGTAGGGACTGTCGTGCAACTGATGCACTAAGAGCTCTAAGTGTATGAAAGCTCAAAAATAAAACTAAGTGGGTGTGCATCCAACTTGCTTGCTCATGAAGCTGGGGCATTTGAGGAAGCCCATCATTGGAATATACAAGCCAAGTTCTATGATAAAAAAAATTCCACTAGCTATATGAAAATGAAAGCATATGAGACTCCCTATATGAAAAACATGGTGCTACTTTGAAGCACAAGTGTGGAAAGGATAGTAACATTGCCCCTTCTCTCTTTTTCTCTCTTTTTTTCTTTTTTTTTCTTTTGTTCTATTTTTTGTTAGGATCTTTTTGGACTCTTTTTTTATTTCATCCGGTTCCTCATCCCGATTGTGGGGGAATCATAGTCTCCATCATCCTTTCCTCACTTGGGACAATGCTCTAATAATGAATAATGATGATCGTCACACTTCTATATACTTAGAACTCAAAATTACAACTCGATACTAGAACAAAATATTGTTGGGGAACGTAGCAGAAAATTAAAAAATTTCCTACGGTTTCACCAAGATCCATCTATGAGTTCATCTAGCAACGAGTCATGGGAGAGTGATTGCATCTACATACCACTTGTAGATCGCGTGCGGAAGCGTGCTCAATGGAACGGGATGATGGAGTCGTACTCGCGTGATTCAGATCACCGATGACCTAGTGGTGAACGGACAGCACCTCCGCGTTCAACACACGTGACGGAGCGGATGACGTCTCCTCCTTCTTGATCCAGCAAGGGGAAGGAAAGGTTGATGATGATCCAAAGAGCACGACGGGCGTGGTGGTGGATGCAGCAGAACTCCGGCAGGCTTCGCAAGAAACTACGGAGGAGGAGGAGGTGTTGCAGGAGGAGGAGGCGCCGGGCTTTGTGGTGCGGCCACCCCTCCCTCCCTCCCTTTATATAGGTGCAAGAGAGAGGGAGGGTGCAGCCTTGCCCTTCCTCCAAGGAAGGGGTGCGGCAAGGGGAGGAGTCCATCCTCCCAAGGCACCTCTGAGGTGCCTTACCCTTTAGGACTCTCCTCCCAAGTCTCCTTGGCGCATGGGCCTCTTGGGGCTGGTGCCCTTGGCCCATATAGGCTAAGGCGCACCCCTACAGCCCATGTGGCCCCCGGGCAGGTGGACCCCGGTGGACCCCGGACCCTTTCGCACTCCGGTACAATATCGATAAAGTGCGAAACTTTTCCGGCGACCAAAATAAGACTTCCCATATATAAATCTTTACCTCCGAAACTCCTTGTGACGTCTGGGATCTCATCCGGGACTCCGAACAACATTTGGTTTGCTGCATACTCATATTCATACAACCCTAAGCGCCACCGAACCTTATGTGTAGACCCTACGGTTCGGGAGACATGCGACATGACCGAGACGGCTCTCGGGCAATAACCAACAGCGGGATCTAGATACCCATGTTGGCTCCCACATGCTCCTCGATGATATCATCGGATGAACCACGATGTCGAGGATTCAATCAACCCCGTATACTATTCCCTTTGTCAATCGGCATTCTACTTGCCCGAGATTCGATCGTCGGTATCCCAATACCTCGTTCAATCTCATTACCGGCAAGTCACTTTACTAGTACCGTAATGCATGATCCCGTGACCAGACACTTGGTCACTTTGAGCTCATTATGATGATGCATTACCGAGTGGGCCCAGAGATACCTCTCTGTCATACGGAGTGACAAATCCCAGCCTCGATCCATGTCAACCCAATGATACTTTCAAGATACCGTAGTGCACCTTTATAGTCACCCGATACGCCAGGACGTTTGGTACACCCAAAGCACTCTTACGGTATCCGGGAGTTACACGATCTCATGGTCAAAGGAAAAGATACTTGACATTGGAAAAGCTCTAGCAAAACGAACTACACGATCTTGTGCTATGCTTAGGATTGTCTTGTCCATCACATCATTCTCCTAATGATGTGATCCCGTTATCAACGACATCCAATGTCCATAGTCAGAAACCATGACTATCGGTTGATCAACGAGCTAGTCAACTAGAGGCTCACTAGGGACATATTGTGGTCTATGTATTCACACGTGTATTACGATTTCCGGATAATACAATTATAGCATGAATAAAAGACAATTATCATGAACAAGGAAATATAATAATAATACTTTTATTATTGCCTCTAGGGCATATTTCCAACAGTCTCCCACTTGCACTAGAGTCAATAATCTAGTTACATTGTGATGAATCGAACACCCATAGAGTTCTGGTGTTGATCATGTTTTGCTCGCGGAAGAGGTTTAGTCAACGGATCTGCGACATTCAGATCCGTATGCACTTTGCAAATTTCTATGTCCCCATCTTGAACATTTTCACGAATGGAGTTGAAGCGATGCTTGATGTGCCTGATCTTCTTGTGAAACCTGGGCTCCTTGGCAAGTGCAATAGCTCCAGTGTTGTCACAGAAGAGTTTGATCGGCTCCGACGCATTGGTTATGACTCCTAGGTCGGTGATGAACTCCTTCACCCAAATTGCTTCATGTGCTGCCTCCGAGGCTGCCATGTACTCCGCTTCACATATAGATCCCGCCACGACGCTCTGCTTGCAGCTGCACCAGCTTACTGCTGCACCATTTAACATATACACGTATCCGGTTTGTGACTTTGAGTCATCCAGATCTGTGTCGAAGCTAGCATCGACGTAACCCTTTACGACGAGCTCTTCGTCACCTCCATAAACGAGAAACATGTCCTTTGTCCTTTTCAGGTACTTCAAGATATTCCTGACCGCTGTCTAGTGTTCCTTGTCAGGATTACTTTGGTACCTGCCTACCAAACTTACGGCAAGGTTTACATCAGGTCTGGTACATAGCATGGCATACATAATAGAACCTATGGCCGAGGCATAGGGGATGACGCTCATCTCTTCTTTATCTTTTGCCGTGGTCGGGCATTGAGCCGAGCTCAATCTCACACCTTGTAGTACAGGCAAGAACCCTTTCTTGGACTGATCCATTTTGAACTTCTTCAAAATCTTATCAAGGTATGTGCTTTGTGAAAGACCTATGAGGCGTCTTGATCTATCTCTATAGATCTTGATGCCTAATATATAAGCAGCTTCTCCAAGGTCCTTCATTGAAAAACTTTTATTCAAGTAGGCCTTAGTGATGTCCAAGAGTTCTATATCATTTCCCATCAAAAGTATGTCATCTACATATAATATGAGAAATGCTACAGAGCTCCCACTCACTTTCTGTAAACGCAGGCTTCTCCATAAGTCTGCATAAACCCAAACGCGTTGATCATCTCATCAAAGCGAATGTTCCAACTCCGAGATGCTTGCACCAGCCCATAAATGGATCGCTGGAGCTTGCATACTTTGTTAGCATTCTTAGGATCGACAAAACCTTCCGGCTGCATCATATACAGCTCTTCCTTACGATAACCGTTAAGGAACGCTGTTTTGACGTCCATCTGCCATATCTCATAATCATAGTATGCGGCAATTGCTAACATGATTCGGACGGACTTAAGCTTCGCTACGGGAGAGAAAGTCTCATCATAGTCAATCCCTTGAACTTGTCGATAGCCCTTAGCGACAAGTCGAGCTTTATAGATGGTAACATTACCATCCAAGTCCGTCTTCTTCTTAAAGATCCATTTGTATTCTATCGCTCGCCGATCATCGGGCAAGTATGTCAAAGTCCATACTTTGTTTTCATACATGGATCCTGTCTCGGATTGCATGGCTTCAAGCCATTTGTTGGAATCTGGGCCCGCCATCGCTTCTTCATAGTTCAAGGTTCACCGTTGTCTAACAACATGATTTCCGTGACAGGGTTGCCGCACCACTGGTGCGGAACGTGTCCTAGTGGACCCACGGGTTCAGTAGCAACTTGATCCAAGTACCTTGATCATCATCATTAATTTCCTCTCCGATCGGTGTAGGCACCACAGAACATTTTCTGAGCTGCACTACTTTCCGGTTCAAGAGGTAGTACTTCATCGAAGTTCTACTTTCCTCCCACTTACTCCTTTCGAGAGAAACTCTTTTCCGAAAGGATCCGTTCTTGGCAACAAAGATCTTGCCTTCGGATCTAAGGTAGAAGGTATACCCAATGGTTTCCTTAGGGTATCCTATGAAGACGCATTTTTCCGACTTGGGTTCGAGCTTTTCAGGTTGAAGTTTCTTGACATAAGCATCGCATCCCCAAACTTTTAGAAACGACAGCTTAGGTTTCTTCCCAAACCATAATTCATACGGTGTCGCCTCAACGGATTTAGACGGTGCCCTATTTAAAGTGAATGTAGCTGTCTCTAGAGCGATCCCCAAAATGATAGCGTAAATCGGTAAGAGACATCATAGATCGCACCATATCCAATAGAGTGCGACGACGTTCGGACACACCATTACGCTGAGGTGTTCCAGGCGGCGTGAGTTGTGAAACGATTCCACATTTCCTTAAGTGTGTACCAAATTCGTGACTTAAATATTCTCCTCCACGATCTGATCGCAAGAAATTTATCTTTCGGTCACGTTGATTCTCTACTTCATTCTGAAATTCCTTGAACTTTTCAAAGGTCTCAGACTTGTGTTTCATCAAGTAGACATACCCATATCTACTCAAGTCATCAGTGAGAGTGAGAACATAACGATATCCTCCATGAGCCTCAACACTCATTGGACCGCATACATCGGTATGTATGATTTCCAATAAGTTGGTTGCTCGCCCATTGTTTCGAGAACGGAGTCTTGGTCATCTTGCCCATGAGGCATGGTTCGCATGTGTCAAATGATTCATAATCGAGAGACTCTAAAAGTCCATCAGATGGAGCTTCTTCATGCGCTTGACACCAATGTGACCAAGGCGGCAAGTGCCACAAGTATGTGGACTATCGTTATCAACTTTACATCTTTTGGTATTCACACTATGAACATGTGTAACATTACGCTCGAGATTCATTAAGAATAAACCATTGACCATCGGAGCATGACCATAAAACATTTCTCTCATATAAATAGAACAACCATTATTCTCGGATTTAAATGAGTAGCCATCTCGATTAAACGAGATCCCGATACAATGTTCATGCTCAAACTTGGTACTAAATAACAATTATTGAGGTTTAAAACTAATCCCGTAGGTAAATGTAGAGGTAGCATGCCGACGGCGATCACATCGACCTTGGAACCATTCCGGCGCGCACCGTCACCTCGCCCTTCGCCAGCCTCCGCTTATTCCGTAGCTCTGCTGTGAGTTACATATATGAGCAACGGCACCAGTATCAAATACCGGGAGTTACTACGAGTAATCGGTAAGGAACACATCAATTACATGTATATCAAATATACCTTTAGTGTTGCCGGCCTTCTTGTCGCTAAGTATTTGGGGCAGTTCCGCTCAAAGGACCCTTCCCTTTGCAATAAAAGCACTCGGCCTCGTGCTTGGGTCCATTCTTTGACTTCTTCCCGCAATCGGCTTACGGGCGCGGCAACATCCTTGCCGCCCTTCTTGAAGTTCTTCTTTCCTTGCCCTTCTTGAACTTAGTGGTTTTATTGACCATCAACACTTGATGCTCCTTCTTGATTTCTACCTCTCACGACTTCAGATTGAAAATACTTCAGAATAGTTTTCACCATCCCCGCATATTGTAGTTCATCACAAAGCTCTTGTAGGTTGGTGGGAGCGATCAAGGATTCTGTCAATGACCGCCTCGTCAGGAGGTTAATGTCCACTGGGACAAAGCGGTTGTGCAACCTGGACATTTTGAGTATGTGCTCATTGACAGATACTATTTTCCTCCATCTTACAACTATAGAACTTGTCGGAGACTTCATATCTCTCGACCGGGCATGAGCTTGGAAAACCATTTTCAGCTCCTCGAACATCTCATATGCTCCGTGTTGCTCAAAATGCTTTTGGAGCCCGGTTCTAAGCTGTAAAGCATGCCGACTCGAACGAGGGAGTAATCATCAAGACGAGACTGCCAAGCATTCATAATGTCTTGGTTCTTCGCGATGGGTGCATCACCTAGCGGTGCTTCTAGGACATATTGTTTCTTGGCTTCTATGAGGATGATCTCGTGTTCGGACTCAGTCCGAATAGTTGCTGCCATCGTCTTTCAGCTTGGTTTTGTCTAGGAACGCTGAAGTTCATGGTGACATGAGCGTTGGCCATTTGATCTACAAGACATATTTTGCAAAGACTTTAGACTAAGTTCATGATAATTAAGTTCATCTAATCAAATTGTTTAATGAACTCCCACTCAGATTTGACATCCCTCTAGTCATCTAAGTGTTACATGATCCGAGTCGACTAGGCCGTGGTCCGATCATCACGTGAGACGGACTAGTCATCGTCGGTGAACATCTCCATGTTGATCGTATCTTCCATACGACTCATGTTCGACCTTCGGTCTCTTGTGTTCCGAGGCCATGTCTGTACATGCTAGGCTCGCAAGTTAACCCTAAGTGTTTATGCATGTGTAAAACTGTCTTACACCCGTTGTATGTGAACGTAAGGATCTATCACACCCGATCATCACGTGGTGCTTCAAACGATTTAACTTTAGCAACGGTGCACAGTTTAGGGGAACACTTTCTTGAAATTATTATAAGGGATCATCTTATTTACTACCGTCATTCTAAGTAAACAAGATGCATAAAACAAAATAAACATCACATGCAATTATATAAAGTAGTGACATGATATGGCCAATATCATATAGCTCCTTTGATCTTCATCTTTGGGGCTCCATGATCATCTTGTCACCGGCATGACACCATGATCTCCATCATCATGATCTCCATTATCGTGTCTCCATGAAGTTGCTCGCCAACTATTACTTCTACTACTATGGCTAACACGTTCAGCAATAAAGTAAAGTAATTTACATGGCGTTGAATCAATGACTTGCAGGTCATACAATAATTAAGACAACTCCTATGGCTCCTGCCGGTTGTCATACTCATCGACATGCAAGTCATGATTCCTATTACAAGAACATGATCTCATACATCACAATATATCATTCATCATTCATCACAACTTCTGGCCATATCACATCACATGACAATTGCTGCAAAAACAAGTTAGACGTCCTCTAATTGTTGTTGCATCTTTTACGTGGCTGCAATTGGGTTCTAGCAAGAACGTTTTCTTACCTACTTAATAACCACAATGTGATTTTGTCAACTTCTATTTACCCTTCATAAGGACCCTTTTCATCTAATCCGCCCAACTAAAGTAGGAGAGACAGACACCGCTAGCCACCTTATGCAACTAGTGCATGTCACCGGTGGAACCTGTCTCACGTAAGCGTACGTGTAAGGTCGGTCCGGGCCGCTTCATCCCACAATACCGCTGAAGCAAGAAAAGACTAGTAGCGGCAAGCAAGTTGACAAGATCTACGCCCGCAACGAAATTGTGTTCTACTCGTCCAATAGAGAACTACGCATAGACCTAGCTCTGATACCACTGTTGGGGAACGTTGCAGAAAATTAAAAAATTTCCTACGGTTTCACCAAGATCCATCCATTAGTTCATCTAGCAACGAGTCATGGGAGAGTGAGTGCATCTACATACCACTTGTAGATCGCGTGCGGAAGCGTTCAATGGAACGGGGATGATGGAGTCGTACTCGCCGTGATTCAGATCACCGATGACCTAGTGCTGAACGGACAGCACCTCCGGCTTCAACACACGTACGGAGCGGATGACGACTCCTCCTTATTGATCCAGCAAGGGGGAAGGAGAGGTTGATGATGATCCAGCAGCACGACGGCGTGGTGGTGGATGCAGCAGAACTCCGGCAGGGCTTCGCTAAGCAACTACGGAGGAGGAGGAGGTGTTGCAGGAGGAGGGAGGCGCCAGCTTTGGTGCGGCCACCCTCCCTCCCTCCCTTTATATAGGTGCAAGAGAGAGGGGGGAGGGCGCAACCCTGCCCCTTCCTCCAAGGAAGGGGTGCGGCCAAGGGGGGGGAGGAGTCCATCCTCCCCAAGGCACCTCGGAGGTGCCTTACCCCTTTAGGACTCTCCCCTCCCCAAGTCTCCTTGGCGCATGGGCCTCTTGGGGCTGGTGCCCTTGGCCCATATAGGCCAAGGCGCACCCCCTACAGCCCATGTGGCCCCCCGGGGCAGGTGGACCCCCCCGGTGGACCCCCGGACCCCTTTCGGCACTCCCGGTACAATACCGTTAAAGTGCGAAACTTTTTCGGCGACCAAAATAAGACTTCCCATATATAAATCTTTACCTCCGGAACTCCTTGTGACGTCCGGGATCTCATCCGGGACTCCGAACAACATTCGGTTTGCTGCATACTCATATTCATACAACCCTAGCGCCACCGAACCTTATGTGTAGACCCTACGGGTTCGGGAGACATGCGACATGACCGAGACGGCTCTCGGGCAATAACCAACAGCGGGATCTGGATACCCATGTTGGTTCTACATGCTCCTCGATGATATCATCGGATGAACCACGATGTCGAGGATTCAATCAACCCCTATACTATTCCCTTTGTCAATCGGTATTTTACTTGCCCGAGATTCGATCGTCGGTATCCCAATACCTCGCTCAATCTCGTTACCAGCAAGTCACTTTACTCGCATCGAATGCATGATCCCGTGACCGACACTTGGTCACTTTGAGCTCATTATGATGATGCATTACCGAGTGGGCCCAGAGATACCTCTCCGTCATACGGAGTGACAAATCCAGCCTCGATCCGCTTCAACCAAGCAGATACTTTCGGAGATACCTGTAGTGCACCTTTATAGTCACCCGATTACGTTGTGACGCTTGGTACACCCAAAGCACTCTTACGGTATCCGGAGTTACACGATCTCATGGTCAAAGGAAAGATACTTGACATTGGAAAAGCTCTAGCAAAACGAACTACACGATCTTGTGCTATGCTTAGGATTGTCTTGTCCATCACATCATTCTCCTAATGATGTGATCCCGTTATCAACGACATCCAATGTCCATAGTCAGGAAACCATGACTATCAGTTGATCAACGAGCTAGTCAACTAGAGGCTCACTAGGGACATATTGTGGTCTATGTATTCACACGTGTATTACGATTTCCGGATAATACAATTATAGCATGAATAAAAGACAATTATCATGAACAAGGAAATATAATAATAATACTTTTATTACTGCCTCTAGGGCATATTTCCAACAAATATGACTATATGAATGCCTCTGGCGGTGTACCGGGATGTGCAATGATCTAGCGTAACAAGTATGAAAAATGATGAATGGTGGCTGAGCCACAAATACTATGTCAGCTATATGATCATGCAAAGCAATATGACAATGATGATGTGTGTCATAAAAACAAAACGGTGGAAGTTGTTGTTGGGGATCGTTGCAGAAATCAAAAAAATTCTACGCATCACCAAGATCAATCTATGGAGAGACTAGCAACGAGAGAGAGGGGAGTGCATCTTCATACCCTTGAAGATCGCGACGCGGAAGCGTTACAAGAATGCGGATGAAGGAGTCGTACTCGCAACAATTCAGATCTCGGTTGATTCCGACCTAAGCGTCGAACAACGGCGCCTCCGCGTTCAACACACGTACAGCCCGGGGATGTCTCTTCCTTCTTGATCCAGCAAGGGGGAAGAGAAGTTGGGGAAGAACTCCGGCAGCACGACGACGTGGTGGTGGAGCTTGCAGTTCTCCAGCAGGGCTTCGCCAAGCTCAACGGGGGAGGAGGGGGTGTTGGAGAGGGGGAGGGATGCACCTTGGATGAGGTGTTGCTGCCCTCCCTCCACCCCTCTATTTGTAGGGTGAAGGGGGAAGGGGGCCGGCCCCTCTAGATAAGATCTAGAGGGGGGCGGCGGCCAAGGGGAGGGGGCTTGCCCCCCAAGCCAAGGGGGCGCCCCCTTTAGGGTCCCCCCCCCAACCCTAGGCGCATGGGCCCTAGGGGGGATGGCGCCCAGCCCACTTAGGGGCTGGTTCCCTTCCACATACAGCCCATAGGGCCCTCCGGGGCAGGTGGACCCTCCCGGTGGACCCCGAACCCTTCGTGGTCCGGTACAATACCGGCAAACCCCTGAATACTTCCGGTGATCGTATGATGACTTCCCATATATAAATCTTCACCTCCTGACCATTCCGAAACTCCTCATGACGTCCGGGATTTCATCCGGGATTCCGAACAACATTCGGTAACCGCATACTAATTCCCATAACAACTCTAGCGCCACCGAACCTTAAGTGTGTAGACCCTATGGGTTCGGGAATCATGCAGACATGACCGAGACATCTCTCCGGCCAATAACCAACAGCGGGATCTGGATTTCCATGTTGGCTCCCACATGTTCCATGATGATCTCATCGGATGAACCACGATGTCGAGGATTCAATCAATCCCGTATACAATTCCCTTTGTCAATCGGTACGTTACTTGCCCGAGATTCGATCGTCGGTATCCCAATACCTCGTTCAATCTCGTTAAAGGCAAGTCACTTTACTCGTTCCATAATGCATGATCCCCTGACTAACTTCTTAGACACATTGAGCTCATTATGATGATGCATTACCGAGTGGGCCAGAGATACCTCTCCGTCATACGGAGTGACAAATCCCAGTCTCGATTCGTGCCAACCCAACAGACACTTTCGGAGATACCCGTAGTGCACCTTTATAGCCACCCAGTTACGTTGTGATGTTTGGCACACCCAAAGCATTTCTACAGTATCTGGGAATTGCACAATCTCATGGTCTAAGGAAAAGATACTTGACATTAGAAAAGCTTTAGCAGACGAACTACACGATCTTGTGCTATGCTTAGGATTGGGTCTTGTCCATCACATCTTTCTCCTAATGATGTGATCCCGTTATCAATGACATCCAATGTCCATGGTCAGGAAACCATAACCATCTATTGATCAACGAGCTAGTCAACTAGAGGCTCACTAGGGACATGTTGTGGTCTATGTATTCACACATGTATTACGATTTACGGATAACACAATTATAGCATGAATAGTAGACAATTATCATGAACAAGGAAATATAATAATAACCATTTTATTATTGCCTCTAGGGCATATTTCCAACAGTTGCATGGCAATATATCTTGGAATGGCTATGTAAATGGCATAACAGGTAGGTATGGTGGCTGTTTTGAGGAAGGTATAAGGAGGCTTATGTGTGATAGAGCGTATCATATCATGGGGTTTGGATGCACCGGCGAAGTTTGCACAACATCTCGAGGTGAGAAATGGCAATGCACGGTACCGAAGAGGCTAGCAAATTGCGGAAAGGTGAGAGTGTGTATAATCCATGGACTCACATTAGTCATAAAGAACTCACATACTTATTGCAAAAGTTAATTAGCCCTCGAAGCGAAGTACTACTACGCATGCACCTAGGGGGTCGATTGGTAGGAAAAGACCATCGCTCGTCCCCGACTGCCACTCATAAGGAAGACAATCAATAATAAATCATGCTCCAACTTCTTAGCATAATGGGAGACTGTACGTGCATGCTTCGGGAATCACAAAACTTAATACAAATATTCTTACTAAACCACAATTGTAACATACCAATTTTTATTAAGTTTGGGTGTTAATAGAATCATTCAATGCATATCATATTTCTTTGCATTTTGGAGGTTTTTTTGAAATATTCAAATAATATTTTTCCACTCAAGAAAAAAACAAATGAGAGGGGATAAGATGACTTCCTCAAACTTATAAAAGATTGGGAAATTTATTTTGAATATTATTTGAAGTTTTGGAGTTTATTGGTATTTATTTTATTTGCAAAAGTTGCATTAATTGCATTAGGAAAATATTTTCAAAATTTTCTATGCTTTACTTAATGTTCATTAGGTTCTAAATATTGTATAGTTATTTTAGAAATTATTGTGGTGTTTTTATTAATTCATTTGAATTATTTAGGGCCACTTTAGTGTTTGGTTTAAAAAAAACACGCACACACAAGATTACCCGCTGGACCGAAACCAGTTCGCCTGTGGAAGCACCTCACTCACCACCGCGCCAGCCAGCCAGCCCACCGCCATTTTTCGCCCAAGGTCGCCCAGCAGCCAAGCCTTCCGCACCGGTCGACCGCTCTGCCCTCGCCCTCGCTCGCCTCCTCTCGCTGCCGCTGCCAGGCGGGCCCCGCTCGTCAGCCCGTCCCCAACCTCCCGCACAATGCGAGATAAACATCCGCGCCTCGCCGCCCGCAACCGTCGGCCGCCTCGCGCTCGGATAATGCTTATCCGCGGCAGCCGTGCCTCCTGACCGCGCCTATAAGTGCCCCCGAACCCCCTCTTCCAACCTCGCCGTCTCGCTTCGTCCCAAGCCGCTCACAGCCGCCGCGCTGCCCATTCGCATCTCGCCGGAGCCGTGCAACTTGCCGGAGCATTTCGTCGCCAGTAGACTACTCCGACCCTCACTTTTCTGTAAATTTTCTCAGCTCGCCGAGGCGCATTCGTTTGACACGATTTTTGCACCTAGGTCCCGTCGAAGGCGTCGCACCGTCGACGCTGGAGCCGCCGGAGCATCGAGCCCCACCGTCTTCGCCTCGCCCCGTCCTGACGCCGCCGACAAACGCCGACACCACCTTCGCGACGCCCTCGACGTGCCGCACCTCCCCGTCTTCTTCCCCGTCGACGAGGACCACCGCAGCCGCCGCCCCCTCCGTCACCGACGCCGCGCCATCGTCTTCATCATCGCCAGCCACCACCACCACCCACTGTGAGCCACCACCCCACCCTCACCCGTTCGATCTACCATGGGCGGCCCATATTAGATTAGGTTCGTTTTTTTATTTTGCAAAGAGGTACGCGGTTAACCACGGTTCCCTTAGCGTCGGTTTTTCTTTAGTTAGCCGTCGCCATTGTTTTCATTATTTAGCGGACATTCGCCGTATAGCCTCCGCAGCGGACGTTGCTCGACCAGCCACGAGCCGCCACGTGGCCAGGGACTTGGTTGCGATAGTTTTCTTCTCTGTTTAGTCCCTGTAATTAGCAGATTAGTCCCTAAACTTCGCGTAGCCACAACTTTTTAACCGTAGATCCAAACTCGATGAAACCAGCGGCAAATTCTTCGTCATGTTTAGATCTATCCAGTGGTATCTTGTTTGCAAAATTTTGTCAGATTCAAATTTGAATTTATTTAGATTCGAATTCGAACTTCAAACGGCCATATCTCCCAAATCGTAGCTCCAAATGAGTTGTTTCTTTTTGCACTTTGTCACCATAGCCAAACCCTATCACCTGGACCTTTGTCACAATAATTTTCACACACTAGAATCTGCCCATTTATATTTTTAATAGTATGCATAGTATGCACTATAGTTCACATCACTTCTTGAACCATAGGCCTATGTTGTTTTGCACTTAGAATATTTTCATGATAGCTAAGTGTGTTGTGTGTTCGTTTGGTTTTTCCGAGACTTTTTGCTTTGCATGTTCTTTTTGGTTCTCTGGAATGTTTGCTTATGTTTGTTTATCTTCTTTGCGATAGATTGCCCAGAGTGCAGAGCAGAATATTATCAGTCTTTAGAATTCAACCAGCAGTACCAAGGCAAGTTGCATCTTGATCATGTTTCATTACCTATGTTTTTATTACGCACTTAGTTCTTTGCGGTAGGACTGCATGGTAGGAATTGATGCCGCATAACTATGCTTTTCACCCAGTAGTTCATTGAGGTAGGTCTGAACCTTATAACATTGTTGCCATCATTTTACATTATGTTGCTTCGCTAAGTAGACGTGGATTGGGGAGTGATCATTGTAAAGTATGAGTGACAATGTAGTAAATAGGACCTAAGATAATTAATGAACTACCTGGGCGGAAACTTTTGGAATGGTGGCGGCACAAGCAAGCACGATGGGAAATCCATAGTGGTGCACCACTAGTGGACCGTCCGCTCAGCTCAAAGAGATCAATCGATTCTCATGTCTAGAAGCTTACGTGTGCAGCCACAAGCCAATATGGGCTCTGGCTTAGTTGAGTAGTTAGTGTGACCCCTTCCGGGATGGGCTAGCAGATGTAGAATGATGTAGGTGTACCGGCCTATCCGTGGGTTAAGGTGGAATATTTTCGAAAGACTATGTCTCGATCTTCCGATCATGGAGGTGGTCGAGTCTTGTGGGGAAAAGTGTGCAACCTCTGCAGAGTATCAACCCAATCGATTAGCCGTGTCCCCGGTTACGGACAAGTTGAGCATCTAGTAGTGGAAATGCCGGGAGATCTACTCAAAAATTAAACAGTTGGGTTTTAAATGAAACTTGGGAACGGATGGAGTTGGGTTTGCCAACTCATCCTATGTAAATGTGTAGTAGTAGAATAACATCTTTTCTAATAGGGAAAAAACTAGCTTTATGCAAAAACTAAACATAGAGCTTTCCACCAGCTAAAATTGCATGTACAAGTAGGTTCATTACACTTATGATGTGACTTGCCAGTACATTCAATGTACTGACCTATATGGTTGCAACTTATCACGTTACAGATATATCCGACAAGGATTAAGGTGCGATAGGTCGATGTTCTACACTCAACCTTGCTCGTGGAGTTGGACTCATTTACTACTTTGCTTCCGCAGTATTTGTTTATTGGCTCTATGCCCTATTTTGTAATAAATGTATTGCTCCTGGACTATCGATGTAATAAAGAGATGTGTGTTATTTCTGTTATTTCATCGAGTACTATGTGTAAGTCGATCCAGGGACTAGCACGGTAAGCACATACACTTCGACTCTTACCGAGTCAGGTCGCTACAAAAATAATTCACTAGTACCTCCCACATCTTACCATCTTTATATTGCAAAACTATTGCAAGGAATCAAACTTATCATATTCAGTGATCTACATGATAGTTTTTATTATATCCCTCTTGAATATCTATCATATTAGGACAAAATTCATAACCCATGCTATTTGCCATTAGTATTTATCAAACTCTCAAAATGATATAAGTGAAGCATGAGAGTGCAACTACTTCTTTAAAATTTAACCACCGCCGTGCTCTAAAAGATATAAGTGAAGTACTAGAGCAACTGCCTAGCTCAAAAGATATAAGTGAAGCACATAGAGTATTCTAACAAATCGCGAATAATTTGTGACCCTCTCAAAAAGGTGTGTACTTGTAAAGATTATTGTGTCATACTAAAAGGAAAACAAAGCAAGGACACATATAATACACGACGCTCCAAGAAAAACTCATATCATGTGATGAATAAAAATGTAGCTCCAAATAATTTACCGATGGTTGGTAGAAGAAAGAGGGGATGCCATCCGGGGCATCCCCACGCTTAGAGTCTTGGGTATCCTTGAAAATGATCTTGGGATACCTCGGGCACCCCCAAGCTTAGGGTCTTTCCACTCCTTATTCCATCATCCATCATGATCTCACTGAAAACTTGAAAACTTCAGCACACAGAACTAAACAGAAAATTCGTGAGATCCGTTAGTATAACAAGCAAAACATGAACTTTATGTACTATTGTAAACCCATTCATATTTTATTATTGCATAATACATACTGTATTCTAACTTCATCATGACTTATACCCCTGATACAATCCATAGATTCATTAAAACAAGCAAACAATGCAACAAAAACAGAATCTATCAAAAACATAACAGTCTATAATGATTAAAACAATGACCGTACTTATGTAACTCCAAAAATTCTGAAAAATTAGGACAAAGTGGGAAATTTGTATATTAATCATGTGTAAAAATTTCTGAATTTATGACGTTCCAGTGAATCTAAACAATTCTGCTATTGGACGCAAAAGTTTCTGTTTTCTCACAGAATCAAAGAAACTATCATCCAAATCATCCCAAAGGGTTTACTTGGCACAAACACTAATTTAAACACAAAAACACAACCATAACAGTAGCATTGTGTGCACACCAAAAAAAGGAAATAAACAAGAAAATAAAGATAGCTATTGGGTTGCCTCCCAACAAGCGCTATTGTTTTACGCCCCTAGCTAGGCCTAATGCATAGTTTCAAGTGTTGTAATCTTTAGTTTTTGCATCATTGGGCACGGGTTCACGGGGACGCTTTTCAAAAATAATGGGGAACACATCATTAACCATGATTTTAGCATTATGAAAGCAACCTTCCTCAAACCCTTGTTGGTTTCCCTTTACTATCCAAGAATATTGTTGGTTAATACCATTCAAAAATTCTTGGATAATATGTATAGGGGGACTTATGTTTTAGTATTTCCATTGAAGGTAAGATTATCACAAAACAAATGCCTCAATAAATAATCTTCTTCATACAAAATTTCATCTATGATCGGATGTTCACGGTTCATATTATAAAAATCAAAGGAATCTATAGCCTCACATACTATATAGTCAAATTCATTCATAAGGACGAGAGTAGTTATCTTCTTAGCCCTAGGGTTATTGATAAGAGGCAACTCATAGAACAATCTTTGCAAAATGGGGTGACTACGCATAAATTTTCTTTCAAGTTTAAGAACAAGTGCTGAAATAGCTTCGGCGTAACTCTTGGTTCTTTCTAGAATAGGAATAGCATTACAAGCCAATGTCCCCATGCAATTAAAGAATTCTTAGATAACACATTTTTACCTAAATTTCACATGTCCCACAACAAAAAATTTAGAATCCAAATTTTGAGGAATTTCAACTCTACGGATGTTACCATCCTCTTTCACAATAACAAACTCAGACATGTTAGCAACTTCAAGCAAGCAAACAAACAAGCAAAAAGGTAAACGAATTTTTTTTGTGCTTTTGTGAAAACGTTTTATAAGTGGGGGAGATGAAAACGAGAGGCAAATGGCAAATAAAATTAAATGCAAGGAGATGAAAATCTATGCAATGGTACTTGATAGGTGGTACGTCTCCAACGTATCTATAATTTTTGATTGTTCCATGCTATTATATTACCCCTTATGGATGTTTATGGGCTTTATTTTACACATTTATATCATTTTTGGGACTAACCTACTAACCGGAGGCCCAGCCCATATTGCTGTTTTTTTGCCTATTTCAGTATTTCAAAGAAAAGGAATATCAAACGGAGTCCAAACTTAATGAAACCTTAGGGAGCGTGATTTTTGGAACAAACGTGATCCAGAGGACTTGGAGTGCAAGTCAAGAAGCAGCCGAGGCCTCCACGAGATAGGAGCCCCCCCCCCCCTATAGGGCGCGCCCCCTGTCTCGTGGGCCCCTCGGGCGGCCACCGACGTACTTCTTCCTCCTATATATACCTACGTACCCCGAAAACATCCAGGGGCACCACGAAACACAATTTCCACCGCCGTAACCTTCTATATCCGCGAGATCCCATCTTGGAGCCTTCGCCGACGTTCTGCCAGAGGGGGAATCAACCACGGAGGGCCTCTACATCAACATCCTTGCCCCTCCGATGAGTTGTGAGTAGTTTACCACAGACCTATGGGTCCATAGTTATTAGCTAGATGGCTTCTTCTCTCTTTTTGGATCTCAATACAATGTTCTCCCCCTCTCTTGTGGAGATATATTCGATGTAAACTCTTTTTGCGGTGAGTTTGTCGAGATCCGATGAATTGTGGGTTTATGATCAAGTTTATCTATGAATAATATTTGAATCTTCTCTGAATTGTTTTATGTATGATTGAGTTATCTTTGCAAGTCTCTTCGAATTATCAGTTTAGTTTGACCTACTAGATTGGTCTTTCTTGCCATGGGAGAAGTGCTTAGCTTTGGGTTCAATCTTGCGGTGTCCTTACCCAGTGACAGAAAGGGTTGCAAGGCACGTATTGTATTGTTGCCATCGAGGATAACAAGATGGGGTTTATATCATATTGCATGAGTTTATCCCTCTACATCATGTCATCTTGCTTAATGTGTTACTCTGTTCTTATGAACTTAATACTCTAGATGCATCTTTGGATAGCGATCGATGTGTGGAGTAATAGTAGTAGATGCAGGCAAGAGTCGGTCTACTTGTTATGGATGTGATGCCTATATACATGATCATGCCTAGATAATCTCATAACTATGCACTTTTCTATCAATTGCTCGATAGTAATTTGTTCACCCACCGTAATACTTATGCTATCTTGAGAGAAGCCACTAGTGAAACCTATGGCCCCCGGGTCTATCTCTTATCATATTTGCTCCCAATCTACTTTTATTTGCATCTTTACTTTTTGCATCTATACTATAAAATGCCAAAAATATATTTATCTTATCATACTATCTTTATTAGATCTCACTTTCGCAAGTGGCCGTGAAGGGATTGACAACCCCTTTATTGCGTTGGTTGCGAGTTCTCAGTTTGTTTGTGTAGGTGTGTGGGACTTTTGAGGAGCCTCCTACTGGATTGATACCTTGGTTCTCAAAACAGTGGGAAATACTTACGCTACACTTGCTGCATCACCCTCTCCTCTTCGAGGAAAACCAACGCAAGCTCAAGACGTAGCAATAGGTGTTGGTGATGTCTCCCCGGCAACGGCGCCAGAAATTCTTCCTGCTACTTGTGAGTTGCGTTGGGATTTCCTCAAAGAGGAGAGGATGATGCAGTGTAGTAGAGATAAGTATTTCCCTAAGTTAAGAACCAAGGTTATCAATCCGGTAGGAGAACCACGTAATACCTCGTGAACAGCACCTGCACACAAAATAACAAATACTTGCGCAAGGGGTTGTCAATCCCTTGCCGGTTAATTGCAATGATCAAATCTCATAGTGATAGATAGATAAACAAAAACACAAAATAAAATAAAGTGTACCAGAGTATTTTTTATTTTTAATATGATGAAAATAGACCCGGGGCCATAGTTTTCACTAGGCTTCTCTCTTGAACATAGCATACGGTGGGTAAGCAAATTACTGTTGGGCAATTGATAGAAATGTGCATAGTTATGACGATATCCAAGGCAATGATCATGTATATAGGCATCACTTCCGATACAAGTAGACCGACTCCTGCCTGCATCTACTACTATTACTCCACACATCGACCGCTATCCATCATGCATCTAGAGTATTAAGTTCATAAAGAACGGAGTAACGACTTAAGCAAGATGACATGATGTAGACAAAGTAAACTCAATTAATATGAATAAACCCCATCTTTTTATCCTTAATGGCAACGATACAGGTATGTGTCATGTCCCTTTCTGTCACTGGGATTGAGCAACACAAGATCGCACACATCACAAAGCACCTCTCCCATTGCAAGATAAATCTATCTAGTTGGCCAAACCAAACGGATAGATCAGAGAGAAATACAAAGCTATAACAATCATGCATAAAAGAGTTCAGAGAAGACTCAAATAATATTCATGGATAATCTTATCATAAACCCACAATTCATCGGATCCCAACAAACACACCGCAAAAAAAGGATTACAACGAATAGATATCCAAGAACATCGAGGAGAACATTGTATTGAAGATCAAAGAGAGAGAGAAGAAGCCACCTAGCTACTAGCTATGGACCTGTAGGTCTGTGGTAAACTACTCACACATCATCGGAAGGGAGGCAAGGTTGATGTAGAGACCTTCCATGATCGATTCCACCCTTCGACAGAGTACCAGAAAAGGTATCCAGATGGGATCTCTGAAGAACAGAAACATGCGGCGGCGCAAAAAGTATTTTGGGTGGCTCTCTGATGTATTGGGAATATTTGGGAATTTGTAGAGCTGGAATTAGGTCAAGAGGTGCCACTGGGGCCCACAAGCCTGCCTGGCAGGCTTGTCACTGCCTCGAGGCACTTCAGGTCTTCTCCCGAAGCTTCTAGGGTCCCTTCTAGTCCAGAAACAAATCGTCAAAAAGTTTCGTAGCGTTTGGACTCAGTTTGGTACTAATTTTCTAAAAAGCCAAAAAGAAGCAAAAAAACAGCAACTAGCACAGGGCACTAGGTTATAGGTTAGTCCCAAAAAATGATATATACTTGTGTAATATACATCCAAGATTGATACTATAATAGCATGAAACAATCAAAAATATAGATACGTTGGCGACGTATCATGGACTCGCGCAACCGTTACTCTCTATGGGTTGAAGTATCCATTTACATGGATTTATTATAGCACCACCTATCAGAACCACGCAAAAAACCTCCGTGTCTTCCACTGCCCTATCTCTAGAAATGCATATGTAGGAAGTCTAGCTGATATTTTAACTAGTGCCAAAATCTGCCTAAGTTTAAGAAAACTACTGCACTTTTGGTTGGTTAAAGTCTATTCACCCCCTCTCTAGACATATCTTCTCCAATCGTACACCCGCGCCAACTCTGGAATGTCCCAGCCGTCGCATTCATCGTCCAAAGAGCAATCACCGCCAACAGGACCTTCATCGTGGAGAGACAAACATCGTCTACCAACTTTTCATCGGTAGGACCCGTGGGAGCGTGGAGTTCGTCCACATCCGAAGCAGTGTCATCGTTCTCATTTTTTCCGACAACTTTTTCGACATCCTAGTGTCACCCGGTGAGCCTCTATTATATCCTAGCTATTAGATCTAAATCCAACGCATCTCCGTAAGTCTCTTAATTGAAACGGTATGTTTTAGTTTGAGCCATCAAGATCACTTTAAATCCAATGGCCCACATTATATCCTATTCTAAATCGGTAGCATCCTATTAGAAGCTGCTACTTGTGATAGACGTCATAATTTCCCCGAAGAGGAAGGGTGATGTAGTATAGTAGAAGACGGTATTTCTCTCAATTAAGAACCAAGGTTTATCGAACCAACAGGAGACACCACGCAAAAAATATAAGCGGTACCTTGCTACTTGTGATAGGCCTTGGGATTTCCCCGAACTGGATGATGGGTGATGTACTATAGTAGCAGAAAGTATTTCCCTCATTTAAGACCCAAGGTTTATCGAACCAATAGAAAATTCATGCAAACAACTTTTACCAGTACCTGCACACACACAAACAAATACTTGCACCTAGCGCGGGCAAGAGGGTTGGTTTTTTTTTTACAGAAAGACTGTAAGGGAACCCCCTACAGTTGGTGCAACAAACCCAAATTGCAAGTACCATGCCTTGAACCTGGGTGGGTGGGAAGGCATCAGCCTCTTCCCACCACTAGGCTATGCCTTAGTCTGCCAGGCAAGAGGGTTGTCAATCCCCATGTACTCGTCAATTGTAAGGATTAATTCTAATCATGGTAGATATATAAATTGTAAAACTAAATAAAAGTAATGAAATTGCAGCAAGGTTTTCAGGGTTTTAGCAATATGATTTAACGGACCCGGGGGGCATAGCTTTCACTAGAGGCATCTCTCTCAAGAACATAGCAACGATGGGTCACAAATTATTTTTGGGCAATTGGTAGAAAGCACAGTACATAGGCATTACGTTTGTGACAAATAGATCAACATGATTCTGCATCTACTACTCTTACTCCACTTCGAGAGCAATTTTACGCTTGCCTCTCTAGGTATTAAGTTCATAACAAACAAAGTAATGCTTTAAGCATGATGACATAATGTAGACAGAATAAAACCAGCCAATATGATCAAACATAGTCGTTTTACCCTTAGTAACAACCATACAAATAAGTGCCTCGCTACTCCTCCTATCATAGAGTGAGGACACCGTAATATTGAACCTACCACAAAGCACCTCTCCCGCTGAAGATAAGTCAATCTAGTTGGCCAAACTAAACAGTTAAATCGGAGAGAAATACAAAGCTATAAAAATCACACATAATAAATTTTAGAAATAATTCAATTACTTTCAGTGAACAATCTGACATAAACCAATTCATCGGATCCCAACAAACGCACCACAAAAGATTACATCGAGTCGATATCCGAAGAGAACATTGTATTGAAGATCAAAGAGAGAGAGAGAGAGAGAGAGAGAGAGAGAGAGAGAGAGAGAGCTGCTGCTATGGACCTGTAGGTCCTGTGGGAAACTACTCACACATCATCATGGAGGCAGCAAGGTTAATGAAGATGGATTCTGTGATCGATTCCCTTCTGGCAGAGTACCAGAAAAGGCCTCCAGATGTGATCATAGAATAAATAAGGCTTGCGGCGGTGAAAGAATTGTTCCGGACTTGTTCTGGGGGGTTTGGAATATTTGGGAATTTATAGCGCTAGATTTAGGTCAGACGGAGCCATGAGGGGCCAATAAGGGGGCACGACGCGCCTACCCCTG
This sequence comes from Aegilops longissima, assembly GCA_021605205.1. Classification (NCBI taxonomy): domain Eukaryota; kingdom Viridiplantae; phylum Streptophyta; class Magnoliopsida; order Poales; family Poaceae; genus Aegilops; species Aegilops longissima. Next base: position 131,901,884 of record CM038679.1, on the reverse strand, counting down.
GGCGCCATTGTACCTTGTCGTCTCCTCGTCTGTCGTTTGGACCTCCCCTGAAACTTCTAGGGTCCCTCCTGGTCTAGAAAAAATCGTGAAAAAGTTTCGTCGTGTTTGGACTTCGTTTGGTAGGGATTTTCTCTAAAACCCAAAACTTACAGAAAACAACAACTGGCACTGGGCACTAGGTTAATAGGTTAGTTCCCAAAATGATATAAAATGGTGTGTAAAGCATACAAGATTGATAATATAAGCATGAACCAATCAAAAATTATAGATACGTCGAAGGCATATCATACCTGCAAACACACACGCACACAAAGAAAATACTTTCACCCAACACGGACAAGAGGGTTGTCAATCCCCTTGTACTCACCAATTGCAAGGATTAAATCTGATAGTGATGGATAGATAAAATAAAAAGGGAAATAAAATTAAAGTAGATGAATTGTAGCAAGTATGTTTAGGGTTTTAGTAAATATAAAGTGAATGGACCTAGGGGCCATAGCGTTCACTAGAGGCATCTCTCTCATAAGCATAGCAACGGTGGGTAAACAAATTACTGTTGGGCAATTGATAGTATAACACAGAGTTATGATGGTTCTTCATGGCATGATCAATATGTAGGCATTAGTCTAAAACAAGTGCACAATGCAATAAAAACAAAATCTATCTAACACAGACCAATACATATTGACAGAATTTTTATCCATACTTCTTTAACTCCAAAAATTCTTAATAGTTAGGACAAGGAAAAAATTCATAGCAGTAATGTGTAAAAAAGTCAGCAATTGATAACATTTCGGTAAAAATAAACAATTCATGCAGACACTAAACTTATTTTTTTGCACAAAACCAAATAAACAATCATCCACATCAACCTAAAGGCTTTACTTGGTATAAAACTGAAAATAAATATACAAACATAATCGTTATAATAGAAATAATAATGTTAACTCAACAAAATAAAAATAAAGCAAAAGGATAACTATTAGGTTGCCTCCAACAAGCGTTATTGTTTAATGCCCCTAACTAGGCATCATCCATAGTATCACGTGTTATCATCTTTGGAAGTAATTCCAATCATTCCTTTCCCAAAGGGTTCGGAGTTATTTCCAATCTTACACGTCCCCAACTTAATTTCCTTACATTCCTTGATTAAGTGGATTAAATGGTCAAGTTTTCCCTTGACAGTTTCTACTTCAGCTTTTAGAATATGGAAATTCTCAATTTTTTGTTCCAAGGCATCATACTTCCTAATTTCTATGACTATATTACCATTTAGTCTAGTGAAAAGATTGTACAACCCCTTAAGATGTGCCTCCATACCATCTTTAGTTTCCTTTATCAATTCGGTTTGTGGATAGCTTACTACAATAGAGGGTTCAATAGTTTCTATTTTGGGTTGCCCTAACAGATTTTTCATTCTCTCATATGAGTCAAAAGCATTGTTTACAACAAAATCTCCCTCGAATATTAAATCCAATATGTGTCTATGATGGAGGGATAAACCAACATAAAAGCTTTTAAGTTATGTTTGGACATGGCATTTAGGAGTAGCTCTCGCTTGCATTTCTAGTGGTCTATCCCAATATTCTGTTAAAGATTCATCACTCAATTGTTTAAAATTTAAGATTTCAGAGCCCTTCCAAAGATACGGAGGAAGTGAAGCATCCATGATAACAATTCATGCAAAGATAGCACACACAATATTTTTGGTATTTTTAATTCTTTAGAGAAGTAGAGGGAGATGAAAAAGAGAAGGCAAATAAAAAATGGTAAAGTAAATTATAACAAATAAATGATAAATTGAGCGAAGGAACCTGTATTTATTTGGTGAAGTCTTCCCGGCAACGGCGCCAGATATTATTCTGCTACTAGACAGGCATTGGGATTTCCTCGAAGAGGAAGGGTGATGTAGTATAGTAGCAGATAGTATTTGCCTTGGTGACAGTGTCCTGGACTAGGGGGTACCAACCTAGTTGGCCCATAGTCCATGGCTAAGCCCACGACACACCAATCTCATAAGGAAGGACTTCGGAAGCCTTAAACCTCGACGTGGTCAATGTGGATTCTGCCGAAGACTTGGCGTGTACTTCAAGGATGGCACTAGCCATCTGCATGTGCATCCATAGCTGATAACCAACCATGTGTAACCCTAGATACCCTCGGTACCTATATAAGCTAAGGGGTGTAGTCCGTAGAGATAGGTTCATAACCACAATCACCTACCTTAGGGTTTAGAACTTACAATCTCGAGGTAGATGAAGCTTGTGCTCGATACATCATCATTAATACAATGAAAGTAGGATGTAGGGTATTACCTCTTCGAGAGGGCCCGAACCTGGGTAAATATTGTCGTGTTTGTCTCCTGTTACCCATAGATCCGAGATCCACAGCTCGGGACCCCTCACACGTCTCCAACGTATCTATATTTTTTTATTGTTCCATGTTATTATAGTATCAATCTTGGATGTTTATTATACAATTATATATCATTTTTTGGGACTAACCTATTAACCTAGTGCCCAGTGTCAGTTGTTGTTTTTTCTTGTTTTTTGGCCTTTCAGAAAATCAGTACCAAACGGATTCCAAACGCTATGAAACTTTTTGATGATTTTTTCTGGACCAGAAGGGACCCTAGAAGCTTCGGGAGAAGACCTGAAGTGCCACGAGGCAGCAACAAGCCCCCAGGCTTGTGGCACCCTCGTGGCACCTCTTGACCTAATTCTAGCTCCATAAATTCCCAAATATTCCCAATACATCAGAGAGCCGCCCCAAGTACTTTTTTCGTCGCCGCAGGTTTATGTTCTTCGGAGATCCAATCTGCAGACCTTTTTCGGTACTCTGCTGGAGGGGGAATCGACCGTGGAGGGCCTCTACATCAACCTTGTTGCCCTTCTTATCATGTGTGAGTAGTTTACCACAGACCTTCGGGTCCATATCTAGTAGCTAGATGGCTTCTTCTCTCTCTTTGATCTTCAATACAATGTTCCCCTCAATGTTCTTGCAGATCTATTCGATGTAATCCTTTATTACGGTGTGTTTGTTGGGATCCGACGAATTGTGGATTTATGATCAGATTATCCATGAATATTATTTGAGTCTTCTCTGAACTATTTTATGCATGATTGTTATAGCTTTGTATTTCACTCTGATCTATCCAGTTTGGCCAACTAAATTGATTTATCTTGCAATGGGAGAGGTGCTTTGTGATGGGTTCTATCTTGCGTTGCTCAATCCCAGTGACAAAAAGAGGACATGACACGTACTTGTATCATTGAAATTAAGGATAAAAAGATGGGGTTTATTCATATTAATTGGGTTACTTTGTCTACATCATGTCATCTTGCTTAAGGCATTACTCCGTTCTTTATGAACTTAATACTCTAGATGCATGCTGGATAGCGGTCGATGGGTGGATTAATAGTAGTAGATGCAGGCAGGAGTCGGTCTACTTGTCTCGGACGTGATGCCTATATACATGACCATTGCCTTGGGTATCGTCATAACTATGCGATTTTCTATCAATTGCCCAACAGTAATTTGTTTACCCACCATATGCTATGTTCAAGAGAGAAGCCTCTAGTGAAAACTATGGCCACCGGGTCTATTTTTATCATATATTAAAATCCAAAAATACTTTGCTGCACTTTATTTAATTTTATTTTATTGTGTGTTCTTGTTTATCTATCTATCACTACGAGATTTGATCCTTGCAATTAACCGCCAAGGGATTGACAACCCCTTGTTTGCGTTGGGCGCAAGTATTTGTTATTTTTTGTGTACGTGTTGTTGATGAGGTGCGGAGTCATGTGATATTAATGCCACTTTGCTAAATATTGTTATGAAAGAACAATTTCCTGGTGGTCCTAATGAAGATGTTGCATCCCATCTTAATACTTTCGTTGAATTGTGCGATATGAAAAAGAAAAAAGATGTGGATAATGATATTGTTAAATTAAAATTATTTCCATTCTCACTACGAGTCCGCACTAAAACTTGGTTTTTATCCTTGCCACGAAATAGTATTGATTCTTGGGATAAGTGTAAGGATGCTTTTATTGCTAGGTATTTTCCTCACGCAGAAATTATTTCTCTTAGAAATCAAATTATGAATTTTAAGCAACTTGAGCATGAACATGTTGCGCAATCTTGGGAGAGAATGAAATTAATGATAAGAAATTGCCCCACTAATGGCTTAAGTTCATATCTTTTGTTCCTTCCGGAGAGCTTCGGCCTGCTCGGTCATGAGAAAACTTACCTCTTCTACTTCTCGTTCTTCCTTTTGCTCGTCTACGAGATATATCTTCAAACGTGGCCCATTTACGATCCAGGGGCCATTTTTCCTCCTTTTAACCAAGCAGCTCATGAGTTATACACTTCTTCTCTCTCGTAAGGTCCTTCCCAGCGAGACCTGAGCTTCCCTGGAAACAACTTGAGACGAAAATTAAATAAGAGGACTTTGTCCCCCGCAGTGAAAGTTCGTTTTAGTATTTTACGATCATGCCACATATTAACCTTCTTGAATAACCTGTCACTCTCATAAGCACTCTTGCGAAGTTCTCCTACAACATGTATATCTAGCAATCTTTTCTCTCCCGCCTCCTTAAGATTAAAATTAATATTCTTGATTGCCCAAAAAGCCTTATGCTCTAGTTCTAAAGGTAATGACAAGCCTTACCATATACCATTTTGTATGGTGACATTCCCATGGGATTCTAATACACGGTGCGGCAGGCCCATAACGCCTCGTTTAGTTTGTCTGCCCAGTCTTTCTGGACTTCTGCACCGTCTTCTGCAATATAGTCTTTATCTCCCGGTTAGAGAGTTCCCTTGCCCACTAGTTTGCGAATGGTATGGCGAAGCTATTCGGTGAGTCACCCCATACTTACAGAGTATCCTACCGAAAATCCCCTGTATATATGAGATCCACCACCAGTAATAAGAATTTTAGAAACTCTGAACTTGGGTAAGATGATGTCCTTTATCATCTTCAATGAAGTAGTTGCATCTGCATGTTTGGTTGGTAAAGCTTCTACCCACTTGGTAACATAATCTACAGCCACAAGAATATGAGTGTACTCATCTGAAATAGGGAAAGGTCCCAAATAGTCCAATCCCCAAACACCAAAAGGTTCATATACTAGACTATAATTCATGGGCATTTCTTGCCTTCTTCCTACGTTACCTGTGCGCTGACGCGCATAACAATTTTTCACAAAATTGTGTTCCTGAAGTTGCGGCACCGCCTGTTGTGGAGGCGGTGGGCGCGGCCACCCCGGTGGTGCCACCCAAGCTCGTCGTGAAAGCGATAGTAAAGCCCGTTGCGGGGATTGTGGTCGTCCCAGCATCATCGTCCAACCTTATCAAGCCTGCCTCGACATCTGCAGCCAGCGCTTCTGACTTCGGGAAGTGGAAGAGGAAGAGGATGAAGCCAGGCTCTAACGTGGCGGGGATGCCCTCCTTTTTCTGGACAGCTAGCGAGCTGGGGCCATATGTCCTTGAGGAGCTCAAGTTCGCGATTGAGAGAGTGTCACGTAGAAGATGAAAGTATTTCTGGTGGAGCACTGGTACTATTTGTAATGAAGAAGGATGGAACCTTTCGAATGTGTGTGCACTATAGGGACCTAGATGAAGTCACACCATCAAGAACAAGTACCATATGCCCTGGATCAATGATCTGTTCAATCAATGGGAAGGAGCCCGAGTATTCTCAAAGATCAATCTTAGATCAGGGTATTTTCCAGTTGAAGATCCGAGTTAAATGGGACCCTTCCGTACACCCAATGCACCACCAAGCGAGGACCTCCTCAAAACAGGTAGCCTCATTAGCGCCCAACGTTCAGGTGGGCACAAAGTGTCGAGCAGGCGCCGCCCGATCACAAAAACGCCCGGCATAATCAACCAACTAGGTTGCGCCACTCGAGCACAAAACGCCCAACAGATTCGACCAACCAGGCAACCCTTGCAGTGTCTACCAACCAGGTGGACCGACCAGACACCACCGAACAGACAACCTACATCTACATCATCGAGCAGCCCTGATAGCGCCAAACAGCTAGGCAGGCGCAAAGAGGGTCATGCAGGCGACGCCAGAGAAAATCATCCGACCACTCACATCCCTACTCATACAAACAAACGCACAATACAACACATGGCGAATCTATGCAAAAGACACAAGACGTGAGGGCCTCATGCCCATGGCATACGCGTCATGGATGCTCGAAGCTACTGTCACAGTGAAGCACATGATTACATGATCAGACGGCATGGATGCCACCACCTGGACTGTGGGGCGCGTGGATGCCCCGGGAGGCAGGTACTCCAACATCCTTTACCGGAGTATACCTGACTATGACCGTTAGACCAGGATCGTTCGGTCATGGGAAAATGGCTGCTCGTCAAGCAAACCAACTCTAACCATTTGACCAGGATCGTTCGGTCATGGGAAATGTTTGCTTGTCAAGCAAACCATCTCTTGCCATTAGGCCAACTCCAGCGCACGACCCCAAACGGACGTCTGTTTTGCCCAGATTCTGTATGTTTGGGTAGGGCAATGGGGTTGTGTCCGGGCCATTTCTGGGATGCGGTGGCCGTGCGCCCAACGTGCGGCCGCATCCCGTCCGCGTACATTTTTCTTTCCAAGCACATATCTTTTTTTCATCATTGATTTTTGATACATGGAAATACATCACCAAATTTTGACTAGAAAAGTAAGACCAAAGAAAACAAGAACCAGAAGGATACATTTTAGAAGATAACCAATTTCCATAATTGCTCTCATAAGTTGGATTAGTGCCTTCCCGATGCACTCATTGTTGATCTAGGCTCGATCTTGCGTGCTTATTTCTTCTTCTAGTGTAAATAAGTAGACATTGCTTCCTCGCATCTAGTCTCATGTCTAGCCTATATTCTAGCAACAAGTGCACTAATCTCATCTCTAGCCTCTATGCTAGCTAAAAGTGCACGAACATCTACTAAATTGCGCTCTATCAATATATCGATGTACTCTTCTTCCCAATACCAAAATTTGCATCCATTCTACACAATAAAATTTTAAGTTAGCACAATTAGTCAAATCCGAGAGCACAACTGAAGCTAAAGTATTACATACCCCATCGGTTGAGCACTTGATGAACACCCATCCGGGATGTTCCGGCGTTGTAGACACGCGATGGAAGACCTTCTTTGGGCAGTCGTCGCACTTAATGAGTGGTGGTACGTCTCCGTCGTATCTACATTTTTTTATTATTCCATGTCAATATTATACAGCTTTCATATACTTTTGGCAACTTTTTATACTATTTTTTGGACTAACATATTAATCCAGTGCCCAGTGCCAGTTCCTATTTGTTGCATGTTTTATTTTTCACAGAAACCCCATATCAAACGGAATTCAAACGGGATAAAAACGGACGGATAATATTTTTGGAATATTTGGAGAATATGGGAGGAAGAATCAACGCGAGACGGTGCCCGAGGGGGGCACGAGGAAGGGGGCGCGCCTGCCCCCCTCATGGGCCCCCCGTAAGGCGGTCGCTGCTCTACTTTGGCCGCAACAAAGCTAATTTTCGGGGAAAAATCTCGGCGAAGGTTTCAATCCAATCGGAGTTACGGATCTCTATATATATACGAAATGGTGAAGGGGCAGAATACCAGAACGCAGAAACAGAGAGAAACAAATCCAATCTCGGAGGGGCTTTCGCCCCTCCCATGCCATGGAGGCCAAGGACCAGAGGGGAAACCCTTCTCCCATCTAGGGAGGAGGTCAAGGAAGAAGAAGAAGAAGAAGGGGCCCCCTCTCCCCTTCTCTTCCGGTGGCGCCGGAAGTTGCCGTGACCACCATCATCATCACCGCAATCTTCACCAACAACTTCACCGCCATCATCACCAACTATTCCCCCCTCTATGCGGCGGTGTAACCTCTCTCTTACCCGCCGTAATCTCTACTTAAACATGGTGCTCAATGCTATATATTATTTCCCAATGATGTATGGCTATCCTATGATGTTTGAGTAGATCCGTTTTGTCCTATGGGTTAATTGATGATCGTGATTGGTTTGAGTTGCATGTTTTATTATTTGTGATGTCCTATGGTGCTCTCCGTGTCGTGCAAGCGTGAGGGATCTCCGCTATAGGGTGTTGCAATACGTTCATGATTCGCTTATAGTGGGTTGCGTGAGTGACTGAAACACATACCCGAGTAAGGGGGTTGTTGCGTATGGGATAAAGAGGACTTGATGCTTTAATGCTATGGTTGGGTTTTACCTTAATGATCTTTAGTAGTTGCAGATGCTTGCTAGAGTTCCAATCATAAGTGCATATGATCCAAGTAGAGAAAGTATGTTAGCTTATGCCCCTCCCTCAAATAAAATTGCAATAATGATTACCGGTCTAGTTATCGATTGCCTAGGGACAAATAACTTTCTCGTGACAAAAAGCTCTTTACTAAAACTAATTTAGTTGTGTCTTTATCTAAACAGCCCCTACTTTTTATTTTCGCGCTCTTTATTATCTTGCAAACTTATCCAAAAACACCTACAAAGCACTTATAGTTTCATACTTGTTCTAAGTAAAGCGAACATTAAGCGTGCGAAGAGTTGTATCGGTGGTCAATAGAACTTGCGAGAATATTTGTTCTACCTTTAGCTCCTCGCTGGGTTCGACACTCTTACTTATCGAAAGAGGCTACAATTGATCCCCTATACTTGTGGGTTATCAAAACCTTTTTCTTGCGCCGTTGCCGAGGAGTTATAGCTTGGGGTGAATATTCTCGTGTGTGCTTGTTTGCTTTATCACTAAGTAATTTTTATTTGTTGTTCTTAATTGTTCTTTATCATTAGTTATGGATATGGAACACGAAATACCAAAAAAATTAGGTGTATTTGCTGCTCATGGAGATGGGGAACCTCCTAAAACCCTCGATGCTCAATATGTGAAAAGTATTATGTACCACTTTGATAATCCTGAGAAAACCTCATTCAATTATGTAATGGGATACACGTTGGACCAACGTGAATACTTTAGGGATTATCGCTTGACTCAAAAAGGGAAACTATTATGGGATCAAATTAATATGTTGAAGTGGTATGCTCGGCAAGTATGCTTGAGTTATGATTATACTTGTTTCTCTAGGATGAAGGCTCCACACCTTCCCTTTTCATGCAAATTTAATGATAATGAAACCTTGGCTTCTTATGCTAGAGTTATATATGATTACTATGATGTGGAACAAATAGAAGAATTTTTTGCTTTTATGGGTGCTTATGAAATTGAATCTATGTTCAAAGAGTTTGAAAATCTTTATGATGCTGTTTATAGACCTGAAAATTTAGCTATCCTCAAATATTGCTATGAGAATTATGAATACAATTCCAATATTGATGCATTTATTGAGAAAGTCTCCGTCGTCCAAGAAGAGACTAATACTTTGCAGGAGTCTATGGAAGAAGAAGTTGATGAAACTGTGAGCTCATTGGATGAAAGAGATGAGGAGGAGAGCGAAGAACAAAAGGATGAAGAACGGATTGATCACCCGTGCCCACCTTCTAATGAGAGTAACTCTTCAACTCATACATTGTTTAATTTCCCTTCATGCTTACCGAAGGATGATTGCTATGATGACTGTTATGATCCCTTTGATTCTTTTGAAATATCCCTTTTTGATGATGCTTGCTATGCTTGTGGCCAAGATGCCAATATGAATTATGCTTATGGAGATGAACTTGCTATAGTTCCTTATGTTAAACATGAAATTGTTGCTATTGCACCCACGCATGATAGTCCTATTATCTTTTTGAATTCTCCCAACTACACTATATCGGAGAAGTTTGTGCTTATTAAGGATTATATTGATGGGTTGCCTTATACCGTTGCACATGATGATTTTGATGAATATAATATGCATGTGCTTGCTGCTCCTACTTGCAATTATTATGAGAGAGGAACTATTTCTCCACCTCTCTATGTTTCCAACATGATAAAATTGCAAGAAACTGTTTATACTATGCATTGGCCTTTACTATGTGTGCATGAATTGTTCTTTTATGACATGCCGATGCATAGGAAGAGAGTTAGACTTCGTTGTTGCATGATATATGTTGCCTTGTGCTCACTACAAAATGCCAAATCATTGCTAATTAAAATTGGCTTTGATATACCTTGGCATCCGGGTGGATTCACTACTTGAGCACTATATGCCTAGCTTAATGGCTTTAAAGAAAGCGCTGCCACGGAGACAACCCTGAAGTTTATAGAGTCATTTATTTCTGTTGAGTGCTTTTATATAGTTTGAAAACAACAAAAATAAAGAGGGGAACCTAAAACTTTTTCAAAAAGAAAAGCGAAAGTGAGAAAGACGAGCATTGTTGAAGTGGGAGCTGGCCTTGAACCTTGTTCATGCTCAAGGAAACTTTGTGAATTGTAACATCCCAAATTTTTAATTTGGAATGTTATACATAGGTCATCCATGCATATCATATTTTATTGCATCTTCGTTCCGCAATCCTCGAAATCCTAATCAACTCAAGGACCCTCGGAGAGAGTTGGGGATTTTCTAATTTTTCGTATTTGATTTTATCAAATATTGGAAAACAAGGATTTTTTATTTTAATTATTTTTCTCTCCGGAAAATATTTCTTATTAAAATAAATGAGGGGAGATAATATGACTTGAAATATTGGAGGAAAAATGTTAAAATCATTATTTGGATTTTATTTGATTTTATTTGGAATTTTATTCATTTCTACAAAAATTTGCATGTTTTAAAAATTTGCATTTTAGGGGCCAATAAAATGTTCATTCCGTTCTAAATATTTCATTTGGACGGTGAAAATTTGTTTTGGCATTTTTAGATTTTTATTTATTTTTCTAGGATTTTTCTAATTCTCATGAATTTATTTTAAAAACTTATGCTACCAAGACCCGACTTAGCCGAGGCTCACCAGTCGCCCCGCCTCGCCGCCTTTTCCCACGAAGGCCACAGGCGCCAAGACGGACGCCGAGGGGAGCCCGAGCCGGACCTCCCGGCGCGCCCTTCCCAAGCCACCCTCCTTAAATACCCCGCCCCGCCACCTCTCACCGCCACCGCCGCGCCCGAGCCCGAGCCGACCCGAGCCCCGCCACGCCACCCGAGCCCGCCGCCGCCACCCGAGTCGTCGCCGCGCAACCCGCGCCACCTCGAGCCCGCCGGAGCCACCGCGAGGTAGCCGCCGCCGCCCGGTTTTTCCGAAGAAAACCGTTTCGTTTTTTTAGAAAACCCTGGTTTTGTTTTTTTTATAAATTGGTTTTATTCTCCGGTTTATTTATTTAGCGAGCGTTCGCTCGTTCGTTCGTTTTAACGAACGCGTTCTTCGTTTATTTTCAGTTAACGAACGTTCGTTCGTTAAACTGTTCGTCGTTTTTCTTTTATCGGATTTATTCCGCGATTTTTCCTGATCGCGATTTCTCATCCGATGTTCGATCAAGTTTAACTTTTCGCTCGTTTATCGGAATCAGGCGATTCAAGCGCCTGGAGTTTCATCTCGAAACCCTCTTTCCGAATAACCAACTCAAACCAGTTTTTGCCTCTGTAAAAATTGACCCTAGTTCAGAATAGTAAACGGATCTTATTTCTTTCGCTGTTTGAGTTTCGTTGCTCGGTTTGGTTTTATTCTTTTTGCGAACCGGAGTTCTTAAATTGAACTCTTCGGTCAACCTCTTTTAGTAGAGTTTTCCTTGTGCATCTTTGCTTGTTGCTTATGTATGTTATTGTTTGCTTGCGATAGAATTCCCGGAGTGCGAAGCGTGTTACTACGAGTCTCTAGGATTCGCGGATCGTCAGCAAGGCAAGTAACACTTTGATCATACCCTTTTCATACCCAGTTTTATGCATTAGTTCCAATCCTCAAACATTGCATGATTAGGATGTCACTAACTTGTGGGTTAGGAAGTAGATATTAAGGTAGAACCTATTGCCCTGTTACTATCAAACCCTTGGGAGTTACTTCTACGTTATGCTTATATTGCCATGCTATGCTCGTAGACGTGGATTGGGTTTGAGTGTATTTCTATGACAGATGTGAGATTATTAATTAATGGTTCAACTTAAGGTGGCAACTTTAATACACATCTGGGTGGATTGAGGCACCTGGGGAACCCAGTGTTGTCTGGTTTTTTTTGAAATCCGGGGTACCCGTGTGATCTTCCTATGGACCGCCACCAGTGCTCAAAGGGAACTGAGATTATTCATGCTAGAAACTTCCGTGTGCAGCCACAAGCTATTATGGGCTCTAGCATAGTTGAGTAAGTTACGTGAAGCTCTTGAAGAGGTAGATCAAGAGGTAGTGGGTTTTGTAGGTTTGGTATGGTCTACCCGGAGTAGAGAGTTAATGTTTCGAAGATCGTGTCTCGGTCATCCGTTTCTCAAACACCATGTAGTGCGAGAAATCAACGGAGGCGATCGAGTCTTGTGGGGAAAAGTGCGCAAACCTCTGCAGAGTGTAAAATCTAATCATGGTTAGCCGTGTCCCCGGTTATGGACAATTCTGAGTATCTAGTACCTGAGTATTCACATGTATCTCATCACTCTATATTAATATTGTTGGGATGTTAATTACTTTAATTGGGATTGAGTTGGGGTTATACCTTCTCAATGTTGTTTCAACCATCATGATAGTTAAATTACAATATATTCCTTTGTTGTAGGGAAAAATTGGCTTTTCGCAAAATTATAACCATAGAGCTTCCACAAGCCATATATGCATGTAGTGATAGCATTATTCTGTTCCTGTTATACTGTGTTATATTGCCAGCATATTCCATGTGCTAACCCGTTCTCGGGCTGCAACGTATTATGTTGCAGATTTTTCAGACGAGGAGTAAGGATCGTTAGGTCGTTGTCGTGCAGCTCAGCTATGCTGTTGGAGTTGATGGACTCACTTTATCTTCCAAGCCTTCCGATGTTATCGCATTAGATGGCCTTAAGACATATTATTGTAATAAGTTCTCTTTTGAGACGTTCGATGTAATAAGTGTGTGATTGCTACTCTGTTATAAATCCTTCGAGTACTGTGTGTGTCAGCATTACCGATCCAGGGATGACACTGAAACACAGAGACTTGACCATCTGAGGTCGGGTCGCTACATGAATCTTGATTACAGAAACTTTTCAACAAAAATAATTATCCCCTTGTACAATTCCATTGTATTATAAAAATAATGTGCCAAGGTTTTCCTTTAGGATGTTTACAATGCTTGTTGGTTTGTGCGGTGCAGGACAGAAACTTTGGTTGTAGTGCGCGATTTTACATTTTTCACTAGAACATGAAATGGTTCTGATTCTTTCTGCACTATCTTTATATACAAATTTTATATTTTTCCTAATTTTGGCAGAATTTTTCAAGTACCATAAGTATGGTGAATGTTCAGATTGTTATAGAATGTTCTGTTTTAGACAGATTCTGTTTTTGTTACATAGTTTGCTTGTTTTGATGAAACTATCAATTTATATCAGTGGAGTTATATTACAGTCGCTACAATGCAATAACAAAATATGAATTGGTTTGCAACATTACTTAGAGTAGTGATTTGCTTTATTATACTAACGGATTTTACCGAGTTTTCTGTTGAAGTTTTGTGTGGATGAAGTGTTCGATGATCGAGAAGGTCTCGATATGAGGAAAAGGAGGAGAGGCAAGAGCTCAAGCTTGGGGATGCCCAAGGCACCCCAAGTAAATATTCAAGGAGACTCAAGCGTCTAATCTTGGGGATGCCCCGGAAGGCATCCCCTCTTTCTTCAACAAGTATCGGTATGTTTTCGGATTCGTTTCGTTCAAGCGATATGTGCAAATCTTGGAGCGTCTTTTGCATTTAGTTTTCACTTTTCTTTTATGCACCATGCTGGTATGAGATAGTCCTTGGTTGATTTATAGAATGCTCATTGCACTTCACTTATATCTTTTGAGTATGGCTTTATAGAATGCTTCATGTGCTTCACTTATATCATTTGAAGTTTGGATTGCCTGTTTCTCTTCATATAGACAACCGCCATTTGTAGAATGCTATTTTGCTTCACTTATATTTTTTAGATCGTGGGCATACCTTTTGTAGAAAGAATTAAACTCTCTTGCTTCACTTATATCTTTCTAGAGAGATGACAGGCATTGGTCATTCACATGGTTAGTCATAAAATCCTACATAAAACTTGTAGATCACTGAATATGATATGTTTGATTCCTTGCAATAGTTTTGCAATATAAAGTTGGTGATATTAGACTGTGCTAGTGGGTAGTTGTGGATTAGTATAAATACTTGTGTTGAGGTTTGTGATTCCCGTAGCATGCACGTATGGTGAACCATTATGTAACGAAGTTGGAGCATGAGGTATTTATTGATTGTCTTCCTTATGAGTGGCGGTCGGGGACGAGCGATGGTATTTTCCTACCAATCTATCCCCCTAGGGGCATGCGTAGTAGTACTTTGCTTTGAGGGATAATAAACTTTTGCAATAAGTATATGAGTTCTTTATGACTAATGTGAGTCCATGGATTATACGCACTCTCACCCTTCCATCATTGCTAGCCTCTTCGGTACCGTGCATTGCCCTTTCTCACCTCGAGAGTTGGTGCAAACTTCGCCGGTGCATCCAAACCCCGTGATATGATACGCTCTGTCACACATAAACCTCCTTATATCTTCCTCAAAACAGCCAACATACCTGCCTATTATAGCATTTCCATTCCGAGATATATTGCCATGCAACTTCCATCATCATCATATACATGACTTGAGCATTTATTGTCATATTGCTTTGCATGATCGTAAGATAGCTAGCATGATGTTTTCATGGCTTGTCCGTTTTTTTATGTCATTGCTATGCTAGATCATTGCACATCCCGGTACACCGCCGGAGGCATTCATATAGACTCATATCTTTGTTCTAGTATCGAGTTGTAATATTGAGTTTTAAGTAAATAGAAGTGTGATGATCATCATTATTAGAGCATTGCCCCAAAAAAAGGAGAGGCCAAATAAGCCTAAATAAAAAAAGGGGGGCAAAGAAGCCCACCAAAAAAGAAGAAGAAGAAGAAAAGGGCAATGTTACTATCCTCTTACCACACTTGTGCTTCAAAGTAGCACCATGTTCTTCATATAGAGAGTCTCTTGAGTTATCACTTTCATATACTAGTGGGAATTTTCATTATAGAACTTGGCTCGTATATTCCGATGATGGGCTTCCTCAAATGCCCGAGGTCTTCATGAGCAAGCAAGTTGGATGCACACCCACTTAGTTTTCAGTTTGAGCTTTCATATACTTATAGCTCTAGTGCATCCGTTGCATGGCAATCCCTACTCCTCACATTGACATCAATTGATGGGCATCTCCATAGCCCGTTGATTAGCCGCGTCGATGTGAGACTTTCTTCTTTTTTGACTTCTCCACATAACCCTCATCATATTATTCTATTCCACCTATAGTGCTATGTCCATGGCTCAGGCTCATGTATTGCATGAGGGTTGAAAAGGCTGAAGCGCGTTAAAAAGTATGAACCAATTGTTGGGGAACGTTGCAGAAAATAAAAAAAATTATATGCTTTCACCAAGATCAATCTATGAGTTCATCTAGCAACGAGAGAAAGGAGTGCACCTACATACCCTTGTAGATCGCGAGCGGAAGCGTTCAAGAGAACGGGGTTGAGGGAGTCGTACTCGTCGTGATCCAAATCACCGATGATCCTAGTGTTGAACGGACAGCACCTCCGCGTTCAACACACGTATGGTTGAGGAAGACGTCTCCTCCTTCTTGATCCAGCAAGGGGGGAAGCGAGGTTGACGGAGATCCAGCAGCACGACGGCGTGGTGGTGGATGCAGCAGTGATCTCGGCAGAGCTTAGCCGAGCTTCTACGAGAGGGAGAGGTGTAGCAAGGGGAAGGGAGGCGCCTATGGCATGGGTGCTGCTGACCTCCCTCCACCCCTTTATATAGGCCCCCTAGGGGGGCGCCGGCCCTGGGAATTGAGATCTCCTGGGGGGGGCGGCGGCCAAGGGGGAGGCTTGCCCCCCAAGGCAAGTGGAGGCGCCCCCCCCCCCACCCAAGGGTTTCCAACCCTAGGCGCAGGGGGGCAAGGCGCACCACCACCGTGGGCTGGTTCCCTCCCCACTGCCCACGGGCCCTCCGGATAGGTGGCCCCACCGGTGGACCCCGGGACCCTTCCGGTGGTCCCAGACAATACCGTGACCCCAAACTTTCCCGATGGTCAAACTGCACTTCCTATATATAATTCTTCACCTTGGACCATTCCGAACTCCTCGTGACGTCCCGGATCTCATCCGGACTCAACAACTTTCGTGTTACTGCATACTCATATCTCTACAACCCTAGCGCCACCGAACCTTAAGTTTGTAGACCCTATGGGTTCGGGGACATGCGACATGACCGAGACGCCTCCGGTCAATAACCAACAACGGATCTGGATACCCATGTTGGCTCCTACATGCTCCTCGATGATCTCATCGGATGAACCACGATGTCGAGGATTCAATCAATCCCGTATACAATTCCCTTTGTCAATCGGTACGTTACTTGCCCGAGATTCGATCGTCGGTATCCCAATACCTTGTTTAATCTCGTTACCGGCAAGTCACTTTACTCGTACCGTAATGCATGATCCCGTGACCAGACACTTCGTCACATTGAGCTCATTATAATGATGCATTACCGAGTGGGCCCAGAGATACCTCTCCGTCACACGGAGTGACAAATCCGATCTTGATTCGTGCCAACCCAGCAGACACTTTCGGAGATACCCGTAGTGTACCTTTATAGTCACCCGATTACGTTGTGACGTTTGGCACACCCAAAGCACTCCTACGGTATCCGGGAGTTGCACAATCTCATGGTCTAAGGAAATGATACTTGACATTTGGAAAAGCTCCAGCTAACGAACTACACGATCTTTGAGCTATGCTTAGGATTGGGTCTTGTCCATCACATCATTCTCCTAATGATGTGATCCCGTTATCAATGACATCCAATGTCCATAGTCAGGAAACCATGACTATCTGTTGATCAACGAGCTAGTCAACTAGAGGCTTACTAGGGACATGTTGTGGTCTATGTATTCACACGTGTATTACGATTTCCGGATAACACAGTTATAGCATGAATAACAGACAATTATCATGAACAAAGAAATACAATAATAACCATTTTATTATTGCCTCTAGGGCATATTTCCAACAGTCTCCCACTTGCACTAGAGTCAATATTCTAGTTACATTGTGATGAATCGAACACCCATAGCGTTCTGGTGTTGATCATGGTTTGCTCTAGGGAGAGGTTTAGTCAACGGATCTGCTACATTCAGATCCGTATGTACTTTACAAATATCTATGTCTCCATCTTGAACATTTTCACATATGGAGTTGAAGCGACGCTTGATGTGCCTGGTCTTCTTGTGAAACCTGGGCTCCTTGGAAAGTGCAATAGCTCCAGTGTTGTCACAGAAGAGTGCGATCGGCCCCGACGCATTGGGTATGACTCCTAGGTCGGTGATGAACTCCTTCACCCAGATTGCTTCATGTGCTGCCTCCGAGGCTGCCATGTACTCGCTTCACATGTAGATCCCGCCACGATGCTTTGCATGCAATCGCACCAGCCATCGCCCCACCATTCAAAATATACACGATCCGTCCGTGACTTACAAATATCCAGATCGTGTCGAAGCTAGTGTCGACGTAACCTTTACGACGAGCTCTTCGTCACCTCCATAAACGAGAAACATATCCTTAGTCCTTTTCGGTACTTTAGGATGTTCTTGACCATCATCCGGTGTTCCTTGCGGGATTACTTTGGTACCTTCCTACCAAACTTACGGCAAGGTTTACATCAGGTCTGGTACACAGCATGGCATACATAATAGACCCTATGGCTGAGGCATAGGGATGACACTCATCTCTTCTTTATCTTCTGCGTGGTGGGGCATTGAGCCGAGCTCAATCTCACACCTTGCAATCTGTGCAAGAATCCTTTCTTGGACTGATCCATATTGAACTTCTTCAATATCTTATCAAGGTATGTGCTTTGTGAAAGACCTATGAGGCGTCTCGATCTATCCCTATAGATCTTGATGCCTAATATGTAAGCAGCTTCTCCAAGGTCCTTCATTGAAAAACACTTATTCAAGTAGGCGTTAATGCTTTCCAAAAGTTCTATATCATTTCCCATCAAAATTATGTCATCTACATATAATATGAGAAATGCTACAGAGCTCCCACTCACTTTCTTGTAAACGCAGGCTTCTCCATAAGTCTGCATAAACCCAAACGCTTTGATCATCTCATCAAAGCGAATGTTCCAACTTCGAGATGCTTGCACCAGCCCATAAATGGATCGCTGGAGCTTGCATACCTTGTTAGCATTCTCAGGGTCGACAAAACCTTCCGGCTGCATCATATACAGTTCTTCCTTAAGATGGCCGTTAAGGAATGCCGTTTTGACGTCCATTTGCCATATCTCATAATCATAGTATGCGGCAATTGCTAACATGATTCGGACGGACTTCAGCTTCGCCACGGGAGAGAAAGTCTCATCGTAGTCAATCCCTTGAACTTGTCGATAACCCTTAGCGACAAGTCGAGCTTTATATATGGTAACATTACCATCCGCGTCCGTCTTCTTCTTAAAGATCCATTTGTTTTCTATTGCTCACCGATCATCGGGCAAGTCTGTCAAAGTCCATACTTTGTTTTCATACATGGATCCTATCTCGGATTGCATGGCTTCAAGCCATTTGTTGGAATCTGGGCCCGCCATCGCTTCTTCATAGTTCAAAGGTTCACCGTTGTCTAACAACATGATTTCCAAGACAGGGTTGCCGTATGTAACATCCCAAATTTTCCTATTTGGAATGTTTTACAATTATAGATAAGCATCCTATGCATCCTGTTTGAATTTGAAAGCCATTTGAAGTTTCAGAGTTATTTGAATTTGAATTCCAAACTTTGGCATGTGGGAAACAATTCAAAAACTAAGCCTGATAAATACTTGATCAAAAGTATGAGAGGAGCTAACATGACACTCCAAAAATATCAGAGGAAACATTGCCAAAAGAATTGGAATTCAAATCTGAATTTTGTTTGAATTTGAAAAAAATGGATTTTTATAAAGTTTGGATTTTGCCTTTGGAAAAATGTTCAAATGAAAGGGAATATTCCCCTGATCATTTTGGTATATATATACCCTATATAAAATATTTATAGTTTAGGTTTGATTTTTGTTTTTGTTTTATAAAAAAAAAAGGAAAAGACCCAGGGGCGCCAGCCAGGCCACCCAGGCCCAGCCAGCGCCACCTCACCTCACCCTCCGCGCCTGGCCCAGCCAAGCCGGCCCACTGAGGCCAGCCCACTGAGCGAGCCACCACCGACCGCCTTGGCCCCCCGCCTCGATTCCCTAGGTTTTGGCCGACCGACCAACCTCCCCTCTCTCCTCACTGACCGGTGGGACCCCCCGTCGTCTTCCCCTCGCCCAAGCCACGAGCCTCGCGGAGATCCACCGGATCCAAGGATCCGGGATCCCCAAGCCCCGATCCCTTCCGAAGAGGAGCCGAGGCCCCGCTATAAAGAGCCAAGCCCCCGCACCCCATTCCCCGAGAGCTCGCCGCACCCCTCACCTCCTGCTCGACGTCACGAGCACCGAGCTCACCTCCGCCAAAACCTCGCCGCCGCCGCCTGGTGCACCCGACCTTCCCGACACCACCAAACCTCCCCGAGCTCCCCCGCATCTCCCGACGTCTCACCGAAGCTCGCCGACGCTCGAAGCCCTCGGAGCACTCTCGCCGCCGCCGCCGCCGTCGCCGGAGTCCGGTGAGTCCCCGGCAACACCCTCCCCCGTCCGATCCCAATCGTGTGGCCACGATTAGAACCCCCGAAGGGGTACGTTTTTATTAGAAAACCGGCCGGCCCGAGCGGTTTATTTTAGTTAGGTTTATTTGTTTAGGCCGGTTCGTTTTTAGTAAACCCTAGGCCCGTTTAGACTAAACTACGCCTAGTGCACAGTATAGGCCCATTGGGCTTTTTCTTTTTATTTGATTTTTCTGTTTTAGCCGAATAGTTTCAATTTTCAAAAATGTATATCTTTTATTCTGTTTAATATTTTTGAGTGATTCTTTTTTGTTGGATTGCAAATTTTATGTAGTTTCTGAAAACATATATTTAGCTATGTTAAAATAATTAAAAATGCTTTAATATTGTTTTAGTCAGAATAGAAATTCTGCTATAGTTTTAGTTAGAAAAATTATTTTTGCATGATTCTTTTTGCCATCACTTTATTTTGATATTGCCAAACCCTAGAAATTAACTTTGGTATTTTAGGGTTAATAAATAATTAATTCTAGGCAGAATCCTATTAATCCTAATTAATTGATTAGTTCCTGTTTTCCTAATTAATTAATTAGTAAATTAATTTATTTTTAACTTGTGATTAGTTATTCTAGGTTAGTTTCTTTCATTCCTTTAGATGAACTTTTATTTATAATTAATAAAAGTTTTAAATAAATTTTCTTAATAGAAATTGGATTAGGCCTAAAATGAGTTTTATAATAGCTATTTAATTAATTCTTTTTGCTCCTAGTTGCTTAGTTAATCCTTTTCTGTTAAGTTAACCTAAAACCATGACTAGGTTATATTAGGAATTTTTGTTATATAAAACTATTTTTGTTATTGTTTGGAATAGGGAAAAACTTTGAATTTGATTTCTTTGAGTTTTCCTTTTGATTTGGTTTTGATTGTTTTGTTGTGCTATGTTACTTTTGTTATCTTGTGTGATCCTCTTGCTTTGTGCTTATTATGTTATTGTTTGTCTCGGTAGAGTTCTCGGAGTGCGAAGCTTGCTACTACGACTCTTTAGCTTACGAGGATCATCAGCAAGGCAAGTTTTGATCATGTTATTTCTATACCTATGTTTTGTGCATTAGTAGTTGTCACCCCCACCATTGCATGCAGTAGTGAATTCTTGAAGTCATTAAACTTGAGTAGTATCATGTGGTAGGATGAACCAAATCCCTTGTTACCATGACCCCGGACGTAGTAGTTGTTTCGCTATGCTCGAGACGGATTTGGGATGAGTGAAATTCATAAGCAAGATGTGAGAGTCAATGATGATGACAACCCATGGACTACAATGATCAAGATGGACTTCGAAAATCACTCTTTGGGTGGAGGGCGGTTGACGGCACCTGGAGCACCCAGTGGTGGCGGGATGCATGGAGAAGCGCCATGACATCCTCATGGAAAGCTTCACCCAGCCACGAAGAGAAGGATGGATGCCCCATGACCGAAGCTTACATGCAGCCGCAAGCCATTATGGGCTCGCTGGGTTGACCCTTGTAGTGAAGCTGGCTGGACGGTACTACGAGAAGTAGACGAACGGTAGGATTGGATGGGTACCGCGGTGGCGGAAGAACTCTTTGGAAGACCTGTTTCATTCGTCCGTCTTCAAACACCATGAAGTGCGAAGACTTTAAAGGAGGGAATGATTCTTGCGGGAAAGTCGCAAACCTCTCGCAGAGTGTTATAACCTAATCGATTAGCCGTGTCCCCGGTTACGGACATTTGAGCATCTGGACCTTGGAAGTATTCGGATATCTCAACACTAAAACTAATGGATTAATTTGATGGGTTTATGACTTAATAATAATTTGGGAACGAGATATTGGTTGGCGGAACCATCTCAATAACTACCAACAATTTGTAGTAATTTGCAAATAAGTCCACTGTAGTAGGATAAAATTGGCTTTTCGCAAAATGATGAAACTTAGAGCTCCACAGCCAAAATGCATATAGAGTTAGTAACTTTATTATTGTTATTCTTCTTGACTTGCCAGCTTATTCCAAAAGCTGACCTACATGGCTGCAACGTATTATGTTGCAGAGATATATTCGATCGGGGAGTGAGGCTACGCTCGCGCTTGGCGATTGCCCTTTGGAGTCGGATGGACTCGCTTATCTTCGACGCTTCGCAGCATTTTAGTTTATTTCTCATGAGTTGGCCTTGAGCGAATTTATTCCTTGTAATAAAGACTCTATATGAGAATCGATTAATGATATTCAGGTGTGATTGAACTTTGATTACTTTATCGATGTCTTTGTGAGTACCAAAGATGATCTTGGGATGGTACAGACACAGAGATTTGACCGATTTTGGGTCAGGTCGCTACAGAGATGGTATCAGAGCACACGCTGACCGTAGGATCATAACCCCTAGGATCGGAAAGCCATAAGCAGAGACCATTTACTTTGAACCCCTTTTCATTCTATAATTCTTCCCTGATCTATTCTGACTCTTCTCTCCTTTGCAACATTCTAGATGGCCGTCGAGTTCACCCCAGTTTTGCTACCGGAGTTCTGCCAGCCCGATGAGACGATGCCCTTTGGAAGAAAGCTGGTCCAGATGGTGAAGCTGCTGAAGATTGCTCGCCCTCGATCACTGGAAACCCACTAATGCACTTCCGGCGGACACCCGCCACTGATTGAGGTGCATATCCCAGGGAGGACCTTTGGAGGACGCACGGAGCCTATCAACTTTGAGTTCACCGAGTTCAACTGGATCATCGGAAGGGACGTGGCGATCTACCGAGCACTTGGACATCTCCGAGAGGAGTACAGGACCGAGCTCGATCACTCGGACTCGCCATGGTTTCTCGCAGGCAAGGAATGGAGATATCATCCGTACCATCGAGGACGATTCCTCTCTCCTACATCCGGGACTTGGAGTGTCTTCTCAGACACGGAGATTCAGAGCTCGCCAGAACTCAAGACACACGGAAGCTTTTGTTCCATGAATCGAGCTGGAGGAGAAGGCACGCACAGATTTCCTTGGCTATGAGGAAGAAATCACGGACTTCATGGAGATAGTCGACGACCGAAGATGAAGCTTGCCGCGATTGAGGAAAAGATGGACTTGGGAGAGGATCTTTACCCGAGTGGAGATGAAGCACCCCTCGTGAGCAATGATCAGGACTTTGAAGGGAGTACCACTGAAGGAAACCCCAAGAGGAGGCGCCACTGATGAAGACTTTTTAGTCGACCACCATATTATCTTTTATTTCTTTTTAAATCGATCGTTAGGCCGATGTTTTTCCTTCGATTAGTCATGAGCTTTTGTAATCGAGTTTGAACCATGTTTGAGTGGAATGAATAAATGATTGGTGTGTTATGATTGTGCATTCATATGGGTAGTGTTATTCTCATAGACCATTGTTCTAATCTTCTCACCCACTCCAAAAACACCAGATGCCTCCGAGACGTGACCTTTGGTTTCCGCCGGAGCTCACCCAGCTGCTCCAAAGAATGTAATGCATCGATGCAGCTCGATTCGTAATCGTAACAACCCCGCCAACAATCCACCGCCACCACCACCACCCATTGTGGACAATTTGACTCGATTTACGAGGTTGAATCCGCCAGGTGTTCTCTAGTAGCACCGAGCCGATTGTGGTGACGATCGCTCCGCAAGATTGGAAGAGAGCTAGTCACCGTTGGATGCTGCGATCTTTGAGAAGGTGCGCTTTGCGCGCATCAACTGGATGGACCTGCAGCTTCTTGGTGGGAGAATTACACCGCCACTTTTTCCTTGGGTGGCATCACTTGGGATCAATTCCAGCAGGTTTTCGACCGCTCATGTCTCATCTGGAGCCATGAGTGCAAGAAGCGTGAGTTCCGCAACTTACGCCAGGAAACCGCATTGTGGCACAAGACGTGGAGGAATTCAGCAAGCTTGCCCGCTATGCCCTCGATGACGTGGCCACCGATGCCGCCAAGGTGAGAAGTTCCTTGAGGGACTCAATGATGAACTGAGCATGCAACTTATTGTGGCTACTTTCAACAACTACCAGAGCTGGTAGACAAGGCCACCATCCTCGAAGGCAAGCAGCAGCAGATAGAAAGCCGCAAGAGGAAGTACAGCCAGGGGAAGCACAATTCGGAGCTCAGCAGAAGCCCGCTATGCACCGTACTCGGGAGGGCACACCCATCATAACCATGGAGTTCATAACCATGGTGGGAATGGAAACAACCGCAGCCAGGACAACAAGTCGGCCATGGCAATGGCAATGGCATGGTAATGGCAATCAGCACCGTTCTGCCCGGCTCCGAAGGATCTGAGCCACATCACCGCTTCAAGTGCCGTAAGCGGGGCACTACGCCACCGACCGCCCGGAGGCCAAGCGGAGGAACGGAATGGCAATGGAGGCTCAGCGAAGAAGCCCAATCCTTTCCCTCGTGCTCAAGTGAATCACATCGACGTGGAGAACGTCTATGATCAGCCGATACATCGTGGTTGGTAAGTTTTATTGAATTCACGCTCAGTTTTGGTTCTGTTTGATTCGGTGCAACGATTCATTCATATCAAGGGTAGTTGTGGATAAGTACGGATTACGACTAGAACCCTTAGAAGCCCCTCGCGTCGGTTCGCAGAGGAGAAATGATGGCAGTTTAAGCTGTCACGCAAACCTCAACATCGGGAACCACAAATTTCCGTAGAACTCATAGTGTTGGAAACTCAGACCTTGGATGTAATCCTAGGCATGGATTGGTTGTCAAAGTATGAAGGAACATTGATTGTGCCAACAAGTCTATTACGCTCACCACCCCGGAGCGTAAGAGGATCAAGTATGTAGCCAGCACAGCCGGATGAAGAATCAGTGCATTCCCTCACGGGAGTTGTTCAGAGGAAGTGCCGATGGTGCAAGAATTTCCCGATGTATTCCTGAGGAATTACCAGAATGCCACCGGACAGGACATTGAATTTTTGATTGAGCTATTGCCCGGCACAGCCCCAATATCCAAGAGACCTTATCGGATGCCACCGAATGAGTTGAAAGAGATCAAGGAGCAAATAAATGAGTTATTGGAGAAAGGATATATTCGTCCAAGCTCATCACCTTGGGGAGCCCCAGTTCTTTTGGTAGAGAAGAAGGATGGAAGCTTGAGGATGGTAGTGGATTATCGTGCTTTGAACGAAGTAACCATCAAGAACAAGTACCCTCTACCAATGATCAATGACTTGTTTGATCAGCTTGTTGGAGCCAAGGTATTCTCTAAGATCGATCTTCGATCGGTATCACCATTGAAAATTCGTGAAAAGGATATACCCAAAACAGCATTCACCACTGTGTATGGTTTATATGAGTATACCGTCATGTCATTTGATTGACTAATGCTCCTGCATACTTCATGAATTTGATGAACAAGGTGTTCATGGAGTATTTGGACAAGTTTGTCGTGGTGTTCATCGATGACATATTGATATTCTCCAAGAGCGAGGAAGAGCATAAGGAACATTTGCGTCTAGTTCGAGAAACTTCGAGAACATCATTGTATGCCAAATTCAGCAAATGTGAATTTTGGCTAAAGGAAGTTGGATTCCTCGGACATGTTATTTCAGGAGAAGGAATAGCAGTTGATCCCGCCAAGGTTGAATCATCACCGATTGGCGTCACCCACCTCGACCAAGGAGATCCGCAGTTTTCTCGGACTCGCAGGATATTATCGGAGGTTCATTGAGAACTTCTCGAAGATTGCCAAGCCCATGACTGAGCTGTTGAAGAAAGAAGCCAAGTATGTTTGGACCGAGGAATGTGAAGCCAGTTTTCAGGAATTGAAGAAACGGTTGGTCACAGCTCCAATGTTGATATTGTCGGACATACATAAGGAATACCAGGTCTACTGTGACGCTTCTCGTCAAGGACTCGGAGGAGTATTGATGCAGGAAGGCAAGGTTGTAGCTTATGCCTCCAGACAGCTACGACCTCATGAGATGAATTATGCCACGCATGATTTGGAGTTAGCAGCTGTTGTGCATGCACTCAAGACCTGGAGACATTTCCTTATTGGAAATCGTTGTGATGTCTATACGGATCACAAGAGTTTGAAATATATCTTCACGCAGAAGGAATTGAACCTCAGCGAGAGGAGATGGCTAGAGTTGATAAAGGACTATGACATGAGATTGCATTACCACCCGTGCAAAGCCAATGTTGTAGCAGATGCTTTAAGCCGTAAGAGTTATGTGAACACTCTTACCGCAGGAGGATTACCCCAGAGTTGGTCGATGACCTCGAGATCTCCGATCGGAGATAGTTCCAAAGGATTTGTCGCAACTCTGGAAGTTCAGTCCACCTTGACCGAAAGGATTCGTGAAGCCGTAAGTCGGACAAGGAAATCGATGAGATTAAGCAAAAGATGGAGGAAGGAAAAGCTAAAGGATTCCGAAAGGATGAACATGGAACTATTTGGTTTGAGGATCGTATTATGTGCCCAATGATCCCGAGCTCAGAAGCTAATTCTTCAGAGGCTCATGATTCACCGTATTCGATTCACCCGGCAACACCAAGATGTACCTGGATTTGAAGCAAAGTTTCGGTGGACGGTATGAAGAAGGACATTGCCGAGCACGTAGCCGTATGCGATGTTTGCCAACGTGTAAAGGCGGAACATCGAAGCCAGCAGGTTACTTCAACCTTTGCCGATTCCCGATTGGAAATGGGAGAAACTTGGTATGGATTTCATCACAGGATTACCCAGACCCGCTCAAAGTTATGATTCTATCTGGGTAGTAGTTGATCGTTTGACTAAGGTAGCTCACTTCATTCCTGTGAAGACTACCTATACCAGTGCCAAGTTGGCCAAGATATACATGACCAGGATCGTATGTGCGCATGGAGTTCCGAGGAAAATCGTGTCGATAGAGGAACGCAGTTTACCTCAAAGTTTTGGAAGCAATTGCATGAAACTTTGGGTACGAGGCTGGAATTCAAGACTTTTCATCCGCAGCATGATGGATGGACCGAGAGAGTCAATCAGATTCGGAGGACATGTTGAGAGCTTGTGTGCTAGACTATGGGTCTAGCTGGGATGACAATTTGCCGACGCAGAGTTCTCGTACAACAACGATTATCAATCCAGTTTGAAGATGGCCCCTTCAAGCTCTATACGGAAGGAGGTGCGAACACCATTCTTTGTGGGATAGTGTTGAGATCGATCACTTTTCGGTTCCGATCTTATCAAGGATTCAAGAGAAAGTCAAGCTGATTCGAGACCGGCTCAAGATAGCACGATCCACGGCGGAAGAGTTATGCCGACGAAGCGCAAGGAAGTGACCTACGAAGTGGGAGACCGAGCATACCTTCGTGTGTCTCACTTCGTGGAATCAAGAGGTTTGGAGTCAAGGAAAGTTAGCACCCGATTCATTGGCCCTACAAAATCCTCGAACGTCGTGGAGAAGTTGCATACAAGTTGGAATTGCGGAAGGATTGTCCGGAGTTCATGATGTCTTTCACGTTTCTCGCTTGAAGAAGTGCCATGCCGACATGGCCGATGTTCCGTTGAGGGACACGGTGCCCTAGAGGCCATACAGCTTGCGGTGATTTGACTTACAAGGAGAAACCCGTCAAAATTCTCGAGACTGCAAGCGAGTCACCCGCAGCAAAGTCATCAAGTTTTGCAAGGTTTGTGGAGTCACCACACCGAGGAAGAAGCCACTGGGAACGCCAAGAAGATCTTCGTCGAGACCATCCGCACCTATTTGTTAGCCAACCCGAATCTCGAGGGCTAGATTCATCTTAAGGTGGTAGGTTTGTAACATCCCAAATTTTCCTATTTGGAATGTTTTACAATTATAGATAAGCATCCTATGCATCCTGTTTGAATTTGAAAGCCATTTGAAGTTTCAGAGTTATTTGAATTTGAATTCCAAACTTTGGCATGTGGGAAACAATTCAAAAACTAAGCTCGATAAATACTTGATCAAAAGTATGAGAGGAGCTAACATGACACTCCAAAAATATCGAGGAAACATTGCCAAAAGAATTGGAATTCAAATCTGAATTTTGTTTGAATTTGAAAAAATGGATTTTATAAAGTTTGGATTTTGCCTTTGGAAAAATGTTCAAATGAAAGGAATATTCCCTGATCATTTTGGTATATATATACCCTATATAAAATATTTATAGTTTAGGTTTGATTTTTGTTTTTGTTTTATAAAAAAAAGGAAAAGACCTGGGCGCTAGCTGAGCCACCCAGCCCAGCCAGCGCCACCTCACCTCACCCTCCGCTGGCCAGTAAGCCGGCCCACTGAGGCCAGCCCAGCCAAGCCGAGCCAGCCCAGCCGCCATGGCGCCGCCACCGCCCGATTCCCTAGGTTTGGTCGACCGACCAACCTCCCCTTTCTCCCTCGTGACGGTGGGACCCCCCCGTCGTCTTCCCCTCGCCCAAGCCACGAGCCTCGCGGAGATCCACCGGATCCCAAGGATCCGGATCCCAAGCCCCGATCCCTTCCGAAGAGGAGCCGAGGCCACAGCTATAAAGAGCCAAGCCCCGCACCCCATTCCCCGAGAGCTCGCCAGACCCCTCACCCTCCCGTTCGACGTCACGGAGCACCGAGCTCACCTCCGCCGCCAAAACCCTCGCCGCCGCCATACTGGTGCACCCTGACCTTCCCGACACCACCAAACCCTCCCCGAGCTCCCAAGATCTCCCCGACGTCTCACAAGCTCGCCGACCTTCAAGCCCTCGAGCACTCTCGCCGCCGCCGCCGCCGCCGAGTCCGTGAGTCCCGCAACACCTCCCGTCGATCCCAATCGTGTGGCCACGATTAGAACCCCCGAAGGGGTACGTTTTTATTAGAAAACCGGCCGGCCCGAGCGGTTTATTTTAGTTAGGTTTATTTGTTTAGGCCGGTTCGTTTTTAGTAAACCCTAGGCCCGTTTAGACTAAACTACGCCTAGTGCACAGTATAGGCCCATTGGGCTTTTTCTTTTTATTTGATTTTTCTGTTTTAGCCGAATAGTTTCAATTTTCAAAAATGTATATCTTTTATTCTGTTTAATATTTTTGAGTGATTCTTTTTTGTTGGATTGCAAATTTTATGTAGTTTCTGAAAAACATATATTTAGCTATGTTAAAAATAATTAAAAATGCTTTAATATTGTTTTAGTCAGAATAGAAAATCTGCTATAGTTTTAGTTAGAAAAATTATTTTTGCATGATTCTTTTGCCATCACTTTATTTTGATATTGCCAAACCCTAGAAATTAACTTTGGTATTTTAGGGTTAATAAATAATTAATTCTAGGCAGAATCCTATTAATCCTAATTAATTGATTAGTTCCTGTTTTCCTAATTAATTAATTAGTAAATTAATTTATTTTAACTTGTGATTAGTTATTCTAGGTTAGTTTCTTTCATTCCTTTAGATGAACTTTTATTTATAATTAATAAAAGTTTTAAATAAATTTTCTTAATAGAAATTGGATTAGGCCTAAAATGAGTTTTATAATAGCTATTTAATTAATTCTTTTTGCTCCTAGTTGCTTAGTTAATCCTTTTCTGTTAAGTTAACCTAAAACCATGACTAGGTTATATTAGGAATTTTTGTTATATAAAACTATTTTTGTTATTGTTTGGAATAGGGAAAAACTTTGAATTTGATTTCTTTGAGTTTTCCTTTTGATTTGGTTTTGATTGTTTTGTTGTGCTATGTTACTTTTGTTATCTTGTGTGATCCTCTTGCTTTGTGCTTATTATGTTATTGTTTGTCTCGGTAGAGTTCTGAGTCTAAGCTTGCTACTACGACTCTTTAGCTTACGAGGATCATCAGCAAGGCAAGTTTTGATCATGTTATTTCTATACCTATGTTTTGTGCATTAGTAGTTGTCACCCCCCACCATTGCATGCAGTAGTGAATTCTTGAAGTCATTAAACTTGAGTAGTATCATGTGGTAGGATGAACCAAATCCCCTTGTTACCATGACCCCGGGACGTAGTAGTTGTTTCGCTATGCTCGTAGACGGGATTTGGGATGAGTGAAATTCATAAGCAAGATGTGAGAGTCAATGATGATGACAACCCATGGACTACAATGATCAAGATGGACTTGGAAAATCACTCTTTGGGTGGAGGGCGGTTGACGGGCACCTGGAGCACCTAGTGGTGGCGGGATGCATGGAGAAGCGCCATGACATCCTGCGGAAAGCTTCACCCAGCCACGAAGAGAAGGATGGATGCCCCATGACGGAAGCTTACTGTGCAGCCGCAAGCCATTATGGGCTCTGGCTGGGTTGACCCTTGTAGTGAAGCTGGCTGGGCGGTACTACGAGAAGTAGACGAGCGGTAGGATTGGATGGGTACCGGCGGTGGCGGAAGAACTCTTTGGAAGACCTGTTTCATTCGTCCGTCTTCAAACACCATGAAGTGCGAAGACTTTAAAGGAGGGAATGATTCTTATGGGAAAGTCGCAAACCTCTGCAGAGTGTTATAACCTAATCGATTAGCCGTGTCCCGATTCTACGGACATTTGAGCATCTGGACCTTGGAAGTATTCGGATATCTCAACACTAAAACTAATGGATTAATTTGATGGGTTTATGACTTAATAATAATTTGGGAACGAGATATTGGTTGGCGGAACCATCTCAATAACTACCAACAATTTGTAGTAATTTGCAAATAAGTCCTTTGTAGTAGGATAAAATTGGCTTTTCGCAAAATGATGAAACTTAGAGCTCCACACCAAAATGCATATAGAGTTAGTAACTTTATTATTGTTATTCTTCTTGACTTGCCACTTATTCCAAAAGCTGACCTACATGGCTGCAACGTATTATGTTGCGAGATATATTCCGATCGGGGAGTGAGGCTACGCTCCGCGCTTGGCGATTGCCCTTTGGAGTCGGATGGACTCGCTTATCTTCGACGCTTCGCAGCATTTTAGTTTATTTCTCATGAGTTGGCCTTGAGCGAATTTATTCCCTTGTAATAAAGACTCTATATGAGAATCGATTAATGATATTCAGGTGTGATTGAACTTTGATTACTTTATCGATGTCTTGTGAGTACCAAAGATGATCTTGGGATGGCATGCATACGTAGATTTGACCGATTTTGGGTCAGGTCGCTACACCGTACCACTCTGGTGTGGAACGTGTCCTTGTGGACCTTCGAAGTTCAGTAGGAGCTTGATCCGAAGTATCTTGATCATCATCATTAACCTCCTCTCTTGTCGGTGCAGGCACCACATGAACATCTTCCTGAGTTGCGCTACTTACCGTTTCAAGAGGTAGTACTTCATCAAGCTATACATTCCTCCCACTTAATTCTTTCGAGAGAAACTCTTTCTCCGGAAAGGACCCGTTCTTGGCAACAAAGATCTTGCCTTCGGATCTTAAGTAGAAGGTATACCCAATGGTTTCCTTAGGGTATCCTAT
Source organism: Aegilops longissima (assembly GCA_021605205.1). Classification (NCBI taxonomy): domain Eukaryota; kingdom Viridiplantae; phylum Streptophyta; class Magnoliopsida; order Poales; family Poaceae; genus Aegilops; species Aegilops longissima. Next base: position 131,870,654 of record CM038679.1, on the reverse strand, counting down.
GAAAACGCATTTTTTTGACTTGGGTTCGAGCTTTTCAGGTTGGAGTTTCTTGACATAAGCATCGCATCCCCAAACTTTTAGAAACGACAGCTTAGGTTTCTTTCCAAACCATAATTCATATGGTGTCGTCTCAACGGAGTTAGACGGTGCCCTATTTAAAGTGAATGTAGCTGTCTCTAGAGCGCATCCCCAAAATGATAGCGGTAAATCGGTAAGAAACATCATAGATCGCACCATATCCAATAAAGTGCGATTACGACGTTTGGACACACCGTTACGCTGAGGTGTTCTAGGCGGCGTGAGTTGTGAAATGATTCCACATTTCCTTAAGTGCGTACCAAATTCGTGACTTAAATATTCTCCCCCACGATCTGATCGTAAGAACTTTATCTTTCGGTCACGTTGATTCTCTACCTCATTCTGAAATTCCTTGAACTTTTCAAAGGTCTCAGACTTGTGTTTCATCAAGTAGACATACCCATATCTACTCAAGTCATCAGTGAGAGTGAGAACATAACGATATCCTCCATGAGCCTCAACGCTCATTGGACCGCACACATCGGTATGTATGATTTCCAATAAGTTGGTTGCTCGCTCCATTGTTCCGAGAACGGAGTCTTGGTCATTTTGCCCATGAGGCATGGTTCGCATGTGTCAAATGATTCATAATCGAGAGACTCTAAAAGTCCATCAGCATGGAGCTTCTTCATGCGCTTGACACCAATGTGACCAAGGCGGCGAGTGCCACAAGTATGTGGGACTATCGTTATCAACTTTACATCTTTTGGTATTCACACTATGAATATGTGTAACATCACGTTCGAGATTCATTAAGAATAAACCATTGACCATCGGGCATGACCATAAAACATATCTCTCATATAAATAGAACAACCATTATTCTCGGATTTAAATGAGTAGCCATCTCGTATTAAACGAGATCCAGATACAATGTTCATGCTCAAAGCTGGTACTAAATAACAATTATTGAGGTTTAAAACTAATCCCGTAGGTAAATGTAGAGGTAGCGTGCCGACGGCGATCACATCAACCTTGGAACCATTCCCGACGTGCATCGTCACCTCGTCCTTCGCCAGTCTCCGCTTATTCCGCAGCTCCTGCTTTGAGTTACAAATATGAGAAACCGCACCGGTATAAAATACCCAGGAGCTACTACGAGCACTGGTAAGGTACACATCAATTACATGTATATCAAATATACCTTTGGTTTTGCTGGCCTTCTTGTCCGCTAAGTACTTGGGGCAGTTCCGCCCAAATGACCACTTCCCTTGCAATAAAATCACTCGGTCTCGGGCTTGGGTCCATTGTTTGACTTCTTCCCGATGGCGGCTTACGGCGCGCAACTCCTTGTTGTCCTTCTTGAAGTTCTTCTTACCCTTGCCTTTCTTGAACTTAGTGGTTTTATTCACCATCAACACTTGATGTTCCTTTTTATCTCTACCTCGCTGATTTCAGCATTGAATATACCTCAGAATAGTCTTTTCCATCCCCGCATATTGAAGTTCATCACAAAGCTCTTGTAGCTCGGTGGAAGCGATCAAGGATTCTATCAATGACCGCGTCATCCGGAAGATTAACTCCCAGCTGAGTCAAGCGTTTGTGCAACCCAAACATCTTGAGTATGTGCTCCGATGAACTATTTTCCTCCATCTTACATTTGAAGAACTTGTCGGAGACTTCATATCTCTCGACCGGGCATGAGCTTGGAAAACCATTTTCAGCTCTTGAACATCTCATATGCTCCGTGTTGCTCAAAACGCTTTTGGAGCCCGGTTCTAAGCTGTAAAGCATGCCGCACCGAACGAGGGAGTAATCATCAAGACGAGACTGCCAAGCGTTCATAACGTCTTCGTTCTCTGGGATTGGTGCTTCACCTAGCGGCGCTTCTAGGACATAATATTTCTTGGCAGCTATGAGGATGATCCTCAGGTTCCGGACCCAGTCTGTATAGTTGCTGCCATCATCTTTCAGCTTGGTTTTCTCTAGGAACGCGTTGAAGTTGAGGGTAATGTGCCATTTGATCTACAAGACATATTGTAAAGATTTTAGACTAAGTTCATGATAATTAAGTTCATCTAATCAAATTATTTAATGAACTCCCACTCAGATTAGACATCCCTCTAGTCATCTGAGTGATACATGATCCGACTCGACTAGCCCGTGTCCGATCATCACGTGAGACGGACTAGTCATCATCGGTGAACATCTCCATGTTGATCGTATCTTCTATACGACTCATGTTCGACCTTTCGGTCTTCTGTGTTCCAAGGCCATGTCTGTACATGCTAGGCTCGTCAAGTCAACCTAAATGTATTGCGTGTGTAAATCTGGCTTACACCCGTTGTATTCGAACGTTAGGATCTATTACACCCGATCATCACGTGGTGCTTCGAAACAACGAACCTTCGCAACGGTGCACGGTCAGGGGGAACACGTTCTTGAAATTATTATGAGGGATCATCTTATTTACTACCGTCGTTCTAAGTAAACAAGATGAAAAACATGATAAACATCACATGCAATCAAATAGTGACATGATATGGCCAATATCATATAGCTCCTTTGGTCTCCATCTTCGGGGCTCCATGATCATCTTCGTCACCGGCATGACACCATGATCTCCATCATCATGATCTCCATCATCGTGTCTCCATGAAGTTGCTCGCCAACTATTACTTCTACTACTATGGCTAACGCGTTTAGCAATAAAGTAAAGTAATTTACATGGCGTTCTCAATGACACGCAGGTCATACAAAAATAAAGACAACTCCTATGGCTCCTGCCGTTGTCATACTCATCGACATGCAAGTCGTGATTCCTATTACAAGAACATGATCTCATACATCACATATATATCATTCATCATTCATCACAACTTTTGGCCATATCACATCACAATCACATGCTGCAAAAACAAGTTAGACGTCCTCTAATTATTGTTGCATGTTTTACGTGGCTGCAATAGGGTTCTAGCAAGAACGTTTTCTTACCTATGTAAAAGCCACAACGTGATTTGTCAACTTCTATTTACCCTTCATAAGGACCCTTTTCATCGAATCCGCTCCAACTAAAGTGGGAGAGACAGACACCCGCTAGCCACCTTATGCAACTAGTGCATGTCAGTCGGTGGAACCTGTCTCACGTAAGCGTACGTGTAAGGTCGGTTCGGGCCGCTTCATCCCACAATACCGCTGAAGCAAAATAAGACTAGTAGTGGCAAGAAAGTTGACAACATCTACGCCCACAACAAATTGTGTTCTACTCGTGCAAAGAGAACTACACATAGACCTAGCTCTGACACCACTATTGGGGAACGTTGCAGAAAATAAAAAAATTCTACGCTTTCACCAAGATCAATCTATGAGTTCATCTAGCAACGAGAGAAAGGAGTGCATCTATATACCCATGTAGATCGCGAGCGGAAGCGCTCAAGAGAACGGGGTTGAGGGAGTCGTACTCGTCGTGATCCAAATAACCGATGATCCTAGTGCTGAACGGACAGCACCTCCGCGTTCAACACACGTACGGTTGAGGAAGACGTATCCTTCTTCTTGATCCAGCAAGGGGGGAGGAGAGGTTGACGGAGATCCAGCAGCACGACGGCGTGGTGGTGGATGCAGCAGTGTTCTCGGCAGAGCTTCGCCGAGCTTCTACGAGAGGGAGAGGTGTAGCAAGGGGGAAGGGAGGCGCCTATGGCATGGGTGCGGCAGCCCTCCCTCCCCCCTTTATATAGGCCCCCTAGGGGGGGCGCCGGCCCTGGGAGATGAGATCTCCTAGGGGGGCGGCCAAGGGGAGGCTTGCCCCAAGGCAAGTGAGGCGCCCCACCCTAGGGTTTCCAACCCTAGGCGCGGGGGCTAAGGCGCACCAGCCCACCAGGCTGGTTCCTCCCTACTTCAGCCCACGGGCCCTCCGGATAGGTGGCCCCACCGGTGGACCCCGGGACCCTTCCGGTGGTCCGGTACAATACCGTGACCCTGAAACTTTCCCGATGGTCAAACTGCACTTCCTATATATAATTCTTCACCTCCGGACCATTCCGGAACTCCTCGTGACGTCCAGGGATCTCATCCGGACTCGGAACAACTTTCGGGTTACTGCATACTCATATCTCTACAACCCTAGCGCCACCGAACCTTAGTGTGTAGACCCTACGGGTTCGGGAGACATGCGACATGACCGAGACGCCTCGGTCAATAACCAACATGGGATCTGGATACCCATGTTGGCTCCTACATGCTCCTCGATGATCTCATCGGATGAACCACGATGTCGAGGATTCAATCAATCCCGTATACAATTCCCTTTGTCAATCGATGCGTTATTTGCCCGAGATTCGATTGTCGGTATCCCAATACCTCGCTTAATCTCGCACGCAAGTCACTTTACTGCATCAGTAATGCATGATCCGTGACCGGACACTTGGTCACATTGAGCTCATTATGATGATGCATTACCGAGTGGGCCCAGAGATACCTCTCCGTCATACGGAGTGACAAATCCGATCTCGATTCGTGCCAACCCAAGCAGACACTTTCGGAGATACCGTAGTGTACCTTTATAGTCACCCGCCACGTTGTGACGTTTGGCACACCCAAAGCACTCCTACGGGATCCGGAGTTGCACAATCTCATGGTCTAAGGAAATGATACTTGACATTTGGAAAAGCTCTAGCTAAACGAACTACGATCTTTGAGCTATGCTTAGGATTGGGTCTTGTCCATCACATCATTCTTCTAATGATGTGATCCCGTTATCAATGACATCCAATGTCCATAGTCAGGAAACCATGACTATCTGTTGATCAACGAGCTAGTCAACTAGAGGCTTACTAGGGACATGTTGTGATCTATGTATTCACACGTGTATTACGATTTCCGGATAACACAGTTATAGCATGAATAACAGACAATTATCATGAACAAAGAAATACAATAATAACCAATTTATTATTGCCTCTAGGGCATATTTCCAACACCAATTGCTCGGCTTGTCATCGGGGTTGTGCATGATGTGAATATTTTGTGTGGTGAAGATGGAGCATAACTAGACTATATGATTTTGTAGGGATAACTTTCTTTGGCCTTGTTATTTTGAAAAGACATGATTGCTTTATTAGTAGGCTTGAAGTATTATTGTTTTTATGTCAAATGATAGACTATTGCTTTGAAGCACTCGTATCTTAATATTCATGCCATGATTAGATACATGATCAAGATTATGCTAGGTAGCATTCCACATCAAAAATTATTTTTTTATCATTTACCTACTCGAGGACGAGCAGGAATTAAGCTTGGTGATGCTGATACGTCTCCGTCGTATCTACAATTTTTGATTGTTCCATGCCAATATTATACAACTTTCATATACTTTTGGCAACTTTTTATACTATTTTTTGGACTAACATATTGATCCAGTGCCCAGTGCCAGTTCCTGTTTGTTGCATGTTTTATGTTTCACAGAAACCCCATATCAAACAGAATCCAAACGGGATAAAAACGGACGGATAAAATTTTTGGAATATTTGGAGAATATGGGAGGAAGAATCAACGCGAGACGGTGCCCGAGGGGGGAACGAGGCAGGGGTGCGCCTGCCCCCCTCATGGCCCCCCCGTAAGGTGGTTACTGCTCTACTTTGGCCGCAACAAAGCTAATTTTCGAGGAAAAAATCTTGGCGAAGATTTCAATCCATTCGGAGTTACGGATCTCTATATATATACGAAACGGTGAAAGGGCAGAATACCAGAACGCAGAAACAGAGAGAAACAAATCCAATCTCGGAGGGGCTTTCGCCCCTCCCATGCCATGGAGGCCAAGGACCAGAGGGGAAACCCTTCTCCCATCTAGGGAGGAGGTCAAGGAAGAAGAAGAAGAAGAAGGGGCTCCCTCTCCCCTTCTCTTCCGGTGGCGCCGGAACACTGCCGTGGCCACCATCATCATCACCGCAATCTTCAGCAACAACTTCACCGCCATCATCACCAACTCTTCCCCCCTCTATGCAGCGGTGTAACCTCTCTCTTACCCGCTGTAATCTCTACTTAAACATGGTGCTCAACGCTATATATTATTTCCCAATGATGTATGGCTATCCTATGATGTTTGAGTAGATCCGTTTTGTCCTATGGGTTAATTGATGATCGTGATTGGTTTGAGTTGCATGTTTTATTGTTGGTGCTGTCCTATGGCGCTCTCCATGTCGCGCAAGCGTGAGGGATCTCCGCTCTAGGGTGTTGCAATACGTTCATGATTCGCTTATAGTGGGTTGCGTGAGTGACTGAAACACAAACCCGAGTAAGGGGATTGTTGCGTATGGGATAAAGAGGACTTGATGCTTTAATGCTATGGTTAGGTTTTACCTAAAGTATCTTTAGTAGTTGCGGATGCTTGCTAGAGTTTCAATCATCAGTGCATATGATCCAAGTAGAGAAAGTATGTTAGATTATGCCTCTCCCTCAAATAAAATTGCAATAATGATTACCGGTCTAGTTATCGATTGCCTAGGGACAAATAACTTTCTCGTGACAAAAAGCTCTTACTAAAACTAATTTAGTTGTGTCTTTATCTAATCAGCCCCTACTTTTTATTTTGGCGCTCTTTATTATCTTGCAAACTTATTCAAAAACACCTACAAAGCACTTTTAGTTTCATACTTGTTCTAGGTAAAGCGAACGTTAAGCGTGCGTAGAGTTGTATCGGTGGTCGATAGAACTTGAGGGAATATTTGGTCTACCTTTAGCTCCTCGTTGGGTTCGACGCTCTTACTTATCGAAAGAGGCTACAATTGATCCCCTATGCTTGTGGGTTATCAGTGGCAACGATGCGCCGACGAGCTTTTGGGCCAGCAACGAGCCCGGCCGAACCGCCGTTCATTTATCTGCCGGCGGACCACCGACGGTGCAAATCTGAGCGGCTAGAGGTGAAGTCAGTACCTGCATGCGGCCTTGCGGCCTTGCCGGGGCCTTCCGGCCCGGTGCCCGGCCTGTCCATGGCACGGCGCGGCCTCCCACAGCCGGGCGAGCTCAAGCCCGACCGGGTCCGCTCCAAATCCGGCCGCCGGGTGCGCAAATCAAGTGGTCGTGGTTGGGTAGTTCGAAGGCGTCGAGGAAAGAGGGTTACGGCGGCGTCTGAGCCGCATACAATTGCAATGGCATGGCAGCGGCGTCGAGGGCAAGAGTGGAGGTGCTTGGTGGAGGGAGGGCGGATAGAAAAAGGTATGCCTGTGCCACCGACGGGCGGGCTAGGGGAGGACAAGCACAGACGGCCCGCCGGTCCACGCGCTATCCATTTCACCTCAAAAGAGGCCCAAACTTGGGCCGGGATGGGTCGAAAACGGACATAAAACGAACAAAAGTCCTTTTACGTCCGCGCGCTGGGTTGTCTGTTATATTCATTTTACCTCAAACGGACGTACCCGGACAGGGTGAGGGCGCGCGCTGGAGTTGGCCTTAGACCAGGATCATTCGGTCATGGGAAATGCCTGCTTGTTAAAACGGAAAAAAGCAAGGGACCCGAATATCCAGCAGACGCCTGACTTTTAAGCATGATGAATCAAAAGTTTTCCATGAAAATTATGTTGGTTGAGGATGGCAAATCCGCCTCAGTTAATTTTTTTTTCCCAAAAATTGCCATGTTTGGAAACTAAATTTGTTATCCTCGCGTTAATGTAAATTGGCGTGACAAACTTTCGATCTGTCATCCCTAAATATAAATCTGACGTGAAGATTTTAGCATCCCTGAAAATAAAAATAATGTTGCAACCACCTGAAGAATGAGAATAAATAGAAGCATGGGTGGATGGCATGAGGCTGACATGCATGCCGTGGGTGCGTGTCCCCCGTTGCCCCGTCAGGCCTCCATTGACGGACGAGTGGTCCCAGTCAACTTGAGCCCACGCACCATCGGATTCGCTCTCCACGCTCCACGGGCAACACCCAACAACAGGTGATCTTTTCTCCGGCAACGTACAACTACTTCTACAGTACTGTAAAACGGAGGATAACAGTAAAAATCCATTTGTTTGTCACCTAGTAGTAGAGTACTAGAGTAGTAGTACAGTAGTAGCTGCATAGGCTCTGTTCATCTAGGGCGACTAGAACGAAGCGTACATGGACGGACGGAGAAGACGGCGAAAAGATGTAGCAGCAGAGCAGCGGGAGATGGATTGATAGATGGACGAGTGACCAGTGCATGGGCAAAAGGACACACACGGTAAGCTAACTGCGCCCGTGACTGCCCTGAGACTCCGGCCCGCTCCGGCCCCACCACCAAAAGCAGCAGCAGCAGCGCCCATCTCATCACTTTCCCCTCTCTCCGCCTGCATCTCTGGCTTTTGCTTCCCCCCTTCCCTCTCTCCCTCGATTGTTTGAGTTTTTTTATTTTAAACCAGATGTGATATAGGAGTATATGGCTCAACTTATTCACCCTCTCTCGTCAGTGGTAAAAAATAAAACCGGTCCCATCTTCTTCTAATGAATGTCACAAGACTCGTTTTGATGTCAAGGCATCCATGATAGTCATTAGTCACAAAGTGGCCACTGCTGCCAGGAGTCAAAGACTAGCCAAGCAGTGACGGTATACTTGTTCTTCTGTCATCAGACTGAGATGAGATCCACACAAACAGAGGATTGACCTGACCTGACCTTGACCTGACCGAGCGCACACACGCAGCAATGCAGTTATGCATGATGGTTTCTAGTAAGTACTTTCCACACACTTTCTCCTTGCTATGCTCGGCTCGACTCGACTCTTGCAGGAACTAGGTAATAATTAAAACGACCGACTGGGTACTATTTTATGCTGCTACCATATACTACTAACTACTAAAATGCCTAGGGCTAAAGACAACCTAGGACTTGTTTTCTTTCTTAATCTGTTGCTGTTGTTGCTGTTGAGTTGCTGCTGCTGTCCCTCTCCCAACTCAACCAAGATACACCTCCTAGAATCTGTTAAACGCTTTCCTTTTCTTTTTCCTACCACCACTTGATGGGGTCAGTCATCACACGAGCCCCTGCATGCACACAAAAAAGCCCATCATCAGGGAAGGTAATTTTACTATTATATACATACATCCTTCTACCATGATTGAGTCAGTGATTGCTGCTGTTGACACTTACTCCCAGCACTGCAGAGAGGAGATGACACCCCTCTTCTTTGCTCTATTCACAGTCCAATTGCTCCCTGCCCAGACGACAATCTGAAGAAGAAGAAAAACAAACAAAACAATTTTTCATCTCACTCACATAACTGTTGACAATTTTCTCACAAAAATGTACTGATTCCTGATGCAGGTTAAAAGAAAATATTAGCATGAAGGGAAGTGAATCAACTGGAGTGATGTTGTTTTCAAATTATAATCACCTAGGCACTTGAGAGAAGCAGGAGCTGTAGAGAGGTTTTGTAGGCGGGAAAAGAGAAGAGGCCACCAGGTGGGGGCTGCTACTGTTGCCCATGGCACCAGTGTGAGCTGTCTGCTGCTCAGCAGCAGCAGCAGCAGCAATGGAGGCCTCCTTGGTGGGGGAAGCAAAGGGGCTACCAGGCAGGTGGTGGTTGTGCTCCATGCCACTACAATTCAAAAAACAAGAGACACACGCACACACATCAATGAATTATGGAAATACAGCAAGTATGGTAGAGCCGCCACAAAAGAAGCAAAAGGAACTGTTTAACCAGTTAATATGGATACTTGTCATTAGCTGGGGTCACTAGTTTCTCTTCTTCGAGTCCCGTCTAGTACTAATCAAGAGGGCCTATGATTAGCACCACAAAAGCCTATACCTCGTCACCTTTTTGCAATGTCTTTTGAAAGCACATTTTTTGTTACGATAAAAGAGAATAATATGATTAGCACATATACAGATGAAGAAAAGGAACAGAGGTTGCTGCACTAATTACTGAAAGTTTTCCATTGTTTCCCCTTTTAGTTACCCAAAAAGTAGTACTCCGGTGAATGTCCACTATTTGTCAAAAATGCATTTCATCACTTTGGTGAATGTCCCCTATTTGTCCAAAATTCATTTTTTATGATTCAAAATCCGGTGGTACCTTTTGAAAGTTTTATAGACATACAAACCATGTAGATTTGAGGCCTGAATATGATAATATGTGTACTGCGTAAAGTTATTATCGTTGTAGCACAGAATGCTTATGATTATACTAAATTTAACACTGATACTACATGTTACAGGATGGTTTATAAAAATACGAGATGTTCAAGTTTTCTAATGGAAAAATATGCATTTCGAATATCCCGAAGCAGACATCCACCCAAGTGGTGAAAATCCATGTTGGATGCAGCTGCTGCCCCAGGATTACAGATATACTATTACCTTTCTTGGTATTCACAAACAACATTGGATGCAGCTGCTGCCCCAGGACCAGATTCCCTCCTCCCCTCTTCCCCAGAGTTGACTGCCTGCTTGGGACTGCCATTGCCCTCACCACCCTCCTCCTGATACTCCTGCTTCCCTTCTTTAGAAATCACAGAAGCAGCAGCATATGGACCCGTGAAAAGACCACTGCTCAGATTGCTGTTATCTGCAACAAGCAAGCATGGATGTCATGATGAGCTCTGAACACTCAGGGTAACCAAATGTGTCATGATGAGCTCTGAACACTCAGGGTAACCAAATGTGCATTTGCAAAAAAGAAAATATCGACATGTAATGATTTTCAAGAACTGGACCTTGGATGGTGCTAATGGCGTCATCAAGATGGACGCCATTGCCGTTCCCACTGAAGCAGCCGCCATTGCCGTCGGAAGGTGAGCCCACGGGGGAGCCGAGAAGGTGGTGGCCCCTGTTCTTGAGGTCAAGAAACTGCAGCCCCATGAGCCGGCGGCCCTGCAGCTCGATGGCATGCTGCAGCTCGGCCGCCTCCTGCTGCTCCTCCAGCCTCCTCAGAAACGCCTCGTGGCCGGCCATACTCCCGTACAGCATTCTCTGCCCTGGCAATGGCAACACCAGCTCGTCAAACGCCTTGCGAAAATAACTGATGATTAGATAGGAGTGTTGAAATGCTCACCGATTTGCGGCTGCTGGAGGTCGAAGGGGTCCCTGGAGTCGAGCAGACCGGCAGGCGGCATCGCGCTGCCCACGGAGGCGAACTCGCGGTGGTGAGGAGAGAGGCAGTGGCCGCCGCCGCCGCCATGCCTGAACCTGTCGGGGACCTTGCCCTTCTCCTTGTAAGGCTTGACGAGGACGCGCGCGTCGCAGACGAAGTGTGGGTTGCCCTTGGCGAGGACGAGCCGCACCGTCTCCGGGTAGACGAAGGAGACGAAGCCGAACATGCGCTTCGGCTGGTGCGGGATGCGCACGTCC